>CM042231.1:23606707-23619207 GCA_023566465.1 Cottus gobio
AAAGAAGACATTTTTTGTAATTTCCAGCCAAACCATGGGAAATGGTAAGTAATGCCTTCTGTATTGCAACATATATCATAGATGATGTCAGTTACAATGGATGAGAGGAATCAAAGACTGTGGGAGTCAATGATAATCTTTAACAGTGATGACAGCATTGGACAGGAAGGCTTCTTAGAACCCATGACCTTCAGATTAAGAATGAAACCCAATATGCGGAACCACAGTATATTGCTGAACATATTAATCCCTAGCCTAAAACACCAACGCCCAACGTGGGACTCGAACCCACGACCCTGAGATTAAGAGTCTCATGCTCTACCGACTGAGCTAGCCAGGCCTAAAGAGTAGACATTTGTTTTTAATTTCGAGCCACACCATGGGAAATGGTAAATTATGCCTTCTGTACTGCAACATATATCATAGATGATGTCAGTTACAACGGATGAGAGGAATCAAAGACTGTGGAGTCAATGAGAATCTTTAACAGTGTTGACAGCATTGGACAGGAAGGCTTCTTAGAACCCATGACCTTGAGATTAAGAATGCAACCCAATATGCGGAACCACGGTATATTGCTGAACATATTAATCTCAGGTTAATTCCTAGCCTAAAACATCAACGCCCAACGTGGGGCTCGAACCCACGACCCTGAGATTAAGAGTCTCATGCTCTACCGACTGAGCTAGCCAGGCCTAAAGAGTAGACATTTGTTTTTAATTTCGAGCCACACCATGGGAAATGGTAAATTATGCCTTCTGTACTGCAACATATATCATAGATGATGTCAGTTACAATGGATGAGAGGAATCAAAGACTGTGGGAGTCAATGATAATCTTTAACAGTGATGACAGCATTGGACAGGAAGGCTTCTTAGAACCCATGACCTTCAGATTAAGAATGAAACCCAATATGCGGAACCACAGTATATTGCTGAACATATTAATCCCTAGCCTAAAACACCAACGCCCAACGTGGGGCTCGAACCCACGACCCTGAGATTAAGAGTCTCATGCTCTACCGACTGAGCTAGCCAGGCCTAAAGAGTAGACATTTGTTTTTAATTTCGAGCCACACCATGGGAAATGGTAAATTATGCCTTCTGTACTGCAACATATATCATAGATGATGTCAGTTACAACGGATGAGAGGAATCAAAGACTGTGGAGTCAATGAGAATCTTTAACAGTGTTGACAGCATTGGACAGGAAGGCTTCTTAGAACCCATGACCTTGAGATTAAGAATGCAACCCAATATGCGGAACCACGGTATATTGCTGAACATATTAATCTCAGGTTAATTCCTAGCCTAAAACATCAACGCCCAACGTGGGGCTCGAACCCACGACCCTGAGATTAAGAGTCTCATGCTCTACCGACTGAGCTAGCCAGGCCTAAAGAGTAGACATTTCTTTTGTAATTTCGAGCCACACCATGGGAAATGGTAAAATATGCCTTCCGTACTGCAACATACATCATAGATGATGTCAGTTACAATGGATGAGAGGAATCAAAGACTGTGGGAGTCAATGATAATCTTTAACAGTGATGACAGCATTGGACAGGAAGGCTTCTTAGAACCCATGACCTTGAGATTAAGAATGCAACCCAATATGCAGAACCACAGTATATTGCTGAACATATTAATCTCAGGTTAATTCCTAGCCTAAAAGACCAACGCCGGGCTCGAACCCTCAAATTAAGAGTCTCATGCTGTACCGTCTGAGCTAGCCAGGCATAAAGAGTAGACATTTTTTTGTAATTTCCAGCCAAACCATGGGAAATGGTAAGTAATGCCTTATCATAGATGATGTCAGTTACAATGGATGAGAGGAATCAAAGACTGTGGGAGTCAATGAGAATCTTTAACAGTGTTGACAACATTGGACAGGAAGGCTTCTTAGAACCCATGACCTTGAGATTAAGAATGCAACCCAATATGCGGAACCACTGTCTATTGCTGAACATATTAATCTCAGGTTAATTCCTAGCCTAAAACACCAACTCCCAAAATGGGGCTCAAACCCACGACCCTGAGATTAAGAGTCTCATGCTCTACCGACTGAGCTAGCCAGGCCTAAAGAGTAGACATTTGTTTTTAATTTCGAGCCACACCATGGGAAATGGTAAATTATGCCTTCTGTACTGCAACATATATCATAGATGATGTCAGTTACAACGATTGAGAGGAATCAAAGACTGTGGAGTCAATGAGAATCTTTAACAGTGTTGACAGCATTGGACAGGAAGGCTTCTTAGAACCCATGACCTTGAGATTAAGAATGCAACCCAATATGCGGAACCACGGTATATTGCTGAACATATTAATCTCAGGTTAATTCCTAGCCTAAAACACCAACGCCCAACGTGTGGCTCGAACCCACGACCCTGAGATTAAGAGTCTCATGCTCTACCGACTGAGCTAGCCAGGCCTAAAGAGTAGACATTTGTTTTTAATTTCGAGCCACACCATGGGAAATGGTAAATTATGCCTTCTGTACTGCAACATATATCATAGATGATGTCAGTTACAACGGATGAGAGGAATCAAAGACTGTGGAGTCAATGAGAATCTTTAACAGTGTTGACAGCATTGGACAGGAAGGCTTCTTAGAACCCATGACCTTGAGATTAAGAATGCAACCCAATATGCGGAACCACTGTCTATTGCTGAACATATTAATCTCAGGTTAATTCCTAGCCTAAAACACCAACGCCCAACGTGGGGCTCGAACCCACGACCCTGAGATTAAGAGTCTCATGCTCTACCGACTGAGCTAGCCAGGCCTAAAGAGTAGACATTTGTTTTTAATTTCGAGCCACACCATGGGAAATGGTAAATTATGCCTTCTGTACTGCAACATATATCATAGATGATGTCAGTTACAACGGATGAGAGGAATCAAAGACTGTGGAGTCAATGAGAATCTTTAACAGTGTTGACAGCATTGGACAGGAAGGCTTCTTAGAACCCATGACCTTGAGATTAAGAATGCAACCCAATATGCGGAACCACGGTATATTGCTGAACATATTAATCTCAGGTTAATTCCTAGCCTAAAACACCAACGCCCAACGTGGGGCTCGAACCCACGACCCTGAGATTAAGAGTCTCATGCTCTACCGACTGAGCTAGCCAGGCCTAAAGAGTAGACATTTGTTTTTAATTTCGAGCCACACCATGGGAAATGGTAAATTATGCCTTCTGTACTGCAACATATATCATAGATGATGTCAGTTACAACGGATGAGAGGAATCAAAGACTGTGGAGTCAATGAGAATCTTTAACAGTGTTGACAGCATTGGACAGGAAGGCTTCTTAGAACCCATGACCTTGAGATTAAGAATGCAACCCAATATGCGGAACCACTGTCTATTGCTGAACATATTAATCTCAGGTTAATTCCTAGCCTAAAACACCAACGCCCAACGTGGGGCTCGAACCCACGACCCTGAGATTAAGAGTCTCATGCTCTACCGACTGAGCTAGCCAGGCCTAAAGAGTAGACATTTGTTTTTAATTTCGAGCCACACCATGGGAAATGGTAAATTATGCCTTCTGTACTGCAACATATATCATAGATGATGTCAGTTACAACGGATGAGAGGAATCAAAGACTGTGGAGTCAATGAGAATCTTTAACAGTGTTGACAGCATTGGACAGGAAGGCTTCTTAGAACCCATGACCTTGAGATTAAGAATGCAACCCAATATGCGGAACCACGGTATATTGCTGAACATATTAATCTCAGGTTAATTCCTAGCCTAAAACATCAACGCCCAACATGGGGCTCGAACCCACGACCCTGAGATTAAGAGTCTCATGCTCTACCGACTGAGCTAGCCAGGCCTAAAGAGTAGACATTTCTTTTGTAATTTCGAGCCACACCATGGGAAATGGTAAAATATGCCTTCCGTACTGCAACATACATCATAGATGATGTCAGTTACAATGGATGAGAGGAATCAAAGACTGTGGGAGTCAATGATAATCTTTAACAGTGATGACAGCATTGGACAGGAAGGCTTCTTAGAACCCATGACCTTGAGATTAAGAATGCAACCCAATATGCAGAACCACAGTATATTGCTGAACATATTAATCTCAGGTTAATTCCTAGCCTAAAAGACCAACGCCGGGCTCGAACCCTCAAATTAAGAGTCTCATGCTGTACCGTCTGAGCTAGCCAGGCATAAAGAGTAGACATTTTTTTGTAATTTCCAGCCAAACCATGGGAAATGGTAAGTAATGCCTTATCATAGATGATGTCAGTTACAATGGATGAGAGGAATCAAAGACTGTGGGAGTCAATGAGAATCTTTAACAGTGTTGACAACATTGGACAGGAAGGCTTCTTAGAACCCATGACCTTGAGATTAAGAATGCAACCCAATATGCGGAACCACTGTCTATTGCTGAACATATTATTCTCAGGTTAATTCCTAGCCTAAAACACCAACTCCCAAAATGGGGCTCGAACCCACGACCCTGAGATTAAGAGTCTCATGCTCTACCGACTGAGCTAGCCAGGCCTAAAGAGTAGACATTTGTTTTTAATTTCGAGCCACACCATGGGAAATGGTAAATTATGCCTTCTGTACTGCAACATATATCATAGATGATGTCAGTTACAACGATTGAGAGGAATCAAAGACTGTGGAGTCAATGAGAATCTTTAACAGTGTTGACAGCATTGGACAGGAAGGCTTCTTAGAACCCATGACCTTGAGATTAAGAATGCAACCCAATATGCGGAACCACGGTATATTGCTGAACATATTAATCTCAGGTTAATTCCTAGCCTAAAACACCAACGCCCAACGTGTGGCTCGAACCCACGACCCTGAGATTAAGAGTCTCATGCTCTACCGACTGAGCTAGCCAGGCCTAAAGAGTAGACATTTCTTTTGTAATTTCGAGCCACACCATGGGAAATGGTAAAATATGCCTTCCGTACTGCAACATACATCATAGATGATGTCAGTTACAATGGATGAGAGGAATCAAAGACTGTGGGAGTCAATGATAATCTTTAACAGTGATGACAGCATTGGACAGGAAGGCTTCTTAGAACCCATGACCTTGAGATTAAGAATGCAACCCAATATGCAGAACCACGGTATATTGCTGAACATATTAATCTCAGGTTAATTCCTAGCCTAAAAGACCAACGCCGGGCTCGAACCCTCAAATTAAGAGTCTCATGCTGTACCGACTGAGCTAGCCAGGCATAAAGAGTAGACATTTTTTTTTGTAATTTCCAGCCAAACCATGGGAAATGGTAAGTAATGCCTTATCATAGATGATGTCAGTTACAATGGATGAGAGGAATCAAAGACTGTGGGAGTCAATGAGAATCTTTAACAGTGTTGACAACATTGGACAGGAAGGCTTCTTAGAACCCATGACCTTGAGATTAAGAATGCAACCCAATATGCGGAACCACTGTCTATTGCTGAACATATTAATCTCAGGTTAATTCCTAGCCTAAAACACCAACTCCCAAAATGGGGCTCGAACCCACGACCCTGAGATTAAGAGTCTCATGCTCTACCGACTGAGCTAGCCAGGCCTAAAGAGTAGACATTTGTTTTTAATTTCGAGCCACACCATGGGAAATGGTAAATTATGCCTTCTGTACTGCAACATATATCATAGATGATGTCAGTTACAACGGATGAGAGCAATCAAAGACTGTGGAGTCAATGAGAATCTTTAACAGTGTTGACAGCATTGGACAGGAAGGCTTCTTAGAACCCATGACCTTGAGATTAAGAATGCAACCCAATATGCGGAACCACTGTCTATTGCTGAACATATTAATCTCAGGTTAATTCCTAGCCTAAAAGACCAAACGCCCAACATGGGGCTCGAACCCACGACCCTGAGATTAAGAGTCTCATGCTCTACCGACTGAGCTAGCCAGGCCTAAAAAGAAGACATTTTTTGTAATTTCCAGCCAAACCATGGGAAATGGTAAGTAATGCCTTCTGTATTGCAACATATATCATAGATGATGTCAGTTACAATGGATGAG
Organism: Cottus gobio; assembly: GCA_023566465.1. NCBI lineage: Eukaryota > Metazoa > Chordata > Actinopteri > Perciformes > Cottidae > Cottus > Cottus gobio. The sequence goes on from CM042231.1 coordinate 23,612,749, forward strand.
AGGAATCAAAGACTGTGGGAGTCAATGATAATCTTTAACAGTGATGACAGCATTGGACAGGAAGGCTTCTTAGAACCCATGACTTTGAGATTAAGAATGCAACCCAATATGCGGAACCACGGTATATTGCTGAACATATTAATCCCTAGCCTAAAACACCAACTCCCAACGTGGGGCTCGAACCCACGACCCTGAGATTAAGAGTCTCATGCTCTACCGACTGAGCTAGCCAGGCCTAAAGAGTAGACATTTCTTTTGTAATTTCGAGCCACACCATGGGAAATGGTAAGTAATGCCTTATCATAGATGATGTCAGTTACAATGGATGAGAGGAATCAAAGACTGTGGGAGTCAATGAGAATCTTTAACAGTGATGACGGCATTGGACAGGAAGGCTTCTTAGAACCCATGACCTTGAGATTAAGAATGCAACCCAATATGCGGAACCACGGTATATTGCTGAACATATTAATCTCAGGTTAATTCCTAGCCTAAAACATCAACGCCCAACGTGGGGCTCGAACCCACGACCCTGAGATTAAGAGTCTCATGCTCTACCGACTGAGCTAGCCAGGCCTAAAGAGTAGACATTTCTTTTGTAATTTCGAGCCACACCATGGGAAATGGTAAAATATGCCTTCCGTACTGCAACATACATCATAGATGATGTCAGTTACAATGGATGAGAGGAATCAAAGACTGTGGGAGTCAATGATAATCTTTAACAGTGATGACAGCATTGGACAGGAAGGCTTCTTAGAACCCATGACCTTGAGATTAAGAATGCAACCCAATATGCAGAACCACAGTATATTGCTGAACATATTAATCTCAGGTTAATTCCTAGCCTAAAAGACCAACGCCGGGCTCGAACCCTCAAATTAAGAGTCTCATGCTGTACCGTCTGAGCTAGCCAGGCATAAAGAGTAGACATTTTTTTGTAATTTCCAGCCAAACCATGGGAAATGGTAAGTAATGCCTTATCATAGATGATGTCAGTTACAATGGATGAGAGGAATCAAAGACTGTGGGAGTCAATGAGAATCTTTAACAGTGTTGACAACATTGGACAGGAAGGCTTCTTAGAACCCATGACCTTGAGATTAAGAATGCAACCCAATATGCGGAACCACTGTCTATTGCTGAACATATTATTCTCAGGTTAATTCCTAGCCTAAAACACCAACTCCCAAAATGGGGCTCGAACCCACGACCCTGAGATTAAGAGTCTCATGCTCTACCGACTGAGCTAGCCAGGCCTAAAGAGTAGACATTTGTTTTTAATTTCGAGCCACACCATGGGAAATGGTAAATTATGCCTTCTGTACTGCAACATATATCATAGATGATGTCAGTTACAACGATTGAGAGGAATCAAAGACTGTGGAGTCAATGAGAATCTTTAACAGTGTTGACAGCATTGGACAGGAAGGCTTCTTAGAACCCATGACCTTGAGATTAAGAATGCAACCCAATATGCGGAACCACGGTATATTGCTGAACATATTAATCTCAGGTTAATTCCTAGCCTAAAACACCAACGCCCAACGTGTGGCTCGAACCCACGACCCTGAGATTAAGAGTCTCATGCTCTACCGACTGAGCTAGCCAGGCCTAAAGAGTAGACATTTCTTTTGTAATTTCGAGCCACACCATGGGAAATGGTAAAATATGCCTTCCGTACTGCAACATACATCATAGATGATGTCAGTTACAATGGATGAGAGGAATCAAAGACTGTGGGAGTCAATGATAATCTTTAACAGTGATGACAGCATTGGACAGGAAGGCTTCTTAGAACCCATGACCTTGAGATTAAGAATGCAACCCAATATGCAGAACCACGGTATATTGCTGAACATATTAATCTCAGGTTAATTCCTAGCCTAAAAGACCAACGCCGGGCTCGAACCCTCAAATTAAGAGTCTCATGCTGTACCGACTGAGCTAGCCAGGCATAAAGAGTAGACATTTTTTTTTGTAATTTCCAGCCAAACCATGGGAAATGGTAAGTAATGCCTTCTGTATTGCAACATATATCATAGATGATGTCAGTTACAATGGATGAGAGGAATCAAAGACTGTGGGAGTCAATGATAATCTTTAACAGTGATGACAGCATTGGACAGGAAGGCTTCTTAGAACCCATGACTTTGAGATTAAGAATGCAACCCAATATGCGGAACCACGGTATATTGCTGAACATATTAATCCCTAGCCTAAAACACCAACGCCCAACGTGGGGCTCGAACCCACGACCCTGAGATTAAGAGTCTCATGCTCTACCGACTGAGCTAGCCAGGCCTAAAGAGTAGACATTTCTTTTGTAATTTCGAGCCACACCATGGGAAATGGTAAGTAATGCCTTATCATAGATGATGTCAGTTACAATGGATGAGAGGAATCAAAGACTGTGGGAGTCAATGAGAATCTTTAACAGTGATGACGGCATTGGACAGGAAGGCTTCTTAGAACCCATGACCTTGAGATTAAGAATGCAACCCAATATGCGGAACCACGGTATATTGCTGAACATATTAATCTCAGGTTAATTCCTAGCCTAAAAGACTAACGCCCAACATGGGGCTCGAACACACGACCCTGAGATTAAGAGTCTCATGCTCTACCGACTGAGCTAGCCAGGCCTAAAAAGAAAAATTTTTTTGTAATTTCCAGCCAAACCATGGGAAATGGTAAGTAATGCCTTCTGTATTGCAACATATATCATAGATGATGTCAGTTACAATGGATGAGAGGAATCAAAGACTGTGGGAGTCAATGAGAATCTTTAACAGTGTTGACAGCATTGGACAGGAAGGCTTCTTAGAACCCATGACCTTGAGATTAAGAATGCAACCCAATATGCGGAACCACTGTCTATTGCTGAACATATTAATCTCAGGTTAATTCCTAGCCTAAAACACCAACGCCCAACGTGGGGCTCGAACCCACGACCCTGAGATTAAGAGTCTCATGCTCTACCGACTGAGCTAGCCAGGCCTAAAAAGTAGACATTTTTTGTAATTTCCAGCCAAACCATGGGAAATGGTAAGTAATGCCTTCTGTATTGCAACATATATCATAGATGATGTCAGTTACAATGGATGAGAGGAATCAAAGACTGTGGGAGTCAATGAGAATCTTTAACAGTGTTGACAGCATTGGACAGGTAGGCTTCTTAGAACCCATGACCTTGAGATTAAGAATGCAACCCAATATGCGGAACCACTGTCTATTGCTGAACATATTAATCTCAGGTTAATTCCTAGCCTAAAACACCAACTCCCAAAATGGGGCTCGAACCCACGACCCTGAGATTAAAAGTCTCATGCTCTACCGACTGAGCTAGCCAGGCCTAAAAAGAAGACATTTGTTTTTAATTTCGAGCCACACCATGGGAAATGGTAAATTATGCCTTCTGTACTGCAACATATATCATAGATGATGTCAGTTACAATGGATGAGAGGAATCAAAGACTGTGGGAGTCAATGATAATCTTTAACAGTGATGACAGCATTGGACAGGAAGGCTTCTTAGAACCCATGACCTTGAGATTAAGAATGCAACCCAATATGCAGAACCACAGTATATTGCTGAACATATTAATCTCAGGTTAATTCCTAGCCTAAAAGACCAACGCCGGGCTCGAACCCTCAAATTAAGAGTCTCATGCTGTACCGTCTGAGCTAGCCAGGCATAAAGAGTAGACATTTTTTTGTAATTTCCAGCCAAACCATGGGAAATGGTAAGTAATGCCTTATCATAGATGATGTCAGTTACAATGGATGAGAGGAATCAAAGACTGTGGGAGTCAATGAGAATCTTTAACAGTGTTGACAACATTGGACAGGAAGGCTTCTTAGAACCCATGACCTTGAGATTAAGAATGCAACCCAATATGCGGAACCACTGTCTATTGCTGAACATATTAATCTCAGGTTAATTCCTAGCCTAAAACACCAACTCCCAAAATGGGGCTCGAACCCACGACCCTGAGATTAAGAGTCTCATGCTCTACCGACTGAGCTAGCCAGGCCTAAAGAGTAGACATTTGTTTTTAATTTCGAGCCACACCATGGGAAATGGTAAATTATGCCTTCTGTACTGCAACATATATCATAGATGATGTCAGTTACAACGATTGAGAGGAATCAAAGACTGTGGAGTCAATGAGAATCTTTAACAGTGTTGACAGCATTGGACAGGAAGGCTTCTTAGAACCCATGACCTTGAGATTAAGAATGCAACCCAATATGCGGAACCACGGTATATTGCTGAACATATTAATCTCAGGTTAATTCCTAGCCTAAAACACCAACGCCCAACGTGTGGCTTGAACCCACGACCCTGAGATTAAGAGTCTCATGCTCTACCGACTGAGCTAGCCAGGCCTAAAGAGTAGACATTTCTTTTGTAATTTCGAGCCACACCATGGGAAATGGTAAAATATGCCTTCCGTACTGCAACATACATCATAGATGATGTCAGTTACAATGGATGAGAGGAATCAAAGACTGTGGGAGTCAATGATAATCTTTAACAGTGATGACAGCATTGGACAGGAAGGCTTCTTAGAACCCATGACCTTGAGATTAAGAATGCAACCCAATATGCAGAACCACGGTATATTGCTGAACATATTAATCTCAGGTTAATTCCTAGCCTAAAAGACCAACGCCGGGCTCGAACCCTCAAATTAAGAGTCTCATGCTGTACCGACTGAGCTAGCCAGGCATAAAGAGTAGACATTTTTTTTTGTAATTTCCAGCCAAACCATGGGAAATGGTAAGTAATGCCTTATCATAGATGATGTCAGTTACAATGGATGAGAGGAATCAAAGACTGTGGGAGTCAATGAGAATCTTTAACAGTGTTGACAACATTGGACAGGAAGGCTTCTTAGAACCCATGACCTTGAGATTAAGAATGCAACCCAATATGCGGAACCACTGTCTATTGCTGAACATATTAATCTCAGGTTAATTCCTAGCCTAAAACACCAACTCCCAAAATGGGGCTCGAACCCACGACCCTGAGATTAAGAGTCTCATGCTCTACCGACTGAGCTAGCCAGGCCTAAAGAGTAGACATTTGTTTTTAATTTCGAGCCACACCATGGGAAATGGTAAATTATGCCTTCTGTACTGCAACATATATCATAGATGATGTCAGTTACAACGGATGAGAGCAATCAAAGACTGTGGAGTCAATGAGAATCTTTAACAGTGTTGACAGCATTGGACAGGAAGGCTTCTTAGAACCCATGACCTTGAGATTAAGAATGCAACCCAATATGCGGAACCACTGTCTATTGCTGAACATATTAATCTCAGGTTAATTCCTAGCCTAAAAGACCAAACGCCCAACATGGGGCTCGAACCCACGACCCTGAGATTAAGAGTCTCATGCTCTACCGACTGAGCTAGCCAGGCCTAAAAAGAAGAAATTTTTTGTAATTTCCAGCCAAACCATGGGAAATGGTAAGTAATGCCTTCTGTATTGCAACATATATCATAGATGATGTCAGTTACAATGGATGAGAGGAATCAAAGACTGTGGGAGTCAATGAGAATCTTTAACAGTGTTGACAGCATTGGACAGGAAGGCTTCTTAGAACCCATGACCTTGAGATTAAGAATGCAACCCAATATGCGGAACCACTGTCTATTGCTGAACATATTAATCTCAGGTTAATTCCTAGCCTAAAACACCAACGCCCAACGTGGGGCTCGAACCCACGACCCTGAGATTAAGAGTCTCATGCTCTACCGACTGAGCTAGCCAGGCCTAAAGAGTAGACATTTCTTTTGTAATTTCGAGCCACACCATGGGAAATGGTAAGTAATGCCTTATCATAGATGATGTCAGTTACAATGGATGAGAGGAATCAAAGACTGTGGGAGTCAATGAGAATCTTTAACAGTGTTGACAGCATTGGACAGGAAGGCTTCTTAGAACCCATGACCTTGAGATTAAGAATGCAACCCAATATGCGGAACCACTGTCTATTGCTGAACATATTAATCTCAGGTTAATTCCTAGCCTAAAACACCAACGCCCAACGTGGGGCTCGAACCCACGACCCTGAGATTAAGAGTCTCATGCTCTACCGACTGAGCTAGCCAGGCCTAAAGAGTAGACATTTCTTTTGTAATTTCGAGCCACACCATGGGAAATGGTAAGTAATGCCTTATCATAGATGATGTCAGTTACAATGGATGAGAGGAATCAAAGACTGTGAGAGTCAATGAGAATCTTTAACAGTGTTGACAGCATTGGACAGGAAGGCTTCTTAGAACCCACAACCTTGAGATTAAGAATGCAACCCAATATGCGGAACCACGGTATATTGCTGAACATATTAATCTCAGGTTAATTCCTAGCCTAAAAGACCAACGCCCAACATGGGGCTCGAACCCACGACCCTGAGATTAAGAGTCTCATGCTCTACCGACTGA
>CM042231.1:23626707-23629207 GCA_023566465.1 Cottus gobio
CAACGCCCAACATGGGGCTCGAACCCACGACCCTGAGATTAAGAGTCTCATGCTCTACCGACTGAGCTAGCCAGGCCTAAAAAGAAGACATTTTTTTGTAATTTCCAGCCAAACAATGGGAAATGGTAAGTAATGCCTTATGTATTGCAACATATATCATAGATGATGTCAGTTACAATGGATGAGAGGAATCAAAGACTGTGGGAGTCAATGAGAATCTTTAACAGTGTTGACAGCATTGGACAGGAAGGCTTCTTAGAACCCATGACCTTGAGATTAAGAATGCAACCCAATATGCGGAACCACTGTCTATTGCTGAACATATTAATCTCAGGTTAATTCCTAGCCTAAAACACCAACGCCCAACGTGGGGCTCGAACCCACGACCCTGAGATTAAGAGTCTCATGCTCTACCGACTGAGCCAGCCAGGCCTAAAGAGTAGACATTTTTTTTGTAATTTCGAGCCACACCATGGGAAATGGTAAGTAATGCCTTCCGTACTGCAACATACATCATAGATGATGTCAGTTACAATGGATGAGAGGAATCAAAGACTGTGGGAGTCAATGAGAATCTTTAACAGTGTTGACAGCATTGGACAGGAAGGCTTCTTAGAACCCATGACCTTGAGATTAAGAATGCAACCCAATATGCGGAACCACTGTCTATTGCTGAACATATTAATCTCAGGTTAATTCCTAGCCTAAAACACCAACGCCCAACGTGGGGCTCGAACCCACGACCCTGAGATTAAGAGTCTCATGCTCTACCGACTGAGATAGCCAGGCCTAAAGAGTAGACATTTCTTTTGTAATTTCGAGCCACACCATGGGAAATGGTAAGTAATGCCTTATCATAGATGTCAGTTACAATGGATGAGAGGAATCAAAGAAGGTGGGAGTCAATGAGAATCTTTAACAGTGTTGACAGCATTGGACAGGAAGGCTTCTTAGAACCCATGACCTTGAGATTAAGAATGCAACCCAATATGCGGAACCACGGTATATTGCTGAACATATTAATCTCAGGTTAATTCCTAGCCTAAAACACCAACGCCCAACGTGGGGCTCGAACCCACGACCCTGAGATTAAGAGTCTCATGCTCTACCGACTGAACTAGCCAGGCCTAAAGAGTAGAAATTTCTTTTGTAATTTCGAGCCACACCATGGGAAATTATAAGTAATGCCTTATCATAGATGATGTCAGTTACAATGGATGAGAGGAATCAAAGACTGTGGGAGTCAATGAGAATCTTTAACAGTGTTGACAGCATTGGACAGGAAGGCTTCTTAGAACCCATGTCCTTGAGATTAAGAATGCAACCCAATATGCGGAACCACTGTCTATTGCTGAACATATTAATCTCAGGTTAATTCCTAGCCTAAAACACCAACGCCCAACGTGGGGCTCGAACCCACGACCCTGAGATTAAGAGTCTCATGCTCTACCGACTGAGCTAGCCAGGCCTAAAGAGTAGAAATTTCTTTTGTAATTTCGAACCACACCATGGGAAATGGTAAGTAATGCCTTATCATAGATGATGTCAGTTACAATGGATGAGAGGAATCAAAGACTGTGGGAGTCAATGAGAATCTTTAACAGTGTTGACAGCATTGGACAGGAAGGCTTCTTAGAACCCATGACCTTGAGATTAAGAATGCAACCCAATATGCGGAACCACGGTATATTGCTGAACATATTAATCTCAGGTTAATTCCTAGCCTAAAAGACCAACGCCCAACATGGGGCTCGAACCCACTACCCTGAGATTAAGAGTCTCATGCTCTACCGACTGAGCTAGCCAGGCCTAAAAAGAAGACATTTTTTGTAATTTCCAGCCAAACCATGGGAAATGGTAAGTAATGCCTTCTGTATTGCAACATATATCATAGATGATGTCAGTTACAATGGATGAGAGGAATCAAAGACTGTGGGAGTCAATGAGAATCTTTAACAGTGTTGACAGCATTGGACAGGAAGGCTTCTTAGAACCCATGACCTTGAGATTAAGAATGCAACCTAATATGCGGAACCACTGTCTATTGCTGAACATATTAATCTCAGGTTAATTCCTAGCCTAAAACACCAACGCCCAACGTGGGGCTCGAACCCACGACCCTGAGATTAAGAGTCTTTTGCTCTACCGACTGAGCTAGCCAGGCCTAAAGAGTAGAAATTTCTTTTGTAATTTCGAGCCACACCATGGGAAATGGTAAGTAATGCCTTATCATAGATGATGTCAGTTACAATGGATGAGAGGAATCAAAGACTGTGGGAGTCAATGAGAATCTTTAACAGTGTTGACAGCATTGGACAGGAAGGCTTCTTAGAACCCATGACCTTGAGATTAAGAATGCAACCCAATATGCGGAACCACGGTATATTGCTGAACATATTAATCTCAGGTTAATTCCTAGCCTAAAAGACCAACGCCCAACATGGGGCTCGAACCCACGACCCTGAGATTAAGAGTCTCATGCTCTACCGACTGAGCTAGC
>CM042231.1:23641707-23646707 GCA_023566465.1 Cottus gobio
GAGAGGAATCAAAGACTGTGGGAGTCAATGAGAATCTTTAACAGTGTTGACAGCATTGGACAGGAAGGCTTCTTAGAACCCATGACCTTGAGATTAAGAATGCAACCCAATATGCGGAACCACTGTCTATTGCTGAACATATTAATCTCAGGTTAATTCCTAGCCTAAAACACCAACGCCCAACGTGGGGCTCGAACCCACGACCCTGAGATTAAGAGTCTCATGCTCTACCGACTGAGATAGCCAGGCCTAAAGAGTAGACATTTCTTTTGTAATTTCGAGCCACACCATGGGAAATGGTAAGTAATGCCTTATCATAGATGTCAGTTACAATGGATGAGAGGAATCAAAGACTGTGGGAGTCAATGAGAATCTTTAACAGTGTTGACAGCATTGGACAGGAAGGCTTCTTAGAACCCATGTCCTTGAGATTAAGAATGCAACCCAATATGCGGAACCACTGTCTATTGCTGAACATATTAATCTCAGGTTAATTCCTAGCCTAAAACACCAACGCCCAACGTGGGGCTCGAACCCACGACCCTGAGATTAAGAGTCTCATGCTCTACCGACTGAGCTAGCCAGGCCTAAAGAGTAGAAATTTCTTTTGTAATTTCGAACCACACCATGGGAAATGGTAAGTAATGCCTTATCATAGATGATGTCAGTTACAATGGATGAGAGGAATCAAAGACTGTGGGAGTCAATGAGAATCTTTAACAGTGTTGACAGCATTGGACAGGAAGGCTTCTTAGAACCCATGACCTTGAGATTAAGAATGCAACCCAATATGCGGAACCACTGTCTATTGCTGAACATATTAATCTCAGGTTAATTCCTAGCCTAAAACACCAACGCCCAACGTGGGGCTCGAACCCACGACCCTGAGATTAAGAGTCTCATGCTCTACCGACTGAGCTAGCCAGGCCTAAAGAGTAGACATTTCTTTTGTAATTTCGAGCCACACCATGGGAAATGGTAAGTAATGCCTTATCATAGATGATGTCAGTTACAATGGATGAGAGGAATCAAAGACTGTGGGAGTCAATGAGAATCTTTAACAGTGTTGACAGCATTGGACAGGAAGGCTTCTTAGAACCCATGACCTTGAGATTAAGAATGCAACCCAATATGCGGAACCACTGTCTATTGCTGAACATATTAATCTCAGGTTAATTCCTAGCCTAAAACACCAACGCCCAACGTGGGGCTCGAACCCACGACCCTGAGATTAAGAGTCTCATGCTCTACCGACTGAGCTAGCCAGGCCTAAAGAGTAGACATTTCTTTTGTAATTTCGAGCCACACCATGGGAAATGGTAAGTAATGCCTTATCATAGATGTCAGTTACAATGGATGAGAGGAATCAAAGACTGTGGGAGTCAATGAGAATCTTTAACAGTGTTGACAGCATTGGACAGGAAGGCTTCTTAGAACCCATGACCTTGAGATTAAGAATGCAACCCAATATGCGGAACCACTGTCTATTGCTGAACATATTAATCTCAGGTTAATTCCTAGCCTAAAACACCAACGCCCAACGTGGGGCTCGAACCCACGACCCTGAGATTAAGAGTCTCATGCTCTACCGACTGAGCCAGCCAGGCCTAAAGAGTAGACATTTTTTTTGTAATTTCGAGCCACACCATGGGAAATGGTAAGTAATGCCTTCCGTACTGCAACATACATCATAGATGATGTCAGTTACAATGGATGAGAGGAATCAAAGACTGTGGGAGTCAATGAGAATCTTTAACAGTGTTGACAGCATTGGACAGGAAGGCTTCTTAGAACCCATGACCTTGAGATTAAGAATGCAACCCAATATGCGGAACCACTGTCTATTGCTGAACATATTAATCTCAGGTTAATTCCTAGCCTAAAACACCAACGCCCAACGTGGGGCTCGAACCCACGACCCTGAGATTAAGAGTCTCATGCTCTACCGACTGAGCTAGCCAGGCCTAAAGAGTAGACATTTCTTTTGTAATTTCGAGCCACACCATGGGAAATGGTAAGTAATGCCTTATCATAGATGATGTCAGTTACAATGGATGAGAGGAATCAAAGACTGTGGGAGTCAATGAGAATCTTTAACAGTGTTGACAGCATTGGACAGGAAGGCTTCTTAGAACCCATGACCTTGAGATTAAGAATGCAACCCAATATGCGGAACCACTGTCTATTGCTGAACATATTAATCTCAGGTTAATTCCTAGCCTAAAACACCAACGCCCAACGTGGGGCTCGAACCCACGACCCTGAGATTAAGAGTCTCATGCTCTACCGACTGAGATAGCCAGGCCTAAAGAGTAGACATTTCTTTTGTAATTTCGAGCCACACCATGGGAAATGGTAAGTAATGCCTTATCATAGATGTCAGTTACAATGGATGAGAGGAATCAAAGACTGTGGGAGTCAATGAGAATCTTTAACAGTGTTGACAGCATTGGACAGGAAGGCTTCTTAGAACCCATGTCCTTGAGATTAAGAATGCAACCCAATATGCGGAACCACTGTCTATTGCTGAACATATTAATCTCAGGTTAATTCCTAGCCTAAAACACCAACGCCCAACGTGGGGCTCGAACCCACGACCCTGAGATTAAGAGTCTCATGCTCTACCGACTGAGCTAGCCAGGCCTAAAGAGTAGAAATTTCTTTTGTAATTTCGAACCACACCATGGGAAATGGTAAGTAATGCCTTATCATAGATGATGTCAGTTACAATGGATGAGAGGAATCAAAGACTGTGGGAGTCAATGAGAATCTTTAACAGTGTTGACAGCATTGGACAGGAAGGCTTCTTAGAACCCATGACCTTGAGATTAAGAATGCAACCCAATATGCGGAACCACTGTCTATTGCTGAACATATTAATCTCAGGTTAATTCCTAGCCTAAAACACCAACGCCCAACGTGGGGCTCGAACCCACGACCCTGAGATTAAGAGTCTCATGCTCTACCGACTGAGCTAGCCAGGCCTAAAGAGTAGACATTTCTTTTGTAATTTCGAGCCACACCATGGGAAATGGTAAGTAATGCCTTATCATAGATGATGTCAGTTACAATGGATGAGAGGAATCAAAGACTGTGGGAGTCAATGAGAATCTTTAACAGTGTTGACAGCATTGGACAGGAAGGCTTCTTAGAACCCATCCATCCATCCATCCATTTTCCACCGCTTATCCGGGGTCGGGTCGCGGAGGCAGCAGGTCAAGCAGGCTGACCCAGACTTCTCTCTCACCCGCAACATCTACCAGCTCATTCTGGGGGATCCCGAGGCGTTCCCAGGCCAGCTGGGAGATATAATCCCTCCAGCGTGTCCTGGGTCTTCCCCGGGGCCTCCTACCAGTTGGACGTGCCTGGAAAACCTCTAAAGGGAGGCGTCCTGGAGGCATCCTAATTAGATGCCCGAACCACCTCAGCTGACTCCTTTCGACACGAAGGAGTAGCGGCTCGACTTCAAGCTCCCTCCTGATGTCCGAGCTCCTTACCCTATCTCTAAGGCTGAGCCCGGCCACTCTACGGAGGAAACTCATTTCGGCCGCTTGTATCCGCGACCTCGTTCTTTCGGACACGATCCAAAGCTCGTGACCATAGGTGAGGGTTGGGACGTAGACCGACCAGTAAATTGAGAGCTTTGCCTTTCGGCTCAGCTCCTTCTTCACCAAGACGGCCCGGTGCAACGCCTGTTTTACTGCTGCAGCCGCACCGATACGCCTGTCGATCTCCCGCTCCATTTTACCCTCACTCGTGAACAAGACCCCGAGATACTTGAACTCCTTCGCTTGTGGTAGGCACTCTGTCCCCACCCGGAGGGAGCAATCCACCGGTTTCCGGCAGAGCACCATGGCCTCAGATTTCGTGGTGCTGACTCTCATCCCCGCCGCTTCACACTCGGCTGCAAAACGCCCCAGTGAATGCTGGAGGTCATGGTCCGAGGAGGCAAACAGGACCACATCATCTGCAAACAGCAGAGAGGCTATCCTGAGATCCCCGAACCTGACATTCTCCGCCCCACGGCTGCGCCTAGATATCCTGTCCATGAAAGTCACGAACAGGACCGGTGATAAAGGGCAGCCCTGGCGGAGGCCAACACCCACCGGGAACGTATCTGACTTACTGCCGAGGATACGAACACAGCTCCTACTGCAGGCGTACAGAGACCGGATGGCCCGTTGCAACGGGTCCGGCACACCATACTCCCGCAGCACCCCCCACAAAAAGCCCCGAGGGACCCGGTCGAAAGCCTTCTCCAAGTCCACAAAGCACATGTAGACTGGTTGGGCAAACTCCCAGGACCCCTCCAGTATCCTTGCAAGGGTAAAGAGCTGGTCCACTGTTCCACGACCAGGCCGAAACCCGCACTGTTCTTCTTGAATCCGAGGTTCGACAAACGGTCGGAGCCTCCGTTCCAGCACCCTGGCATAAGCTTTTCCCGGGAGGCTGAGTAGTGTGATACCCCGATAATTCGAGCACACTCTCCGGTCCCCCTTCTTGAAGATGGGAACCACCACCCCGGTCTGCCAGTCCATGGGCACTGTGCCCGACCCCCATGCGACATTGAAGAGGCGTGTCAGCCAAGACAGCCCAACAAAGTCCAGCGCCTTCAGCATCTCAGGGCGGATTTCATCCACCCCCGGCGCCTTGCCACCAAGGAGCTTTTTGACTACCTTAGTGGCCTCTGCCAGGGATATGGGTTCATCCAACCCCAAGTCTTCAGGCGCTGCCCCCTGTTCAGGGGACATGTTGACCGGGTTTAGGAGTTCCTCAAAGTGCTCCTTCCACCGCCCGACGATATCCTCTGTCTGGGTCAGCAGCAACCCTCCCCCGCTGATAACAGCCTGGGGAAGGCCCTGCTTTCCCTTCCTGAGTCGTCGGATGGTTTGCCAGAACCTCCTTGAGGCCAACCGAAAGTCCTTCTCCATGGCCTCCCCGAACTCCTCCCATGCCCGAGTTTTAGCATCCGTGACCACCGCAGCTGCAGTCCTTCTGGC
>CM042231.1:23661707-23664207 GCA_023566465.1 Cottus gobio
TGGATGAGAGGAATCAAAGACTGTGGGAGTCAATGAGAATCTTTAACAGTGTTGACAGCATTGGACAGGAAGGCTTCTTAGAACCCATGACCTTGAGATTAAGAATGCAACCCAATATGCGGAACCACTGTCTATTGCTGAACATATTAATCTCAGGTTAATTCCTAGCCTAAAACACCAACGCCCAACGTGGGGCTCGAACCCACGACCCTGAGATTAAGAGTCTCATGCTCTACCGACTGAGCTAGCCAGGCCTAAAGAGTAGACATTTCTTTTGTAATTTCGAGCCACACCATGGGAAATGGTAAGTAATGCCTTATCATAGATGATGTCAGTTACAATGGATGAGAGGAATCAAAGACTGTGGGAGTCAATGAGAATCTTTAACAGTGTTGACAGCATTGGACAGGAAGGCTTCTTAGAACCCACGACCCTGAGATTAAGAGTCTCATGCTCTACCGACTGAGCTAGCCAGGCCTAAAAAGAAGACATTTTTTGTAATTTCCAGCCAAACCATGGGAAATGGTAAGTAATGCCTTCTGTATTGCAACATATATCATAGATGATGTCAGTTACAATGGATGAGAGGAATCAAAGACTGTGGGAGTCAATGAGAATCTTTAACAGTGTTGACAGCATTGGACAGGAAGGCTTCTTAGAACCCATGACCTTGAGATTAAGAATGCAACCCAATATGCGGAACCACTGTCTATTGCTGAACATATTAATCTCAGGTTAATTCCTAGCCTAAAACACCAACGCCCAACGTGGGGCTCGAACCCACGACCCTGAGATTAAGAGTCTCATGCTCTACCGACTGAGCTCGCCAGGCCTAAAGAGTAGAAATTTCTTTTGTAATTTCGAGCCACACCATGGGAAATGGTAAGTAATGCCTTATCATAGATGATGTCAGTTACAATGGATGAGAGGAATCAAAGACTGTGGGAGTCAATGAGAATCTTTAACAGTGTTGACAGCATTGGACAGGAAGGCTTCTTAGAACCCATGACCTTGAGATTAAGAATGCAACCCAATATGCGGAACCACGGTATATTGCTGAACATATTAATCTCAGGTTAATTCCTAGGCTAAAACACCAACGCCCAACGTGGGGCTCGAACCCACGACCCTGAGATTAAGAGTCTCATGCTCTACCGACTGAGCTAGCCAGGCCTAAAGAGTAGACATTTCTTTTGTAATTTCGAGCCACACCATGGGAAATGGTAAGTAATGCCTTATCATAGATGATGTCAGTTACAATGGATGAGAGGAATCAAAGACTGTGGGAGTCAATGAGAATCTTTAACAGTGTTGACAGCATTGGACAGGAAGGCTTCTTAGAACCCATGACCTTGAGATTAAGAATGCAACCCAATATGCGGAACGACTGTCTATTGCTGAACATATTAATCTCAGGTTAATTCCTAGCCTAATAGACCAACATGGGGCTCGAACCCACGACCCTGAGATTAAGAGTCTCATGCTCTACCGACTGAGCTAGCCAGGCCTAAAAAGTAGACATTTTTTGTAATTTCCAGCCAAACCATGGGAAATGGTAAGTAATGCCTTATCATAGATGATGTCAGTTACAATGGATGAGAGGAATCAAAGACTGTGGGAGTCAATGAGAATCTTTAACAGTGTTGACAGCATTGGACAGGAAGGCTTCTTAGAACCCATGACCTTGAGATTAAGAATGCAACCCAATATGCGGAACCACGGTATATTGCTGAACATATTAATCTCAGGTTAATTCCTAGCCTAAAAGACCAACGCCCAACATGGGGCTCGAACCCACGACCCTGAGATTAAGAGTCTCATGCTCTACCGACTGAGCTAGCCAGGCCTAAAAAGAAGACATTTTTTGTAATTTCCAGCCAAACCATGGGAAATGGTAAGTAATGCCTTCTGTATTGCAACATATATCATAGATGATGTCAGTTACAATGGATGAGAGGAATCAAAGACTGTGGGAGTCAATGAGAATCTTTAACAGTGTTGACAGCATTGGACAGGAAGGCTTCTTAGAACCCATGACCTTGAGATTAAGAATGCAACCCAATATGCGGAACCACTGTCTATTGCTGAACATATTAATCTCAGGTTAATTCCTAGCCTAAAACACCAACGCCCAACGTGGGGCTCGAACCCACGACCCTGAGATTAAGAGTCTCATGCTCTACCGACTGAGCTAGCCAGGCCTAAAGAGCAGACATTTCTTTTGTAATTTCGAGCCACACCATGGGAAATGGTAAGTAATGCCTTATCATAGATGATGTCAGTTACAATGGATGAGAGGAATCAAAGACTGTGGGAGTCAATGAGAATCTTTAACAGTGTTGACAGCATTGGACAGGAAGGCTTCTTAGAACCCACGACCCTGAGATTAAGAGTCTCATGCTCTACCGACTGAGCTAGCCAGGCCTAAAAAGAAGACATTTTTTGTAATTTCCAGCCAAACCATGGGAAATGGTAAGTAATGCCTTCTGTATTGCAACAT
>CM042231.1:23669207-23671707 GCA_023566465.1 Cottus gobio
AGACATTTTTTTTGTAATTTCGAGCCACACCATGGGAAATGGTAAGTAATGCCTTATCATAGATGATGTCAGTTACAATGGATGAGAGGAATCAAAGACTGTGGGAGTCAATGAGAATCTTTAACAGTGTTGACAGCATTGGACAGGAAGGCTTCTTAGAACCCACGACCCTGAGATTAAGAGTCTCATGCTCTACCGACTGAGCTAGCCAGGCCTAAAAAGAAGACATTTTTTGTAATTTCCAGCCAAACCATGGGAAATGGTAAGTAATGCCTTCCGTACTGCAACATACATCATAGATGATGTCAGTTACAATGGATGAGAGGAATCAAAGACTGTGTGAGTCAATGAGAATCTTTAACAGTGTTGACAGCATTGGACAGGAAGGCTTCTTAGAACCCATGACCTTGAGATTAAGAATGCAACCCAATATGCGGAACGACTGTCTATTGCTGAACATATTAATCTCAGGTTAATTCCTAGCCTAAAAGACCAACACCCAACATGGGGCTCGAACCCACGACCCTGAGATTAAGAGTCTCATGCTCTACCGACTGAGCCAGCCAGGCCTAAAGAGTAGACATTTTTTTTGTAATTTCGAGCCACACCATGGGAAATGGTAAGTAATGCCTTCCGTACTGCAACATACATCATAGATGATGTCAGTTACAATGGATGAGAGGAATCAAAGACTGTGTGAGTCAATGAGAATCTTTAACAGTGTTGACAGCATTGGACAGGAAGGCTTCTTAGAACCCATGACCTTGAGATTAAGAATGCAACCCAATATGCGGAACGACTGTCTATTGCTGAACATATTAATCTCAGGTTAATTCCTAGCCTAAAAGACCAACGCCCAACATGGGGCTCAAACCCACGACCCTGCGATTAAGAGTCTCATGCTCTACCGACTGAGCTAGCCAGGCCTAAAGAGTAGAAATTTCTTTTGTAATTTCGAGCCACACCATGGGAAATGGTAAGTAATGCCTTATCATAGATGATGTCAGTTACAATGGATGAGAGGAATCAAAGACTGTGGGAGTCAATGAGAATCTTTAACAGTGTTGACAGCATTGGACAGGAAGGCTTCTTAGAACCCATGACCTTGAGATTAAGAATGCAACCCAATATGCGGAACGACTGTCTATTGCTGAACATATTAATCTCAGGTTAATTCCTAGCCTAAAACACCAAAGCCAAACGTGGGACTCGAACCCACGACCCTGAGATTAAGAGTCTCATGCTCTACCGACTGAGCTAGCCAGGCCTAAAGAGTAGACATTTCTTTTGTAATTTCGAGCCACACCATGGGAAATGGTAAGTAATGCCTTATCATAGATGATGTCAGTTACAATGGATGAGAGGAATCAAAGACTGTGGGAGTCAATGAGAATCTTTAACAGTGTTGACAGCATTGGACAGGAAGGCTTCTTAGAACCCATGACCTTGAGATTAAGAATGCAACCCAATATGCGGAACGACTGTCTATTGCTGAACATATTAATCTCAGGTTAATTCCTAGCCTAATAGACCAACGCCCAACATGGGGCTCGAACCCACGACCCTGAGATTAAGAGTCTCATGCTCTACCGACTGAGCTAGCCAGGCCTAAAAAGTAGACATTTTTTGTAATTTCCAGCCAAACCATGGGAAATGGTAAGTAATGCCTTATCATAGATGATGTCAGTTACAATGGATGAGAGGAATCAAAGACTGTGGGAGTCAATGAGAATCTTTAACAGTGTTGACAGCATTGGACAGGAAGGCTTCTTAGAACCCATGACCTTGAGATTAAGAATGCAACCCAATATGCGGAACCACGGTATATTGCTGAACATATTAATCTCAGGTTAATTCCTAGCCTAAAAGACCAACGCCCAACATGGGGCTCGAACCCACGACCCTGAGATTAAGAGTCTCATGCTCTACCGACTGAGCTAGCCAGGCCTAAAAAGAAGACATTTTTTGTAATTTCCAGCCAAACCATGGGAAATGGTAAGTAATGCCTTCTGTATTGCAACATATATCATAGATGATGTCAGTTACAATGGATGAGAGGAATCAAAGACTGTGGGAGTCAATGAGAATCTTTAACAGTGTTGACAGCATTGGACAGGAAGGCTTCTTAGAACCCATGACCTTGAGATTAAGAATGCAACCCAATATGCGGAACCACTGTCTATTGCTGAACATATTAATCTCAGGTTAATTCCTAGCCTAAAACACCAACGCCCAACGTGGGGCTCGAACCCACGACCCTGAGATTAAGAGTCTCATGCTCTACCGACTGAGCTCGCCAGGCCTAAAGAGTAGAAATTTCTTTTGTAATTTCGAGCCACACCATGGGAAATGGTAAGTAATGCCTTATCATAGATGATGTCAGTTACAATGGATGAGAGGAATCAAAGACTGTGGGAGTCAATGAGAATCTTTAACAGTGTTGACAGCATTGGACAGGAAGGCTTCTTAGAACCCATGACCTTGAGATTAAGAATGCAAC
>CM042231.1:23676707-24151707 GCA_023566465.1 Cottus gobio
ACGGTATATTGCTGAACATATTAATCTCAGGTTAATTCCTAGCCTAAAAGACCAACGCCCAACATGGGGCTCGAACCCACGACCCTGAGATTAAGAGTCTCATGCTCTACCGACTGAGCCAGCCAGGCCTAAAGAGTAGACATTTTTTTTGTAATTTCGAGCCACACCATGGGAAATGGTAAGTAATGCCTTATCATAGATGATGTCAGTTACAATGGATGAGAGGAATCAAAGACTGTGGGAGTCAATGAGAATCTTTAACAGTGTTGACAGCATTGGACAGGAAGGCTTCTTAGAACCCACGACCCTGAGATTAAGAGTCTCATGCTCTACCGACTGAGCTAGCCAGGCCTAAAAAGAAGACATTTTTTGTAATTTCCAGCCAAACCATGGGAAATGGTAAGTAATGCCTTCCGTACTGCAACATACATCATAGATGATGTCAGTTACAATGGATGAGAGGAATCAAAGACTGTGTGAGTCAATGAGAATCTTTAACAGTGTTGACAGCATTGGACAGGAAGGCTTCTTAGAACCCATGACCTTGAGATTAAGAATGCAACCCAATATGCGGAACGACTGTCTATTGCTGAACATATTAATCTCAGGTTAATTCCTAGCCTAAAAGACCAACGCCCAACATGGGGCTCGAACCCACGACCCTGAGATTAAGAGTCTCATGCTCTACCGACTGAGCCAGCCAGGCCTAAAGAGTAGACATTTTTTTTGTAATTTCGAGCCACACCATGGGAAATGGTAAGTAATGCCTTCCGTACTGCAACATACATCATAGATGATGTCAGTTACAATGGATGAGAGGAATCAAAGACTGTGTGAGTCAATGAGAATCTTTAACAGTGTTGACAGCATTGGACAGGAAGGCTTCTTAGAACCCATGACCTTGAGATTAAGAATGCAACCCAATATGCGGAACGACTGTCTATTGCTGAACATATTAATCTCAGGTTAATTCCTAGCCTAAAAGACCAACGCCCAACATGGGGCTCAAACCCACGACCCTGCGATTAAGAGTCTCATGCTCTACCGACTGAGCTAGCCAGGCCTAAAGAGTAGAAATTTCTTTTGTAATTTCGAGCCACACCATGGGAAATGGTAAGTAATGCCTTATCATAGATGATGTCAGTTACAATGGATGAGAGGAATCAAAGACTGTGGGAGTCAATGAGAATCTTTAACAGTGTTGACAGCATTGGACAGGAAGGCTTCTTAGAACCCATGACCTTGAGATTAAGAATGCAACCCAATATGCGGAACCACTGTCTATTGCTGAACATATTAATCTCAGGTTAATTCCTAGCCTAAAACACCAAAGCCAAACGTGGGACTCGAACCCACGACCCTGAGATTAAGAGTCTCATGCTCTACCGACTGAGCTAGCCAGGCCTAAAGAGTAGACATTTCTTTTGTAATTTCGAGCCACACCATGGGAAATGGTAAAATATGCCTTCCGTACTGCAACATACATCATAGATGATGTCAGTTACAATGGATGAGAGAAATCAAAGACTGTGGGAGTCAATGATAATCTTTAACAGTGATGACAGCATTGGACAGGAAGGCTTCTTAGAACCCATGACCTTGAGATTAAGAATGCAACCCAATATGCGGAACCACTGTCTATTGCTGAACATATTAATCTCAGGTTAATTCCTAGCCTAAAACACCAACGCCCAACGTGGGGCTCGAACCCACGACCCTGAGATTAAGAGTCTCATGCTCTACCGACTGAGCTAGCCAGGCCTAAAGAGTAGAAATTTCTTTTGTAATTTCGAGCCACACCATGGGAAATGGTAAGTAATGCCTTATCATAGATGATGTCAGTTACAATGGATGAGAGGAATCAAAGACTGTGGGAGTCAATGAGAATCTTTAACAGTGTTGACAGCATTGGACAGGAAGGCTTCTTAGAACCCATGACATTGAGATTAAGAATGCAACCCAATATGCGGAACCAACGCCCAACATGGGGCTCGAACCCACGACCCTGAGATTAAGAGTCTCATGCTCTACCGACTGAGCTAGCCAGGCCTAAAAAGAAGACATTTTTTTGTAATTTCCAGCCAAACCATGGGAAATGGTAAGTAATGCCTTCTGTATTGCAACATATATCATAGATGATGTCAGTTACAATGGATGAGAGGAATCAAAGACTGTGGGAGTCAATGAGAATCTTTAACAGTGTTGACAGCATTGGACAGGAAGGCTTCTTAGAACCCATGACCTTGAGATTAAGAATGCAACCCAATATGCGGAACCACTGTCTATTGCTGAACATATTAATCTCAGGTTAATTCCTAGCCTAAAAGACCAACGCCCAACATGGGGCTCGAACCCACGACCCTGAGATTAAGAGTCTCATGCTCTACCGACTGAGCTAGCCAGGCCTAAAAAGAAGACATTTTTTTGTAATTTCGAGCCACACCATGGGAAATGGTAAGTAATGCCTTATCATAGATGATGTCAGTTACAATGGATGAGAGGAATCAAAGACTGTGGGAGTCAATGAGAATCTTTAACAGTGTTGACAGCATTGGACAGGAAGGCTTCTTAGAACCCATGACTTTGAGATTAAGAATGCAACCCAATATGCGGAACCACTGTCTATTGCTGAACATATTAATCTCAGGTTAATTCCTAGCCTAAAAGACCAACGCCCAACATGGGGCTCGAACCCACAACCCTGAGATTAAGAGTCTTATGCTCTACCGACTGAGCTAGCCAGGCCTAAAGAGTAGACATTTCTTTTGTAATTTCGAGCCACACCATGGGAAATGGTAAAATATGCCTTCCGTACTGCAACATACATCATAGATGATGTCAGTTACAATGGATGAGAGAAATCAAAGACTGTGGGAGTCAATGATAATCTTTAACAGTGATGACAGCATTGGACAGGAAGGCTTCTTAGAACCCATGACCTTGAGATTAAGAATGCAACCCAATATGCGGAACCACTGTCTATTGCTGAACATATTAATCTCAGGTTAATTCCTAGCCTAAAACACCAACTCCCAACATGGGGCTCAAACCCACAACCCTGAGATTAAGAGTCTCATGCTCTACCGACTGAGCTAGCCAGGCCTAAAAAGAAGACATTTTTTGTAATTTCCAGCCAAACCATGGGAAATGGTAAGTAATGCCTTCTGTATTGCAACATATATCATAGATGATGTCAGTTACAACGGATGAGAAGAATCAAAGACTGTGGGAGTCAATGAGAATCTTTAACAGTGTTGACAGCATTGGACAGGAAGGCTTCTTAGAACCCATGACCTTGAGATTAAGAATGCAACCCAATATGCGGAACCACTGTCTATTGCTGAACATATTAATCTCAGGTTAATTCCTAGCCTAAAAGACCAACGCCCAACGTGGGGCTCGAACCCACGACCCTGAGATTAAGAGTCTCATGCTCTACCGACTGAGCTAGCCAGGCCTAAAGAGTAGACATTTCTTTTGTAATTTCGAGCCACAACATGGGAAATGGTAAAATATGCCTTCCGTACTGCAACATACATCATAGATGATGTCAGTTACAATGGATGAGAGAAATCAAAGACTGTGGGAGTCAATGAGAATCTTTAACAGTGTTGACAGCATTGGACAGGAAGGCTTCTTAGAACCCATGACCTTGAGATTAAGAATGCAACCCAATATGCGGAACCACTGTCTATTGCTGAACATATTAATCTCAGGTTAATTCCTAGCCTAAAACACCAACGCCCAACGTGGGGCTCGAACCCACGACCCTGAGATTAAGAGTCTCATGCTCTACCGACTGAGCTAGCCAGGCCTAAAGAGTAGAAATTTCTTTTGTAATTTCGAGCCACACCATGGGAAATGGTAAGTAATGCCTTATCATAGATGTCAGTTACAATGGATGAGAGGAATCAAAGACTGTGGGAGTCAATGAGAATCTTTAACAGTGTTGACAGCATTGGACAGGAAGGCTTTTTAGAACCCATGACCTTGAGATTAAGAATGCAACCCAATATGCGAAACCACTGTCTATTGCTGAACATATTAATCTCAGGTTAATTCCTAGCCTAAAACACCAAAGCCAAACGTGGGACTCGAACCCACGACCCTGAGATTAAGAGTCTCATGCTCTACCGACTGAGCTAGCCAGGCCTAAAGAGTAGACATTTCTTTTGTAATTTCGAGCCACACCATGGGAAATGGTAAAATATGCCTTCCGTACTGCAACATACATCATAGATGATGTCAGTTACAATGGATGAGAGAAATCAAAGACTGTGGGAGTCAATGATAATCTTTAACAGTGATGACAGCATTGGACAGGAAGGCTTCTTAGAACCCATGACCTTGAGATTAAGAATGCAACCCAATATGCGGAACCACTGTCTATTGCTGAACATATTAATCTCAGGTTAATTCCTAGCCTAAAACACCAACGCCCAACGTGGGGCTCGAACCCACGACCCTGAGATTAAGAGTCTCATGCTCTACCGACTGAGCTAGCCAGGCCTAAAGAGTAGAAATTTCTTTTGTAATTTCGAGCCACACCATGGGAAATGGTAAGTAATGCCTTATCATAGATGATGTCAGTTACAATGGATGAGAGGAATCAAAGACTGTGGGAGTCAATGAGAATCTTTAACAGTGTTGACAGCATTGGACAGGAAGGCTTCTTAGAACCCATGACCTTGAGATTAAGAATGCAACCCAATATGCGGAACCACTGTCTACTGCTGAACATATTAATCTCAGGTTAATTCCTAGCCTAAAACACCAACGCCCAACGTGGGGCTCGAACCCACGACCCTGAGATTAAGAGTCTCATGCTCTACCGAATGAGCTAGCCAGGCCTAAAGAGTAGACATGTCTTTTGTAATTTCGAGCCACACCATGGGAAATGGTAAGTAATGCCTTATCATAGATGATGTCAGTTACAATGGATGAGAGGAATCAAAGACTGTGGGAGTCAATGAGAATCTTTAACAGTGTTGACAGCATTGGACAGGAAGGCTTCTTAGAACCCATGACCTTGAGATTAAGAATGCAACCCAATATGCGGAACCACGGTATATTGCTGAACATATTAATCTCAGGTTAATTCCTAGCCTAAAAGAACAACTCCCAACATGGGGCTCGAACCCACGACCCTGAGATTAAGAGTCTCATGCTCTACCAACTGAGGTAGCCAGGCCTAAAAAGAAGACATTTTTTGTAATTTCCAGCCAAACCATGGGAAATGGTAAGTAATGCCTTCTGTATTGCAACATATATCATAGATGATGTCAGTTACAATGGATGAGAGGAATCAAAGACTGTGGGAGTCAATGAGAATCTTTAACAGTGTTGACAGGAAGGCTTCTTAGAACCCATGACCTTGAGATTAAGAATGCAACCCAATATGCGGAACCACGGTATATTGCTGAACATATTAATCTCAGGTTAATTCCTAGTGTAAGAGTCAAATTGTATGTTATAAAGTTAATGTATGAGTTATGACCACTAGTCGGCGCTGTTCGGACATCTGGAGGTGAGAGGGTGAAAAAGGAGGAGAGAAGAAGAAGACGGGAGGGGGGTTTGAAGGACAGTTGGGATGTTGAGTGGTATTAAAGTTATGAGGAAAACCCAGAACGTGTTGGACTGAATTATTCCTGCTGATACACCCACGTCGCTTACACTGGTGGCAGCGGTGGGATTGTGTCTTTTGCGGAATTTCGTCCCTTGGGATTCTGCTCAACTTTGTGTGTAGCTGAAGCTCAATGCTAACGGCTAACGACAACCACGCTACCCGCTAGCTTAGCTTTAGCTTGAGATACAGTGAGCCAGCTAGTCTTTTACCGCCTCAGTGTGGTTATTTTTTTTTTGTTAGCTTCAAGTGAGCTTAGAAACCGTCTCTCGGTCGTCTAGTTCTGTACGAAAGCTATAAAAAAAAAGAGGAAGAAAACTCATCATGTCTGACGATGAATCACTCTCCGCTGGTGAGCCGCAAGCCAGCACGAGTTCAAGAGGAGCTCCAACGCCAGTTGTACCGCCGTCCAGAGCATCGGGAAAGCCACGGGGCATTCCCTTACCGCCGCCTTTTCACAACGATGGCCGTGAGTCTTTTCAACTGTGGATTCGCCGCTACGAGGTAATTCAAGAGGCCCGTTACAAGGACAGTGGTGTGGATTTGAGTACAGTGTTAGCAGCTGAACTACCCACGAGACTACCGCCAGAACTATTCATTGTTTGGGATAATCTGCCTCAGGAAACTCAGCGGTCTTATACTGAAACAAAGAGGCATTTGCAGTCAGCTTTTGGCCAAAAGGATATAATTGCATCATTTCAAGCATTCCCGAATGCCCGTCAAAGATTGCCTAATGAAGCAATGGAAGTTTATGCTGCGGATGTTTGCTGACTGGTTAAAGAAGCTTTTCCTGAGTTTGAGCATAAAGCTTCAGAGTATATGAAAATGTCTCGCTTTATTGCTGGTCTGGATCAAGAGCTTCAAGTAAAGTGTCATGAAAGAGGAGTAAAAACCTTCACTGAAGCTTGTGAAGTTGCATCCCAAGCTGAGCGGGCACGCCAAGGAGCAAGATTGGTAATGCCAGTGTCCCCAGCTTATGTCACTATCAGAGATGTTGACCAAACACCGTCAATTAATTCGGTACGTGAAAATGACCCTGAACTCAGAAAAGCTGTCCAGAACCTGACTACTACTGTAAAATGTTTAAGTAATGATCTGGGTGCTCTGAAATTAAAGCTGGATGAACAAAGTAGCGGGCACCACCGGGAAAGGAGCATGCAGATGCGTCCTCATAGATCTCCCTCACCTCATGGGAGGAGTCCAGATAGATCCACAAATGCCTGGAGCTCAGGCTATGGGCATTCCCCATCCAGATATTCACGTTCCCATTTTTCTCCAGAACGCTCCCTTCAGGTAAACCGCCACCATCAGGATTTCACCCGCAGAGAATCTGACAGGTACCGACAACCTTATAGAGATACTCACTACTCAACCCATGCCAGTGACCCCCACGAGGAAAGGAGATGGCGACAAACTTCTCCCAGCAGACATCACTATGACTTGCGTCGCAGAACCCCAAGTCCCTATTCATTCCAAGAGTATGAGGACAAAGGCCAGCAGAGCCCCACCAACACTGATTACAAAGATCATAGCAGACATGAGCAGGGAAACGGACATTAGCTGATGATGCGGGGCACACGTCAGCTACTCCCCCGGAAGCCCCTGAGGTCTGCCTCACTGAAACAACAGACAACCTTCGACAAGAGACGACCCCTAATGGGATTACAGATATACAAATTCCCCTGGCTGAGAAAAAAAAAACTGACGCCACTATAAGTAAAGATGTCACCTCCTATGTAAATGGAATTGTTGAGGGCACTGATATGCACGTCATGCTGGATACGGGCTCTACAATCTCATTTATAAGTGAGCAGACCATGGGTCTTCTTTGGCAAGAAGACCCATAAAAAAGAAGTTCATCATGTCACAAGCTGTGACTGGCCAAAGCTTAGATACATTAGGCATGGTAGATATCACTTTTAAACTAGGGTCTCAAACGCTACAACATGAAGTACAAGTCATCAGAAATGTAAATCAAGGTTTTATATTGGGTTGTGATTTTCTCACTCCTCACAATGTTATTTTAGACATGGGGAGGGGCCTGTGCTATCTAGGTGAGGAGGTCCTGCCCCTACTTAGAAAAAGTGATCTGGCACCTGCTAGTTGTACAGCACAAATAATGGAAAACATGACTATTCCCCCACGCTGTGAAATGGTTTGCAAAGTTGCCCTGATTTCTCCTGTAATCAATGCAGGCCTTTCAGGCAGTTACAGCGGCAGTTACTACAGTTACAGCAGTTACAGTGGATCAATTATGCTGTCGAACTGTTTTTCAATACTACTTGTTTTGATTTTATTGTAAAGGATTTTTATGTTTATGAAATGTTGAATAACACCAAATACTTGAGAAGTGTGTGTGCTTTGGGGCACCTATATGCCCCCACCAATGTTTTTAGCCAAAATTGCGGATGCTTTTTTTCTCATATTAAATCCTGATTATCTCCTCATTCACAAGGTCTATTTGAAAAATTAAAAAAGCTATAAAATACAGAAGACCCTTGTGAAGATAGATAATAAGGCCATATATGTGTTAGTGGTATATTGGTTTATGATAATACACATTAAAAAAAAGAAGCAAAACGATGTATTTTTTGAAAAAAAGGATTTTAAAAGTTAATTCTTATTACCTTACACGTCGATATGAAGACCTTGTTTGGCTTTGATTGAGTGAAGTTAAGTATTTTTAAACATTATTTTAGTTAAGTAAATGTCGAGAACTCATGTTAACTCCGCTCAAGCATGAAAGTTCCCACAGTCCTCGGTGGTCCCTGAACGGGGCTCGTTTCACTGCAGCGGGGTGCTCCGTGGCCTTAGCTTTCAGTAGGGAGCAGGAAGGCCTGGAATATTCATATTTCAGCCATAAGTAAGTAAATTTTCATATTTTTTGCTGGACACAAATGACATTCCTGTGCATATCTTTGCGATGCTTTGTGTGAGAGTGGAATTCTTGGTATTGGCGGACTCTGTATGCTCTATGGATTCTAAAACCGTTGAGTTTAGCCTTCTAGCTAGTTCCTAACTTTTTTAATCAGCATTTTTCAAAACCCGGGGTCCATACTTTGTCGTTTTTGAGTCACTTTAAGTCATGCTTATGGTTTATGTTTATAATTATTGTGTAATAGTGTTATAAACATGACACAATTAACTTATATTGACTTGTGGTGCAGGGATCTGACATCTTTTGGGTTTTTAGTTTTATTTATTTGATTTTTTCTTATATTCTTTTGATATGCTCAATCCCAGAGGCTGAACCCAATTTTCCAAGATCGGTGCGGATGGGCCTATATACTTAAGTACCCAACATATTCTCTTGATCGATTCTTCGTCTTTCAGTATCACAAAAAAGGGGTTGAGATTCCATGAAAAACATAACGGACCTCTTATACTCCACTGCCAGCTCATTCCCTCATTCAGATCACAATATGAAAAATACTATTTAAAAAGATGTTACAATTATCTGTGACATCTTCCACAAGCGAAGGAGTTCAAGTAACTCGGGGTCTTGTTCACGAGTGAGGGTAAAATGGAGCGGGAGATCGACAGGCATATCGGTGCGGCTGCAGCAGTAAAGCAGGCGTTGCACCGGGCCGTCTTGGTGAAGAAGGAGCTGAGCCGGAAGGCAAAGCTCTCAATTTACTGGTCGGTCTACGTCCCAACCCTCACCTATGGTCACGAACTTTGGGTCGTTACCTGAAAGAACGAGGTCTCGGATACAAGCGGCAGACATGAGTTTCCTCCGTAGAGTGGCCGGGCTCAGCCTTAGAGATCAGGAGGGAGCTTGGAGTTGAGCCGCTACTCCTTCGTGTAGAAAGGAGTCAGCTGAGGTGGTTCGGGCATCTAATTAGGATGCCTCCAGGACGCCTCCCTTTAGAGGTTTTCTAGGCACGTCCAACTGGTAGTATGTTATCATAACTATGCAGACGACACACAAATCTACATAACTATAGCACCAGGGGACTATAATCCCATACCAGTGCTGGCTAAATGTATTGAAGAAATCTACAACTGGATGTGCCATAATTTTCTTCAATTAAATAAAGATAAAACAGAAGTACTTGTTTTTGGTTCCAAGGACGAACGATTGAAAGTGAGCGCTGAGCTACAATCACTGATGTTAAAAACCTCAAACCAAGCCAGAAATCTAGGTGTAGTTATGGATTCAGATCTCAACCTGAACAGCCATATCAAGACAGTTACAAAATCAGCCTACTATCACCTGAAGAATATATCAAGGGTTAGAGGACTTATGTCTCAACAGGATTTGGAGAAACTTGTCCATGCATTCATCTTCAGTAGACTTGACTACTGTAACGGTGTGTTCACAGGTCTCAGTAAAAAGTCAATCAGAAAGCTGCAGCTGATTCAGATTGCATTTTATATCTTAAACTGCACTGCAACTTTTATTCATTTCTGTATTTTTTTTGTTGCTTTTTAACTGTTTTTTAATGTTTTAATGAATGTTCTTAATTGTTTTTAAATCTTTTATTTTGCATTGTGTTTTATGCTTTTAATGGTTGTATGTGAAGCACTTTGAATCTCCTTGTGTTGAAATGTGCTATACAAATAAACTTGCCTTGCCTAGGAGGCCCCGGGGAAGACCCAGGACACGCTGGAGGGATTATATCTCCCAGCTGGCCTGGGAACGCCTCGGTATCCCAGAATGAGCTGGTAGATGTTACCAGAGAGAAGCCTGGGTCAGCCTGCTGGACCTGCTGCCACCGCGACCCGACCCCGGATAAGCAGATGAAAATGGATGAATGGATTGATGGGACTATAAAAAATAAACTGAATTGAATTGAATATGTGGTGTATCATAGTTTGAAGTATAGGGCCACTGACCTAGCTGTTGTTTAGATACTTCAGTGGTAGACAGACAGACATACCACATTGTCATACCTAAAGCCATAGTGCCACCATAAAATAATACCAAGGATCCTCATTTATAAACACCTACACCCTATACACTAGAAGCATATGAGCTACTTCACTGCGTGATTTGTTCAGTTCCCTAGCTTTAATACAGTGCATGGCTTTGTGTAATCCACTGCAGACAACCATTGTTGGACTCCTCCAATCCAGCGGGCCTGCTCTGACCACAGAGCAGCAAACAATGACAAGATTACATTTTATATTGAAATATTTAATGGTTGAGCTCAGACGTAATCCCATGATCAATCAACCCTCTCTGAGAGCTTACATTGATCTTTAAAGAATAAAAGACTAAGTACATCCTTTTGAAGGCATGAAGAGAAGTTGTTGCAAAATAAGTTAGGGTTTTGTGGGTTGGGGGATGGAGGAAGTTACATTCTATGCAAGTCCACAGAGCTATTTATTATTTTGTTGATGTAGGTTCATTGTAGATAAAGCTTCCCAAGGAAAAAATTGCAAAGGCGAAAAGTCCTGGGTTTATTTTTCCTAAGCTTAATTATATTTCTAAATGCTTCAGTGAGGTTTTCAAGAGCATCTATCTGTAATGTGTAATATGTCATATTTATGAAGCATCTGCATAATAAAGATAAGGTATTCAATTAACCGAGCCATAAAAAAACTCCATGTTATTAAATATTAATCATTCCACATATTGCTTTGATTTCTAACTACTTAATTACAAACATGCTGCTCTTCTGCAGCACTGTGAGTTAGACATTTCGTTGTCTTTTAGCAGGCTATGAAGTGTTTAGTAAAGCACTTCATACACAGCAATAAAAGCATGTGTGAGCTCAGTGAGGGCCACACAGTCCCGCTCACACCACCCACTGCTTCACATGCACAGTATGTCATCATTTATGTGGTTTCCCTTATATTCCAAATATCAAAGTAACATGCAGCTGGTTATGTTGTCATATGACCATATAAGGTTTTCTTAGCCGGCGTCCCTAGCACATGTTTATTTATTTCATAAATAAAAGCATTTTCTGCCATCACTATGATTTGTAAAAATAATACAGTATGTGAATCCTGCATGAAGGTGGATCAAAAGCAGTATCATCTTTAGAACATTTATGTCTTTGCAAAACTGAAACTATGTATATATTTGCCCAGTACTATCTGCATATACATTTACTACTGAATACTGCATTGATGTTTGTAAGGATCCTGCTCAATGTCAACTTTTTTATATTAAAAGAACTGAACGATAACACATTTTCTAAATATCCAAATAGGAAGTATAGGGCTCATATTTGACTGGAGTAAGACTTATAGGTTTCTGTGAAATTAAACACATATTTTCCATAAACTGTAAGCACATTGTGTGTGTGTGTGTGTGTGTGTGTGTGTGTGTGTGTGTGTTAGTTTGTGAAGAGACTGAATGTCAAAACAACTACAAGTTAAAGGTCAGAACAAAAGGCTTGTAACATCTTAGCTGCGTTGCTGTTGATCAAATGCAGCATACATAGATTTATATAGATTCAAAGTGAATGTGTAAATGTGAAACAAAATGTCAGAAAAAAACACCTTTTGAATAACCTTCCCTTTCCGATATTGTGACATTTTTATCCTTGTCGCCATCGAGGGACATTTAGGGATTTATGTCTCATCTGATTCACCGGCTGCCTCATTGATAAATTCCATTGTCAAATAAAAGGAGAGCCCTGGAAATTGCTGTTTTCCCCTCTGCTTAAGTGTCAATCACACACACACACACAATCAGTGAATTGAAGTGGCGCCGTCTCTAATGTGTTGATGTGTTTTGAAGCTACAATACACAAAAACAGGTCAGCCAGACCGGGGCCGGAATCAGCTTTTTAGCCTGCCAGCCATGGAGGTTGCAGAGCAAGCTCCCCTCAGCTCTGCAGCATGAAATCCAGGGCTGTAGAGGGGGATTTGGCTTCTTGGTCTAAAGCCAAGCAGGGAATTGCATGACTGGCCATCACTGGCAGCTACGCCCAAACCCGGAGACACCTCCCCTCTTATCTGCCCCTCACCATCATGCTGCCGCAGCTCCTACCTCGTGGTGCATAAGCAATATTTCCAGCCAGCGTCCTCCCCAAACCCTCCCGAAAGATTTATCTGGCTGTTGAAGTAGAAAATTAATATTTTACAGTTCACTTGTCTGATCAATTACCTACAAGCTGTTGCTGTATGTTGTGGCTGGTCGGAGAGTGTGCTTGTAGGTAGTGATGGAAAGGTCCATGGGGAGCCTCCTCCTCTTCCACAATAACGGCAAAATCATAAAAAAGGAGCAAAAGACTTGTGAATGAGACGGTCTCTAGTGAGTCACTCCTTCTGTATGCACACAGCTCTGGAATTGTTGCAAAACAAAATTAAAGCTTTTAGACGATAATTAGCACACGCTAATTTCAAGAGGTAACAGACACACTGGACTGATTAGAAGTTGCCAAGTGCTCCTTGATTCAAGGCCAATTTAAAAATGTACTAAATAAATATATAATCTCATCAGTGTTCACTGATTAGCATCCATCTGCATGTAGTGCCTTAAGATGAGATAATAACTTTATTCATCCCCAGGGAAATTATGTCTTCAAGGAATTCCTCTCCGATAATAATTGTGACTATACCTCCTTGATAATGACTGTGTTCCTTGTGTCTACTGCAACACATTTTCACTTCCAACTTGTCAAATGCCGCTGCTCAATCATTGGCCTTACACTTTAAACTAAATCCCTTTAGGTTCCCCTCTAGTGTCTCGGACTTGTCAGGGACAACATGTAATCTTCCGCTCGTTACATGCATAGTGTCATTTGAATATGTTCAGTTACCCCTAGTTTCATGCATACAGTCTCTTTCTTCAAAATAAACTTCCAAAGTAGGTTTATTCAGTTTTTAGGTTTACATACTGCAGCAGGTGAGGGAGAGAGAAGCACGCTCGGAACAGCTGTGGGGAGTGAGTAATCACGAACCACAGCTGGGTCCAATGAGTGTGGGGGCGGGGATAAAGAGCCCACAGGGGCGACAGAGCGGGGTGGTGGTAGAGGCAGAGAGCTCAGTGTATGAGTGGCGTGCTGACGCTGATGAGCAAAATAAAGCCCGTTGAACCCGCAAAGCCACGTGTCTGCGCCTATGTCGGGAGCCATGCATCCCCCGGTAGGGAGAACCTTCGCCACACATACGCAACACAACTACTTGTTAGATTTAGGAGCACTGCTAGGCTTTGAAAAAGAGTATGGTTGGGCTTGCAATAAGTATATATTTTAGGTAAATAAGCATGCATGTTAAGTAGCCAACAAAAACTTACAAAATGATGGTAAATAAGTAAAGTATTACTTGGTTTCACCTTGGACACAATGCTTGTTTGTGTTTCACTTATTCTTTTAAAGCCTTTGTTTTATTTATTTTTATTTTCCAGATCCTTTATTATTATTATTCCATTATCCAAAGGCAAGGTTCACCCTGGACAGGTCGCCAGTTTATTGCAGGGCACACAGCCCAAACTCCACAGGCCAGGGATCGAACCCTAGCACCTCTTGCTGTGAGGTGACAGTACTATACACAACACTACCATGCAGCTCTCATTATTATTATAATTATTCTTATTCTTATTAATATTATGTGTCAATGTCTGTGTTTTGCTAAATTGAGTGATTGAAGCATCACTCTGTAACACCGCTTTCTATAAAAAAAATGTTTAACTGTGGATAAAGTCTGTTGATTTTGAAATGTTGTCAATTGTAACACATGTGCTACAAACTAAAGTTTGTTACCCCAGTTTCTTAGACCCGCCTGCTTTGACCTCTTTAGAAGGACTACTTCTGTGATTTTTACCTCATGTCTGCTGATTTTCCTCTGAAGTCTGAATTAGAGAAGTGTCTGATTGTGTCTCAATCAAACACATCCATTGTCCTGCAATCAATGCCCTGATTGCATGACAATGTGCTTGGTTTTAATAATGGAGTACTTATTCATCAGAGGACATTCAGACATGGAAGTTGGCAAACCCTGCAATCCCCTCACGCCGATCACATCTTCACATACTGAAAAACATAGACAGAGCAAAGTTTTATTTGGCAAACATCCATCCATCCATCCATTATCTGAACCGCTTATCCTCTTTAGGGTCGCGGGGATTTGGCAAACAATAATAAATAAAAGAAATAAGCAAGTTAAAGAGTATTGTCATCGAACAATCTGACCCTGATCATTCCCATGCCCCATTTTCCCTTTTCACACAGAATGGTATGAGCATTTGTTTAACATTTAGATGCAAAAAGAAATATGGAAAAAGTGAATGTGAATCGGACATATCCACTCCATATTCACTCTTGCTACTCTTTCCACCTTGAATATCATACTACAACAAATTGAACATGATAATTACCAGCAATTATAGTCTCTTTCATGTTCATGTTTCATGTTTAATACGTAGAATTTAATTAAATCAGCTGCTCTTTTGTTGGCATCACTATTACTAGCAGATGCAGTTGATGTCTCTAACACTGAGAGAATGTGAAAATGTGAAAACAGGACAGGCACTGCCGTCATGTTACTTTTTTACAATATGACAAAGTAAGGCAGCTAAAATTACATTTCTCTTTTCATACATGTAAAATAAAAGGACAAATTCACCATGCGCCACCGTGCATCCAAACTCTTTTTTTGACCACGGTAAGTAACATTGAGTGATGACAAGGTTCTGCATCTGGGCCCTGTTCCTCGTACCTGGTTTACTGAGTAAACAGGATCATTTTCAGGATAAGATTACATACCTCTGGCTTTTCAGTTCCACGAAGCAAGTTTGGCAAAATCACCATAGCAACACATCCATAAACTTGACCCTGCTCCAGTGCAGGCTTAATTAAGTAAGCTGGATAAGCTTGCCACTCCCCCGGAAACAAATGGCAGCTCCCTTTCTCAGAGATCCCATTGATGAAGAAGCGATATTAATTATATTAGTGTTTTATAGGGAGAGAGTTCTACAAGATCGTCAAGATCCGTTATCACATCATGTTGACTGTATATGGCCTGTTAAAGGAGCCCAGTCTGATACTGTTAGCTACTGAGGTGTTGTTCCCTATGGATTGCCCTGGCCTCCATTTCCTTGCGTTCACTTTCGTTCTCTCAGACAGGATGTTGTAAGGAACACGGCGGCACCACCAGAGGGTGCCGCACTAACACTGGCCACAACCAGGATGTCTCTGCTTCTCTCTCCCTCTCCTTCTCTCTCCCTCTCTCAATCAGGCAGATACAGAACAGCCGGGCGGAGCGCCCACGCAGCTGCGGCGCATTCCACCATCAAGCCGCAGATAAAGCGGGCCTCCGTTCGCGAACTTCTACCGCCGGTTTATCAGGGACTATAGTAAAGTGGCCGCCCCGCTCACCCGACTGACCTCCCCTAAGACCCCCTTCACCTGGGACTCCATAGCCGCCGGAGCGTTTGCTAGACTCAAGTCCCTCTTCACCAGCGCCCCCATCCTGAAACATCCAGACCCCGCCCGCCAGTTCGTGGTAGAGGTAGACGCATCAGAGACGGGCGCGGGGGCCGTCCTGTCCCAGCGAGACACCTCCTCCCAGAAACTCCACCCATGTGCCTTCTTCTCCCGCCGGCTCAGCCCGGCGGAGCGAAACTACGACGTGGGAAACCGGGAGCTGCTGGCGGTCGTTCTGGCTCTCCAGGAGTGGCGGCACTGGCTTGAGGGCAGCCAGCAACCGTTCCTCATCTGGACCGATCATAAGAACCTGGCCTACCTCCGTGCTGCCCGGAGGCTGAACCCTCGCCAGGCCCGGTGGGCTCTGTTCCTGAGCCGATTTGACTACACACTGTCGTACCGCCCCGGGAGCCGGAATGGGAAGCCGGATGCCCTCTCCAGGGTCTACCCTTCCTCGGAGCCGCCGGACACCGCTCCCATCGTCCCTCCCTCTTGTGTAGTGGGAGCGGCCTCATGGGAGATTGAGTTGGTCGTCGAGGAGGCCCAGCAGACCAGCCAGACCCCAGGTGGAGGGCCCCCTAACCGCCTGTTCGTTCCCCCGGCGGTTCGCTCCCAGGTCCTGCAGTGGGGTCACTCTTCCCCCCTGACGTGCCACCCAGGAGTCCGGCGGACTACCATGTTCATCCGCCAGCGGTTCTGGTGGCCGGGAATGGAGAGGGACGTCCGGGAGTTCGTGGCGGCGTGCTCGGTCTGCGCCCGGGGCAAGGCGTCCCACCAGACCCCTGCGGGCCTGTTACAGCCCCTGCCAGTCCCGAGCAGACCCTGGTCGCACATCGCCGTGGACTTCGTCACCGTGTTGCCGCCGTCCGAGGGGAACACCGTCATCCTGACCATTGTGGACCGGTTTTCCAAGGCGGTCCACTACGTCCCCCTCCCCAAATTACCCTCCGCCCTGGAGACGGCCAAGCTATTGACCCACCACGTGTTCCGGCTCCATGGGATCCCCGTGGACATCGTATTGGACCGCGGCCCGCCGTTTGCTTCCGGGGTCTGGGGCGCATTCTGCAAGGCTGTGGGCGCCACCGCCAGCCTCTCGTCCGGGTACCACCCACAAACCAACGGCCAGACCGAGAGGGCGAACCAGGACCTGGGAGCAGCGCTCCGGTGTGTCTCCGCGCAGCAGCCCACGTCCTGGAGCACGTTCCTGCCGTGGGTAGAGTACGCCCACAATTCCCTCACGTGCTCGGCTACAGGTATGTCCCCTTTTATGGTGTGCCTTGGTTTCCAGCCCCCGCTGTTCCCGGCCCAGGAGAGGGAGGTTGCAGTCCAGTCGGTGGAGGAGCACCTCAGGAGGATCCGGGCGGTCTGGAGCGTGGCAAGGGAGGCCCTCACCCGGTCCTCAGCCAACACCAAGCGGCTGGCCGACCGGCACCGTTCCCCGGCCCCGGCATACGAGGTAGGACAGAGGGTGTGGTTGTCCTCCCGGGACCTTCCCCTGCCGACGGAGTCCCGCAAGCTGACACCCCGGTACGTGGGACCGTACCCCATAGCGAAGGTGATCAGCCCCTCCGCGGTCCGATTGACCCTCCCGGCAGCAATGAAGGTGCAACCCACGTTCCATGTCTCCCTTCTGAAGCCAGTCTCCGAGAGTGAACTCAGCCCTCCTGTGTTTTCCCCTGTGTTCCGGAGGAGTGTGAATAAACACCAGCATATTCCTACCTCACCTCTGTTGTCCACAGTTTGCTTTTGGGTCCAGACCCCTGTCGTCACAGATGTGATGTATAAGAGTTTATTTCTTCTTTTCAGCCGTGGTACAAACATACACCCGAAAGTGAAAACACCTGACGTTGATCAGGAAATAATTGACTATATGCCGGTGCTCAGGACCCCAGAACAGAGCCACCCTGTGAACATACAGAGTAACATCTGTTTACCACATTTGGCTCTTACATGGCCTATGAGGATGTTTTTATTCAGTCCTTGGAAACACATTAATACATTTTTAAGACGTTTCTGCAAAACCCCAGATTACGATACAAATTATGTTACTATATACCCGTAGCAAGGTCAAGGTAGTGCTGAAATATAAGACCTGAGGAACAGGAAAGAGCTCATAAAATTCCAGCAAGGGCGAGATCCCCCTTGTGGCACTGGCACCCAGTCGGCGTCAGCCAGCCGTCTGCCAGGCGTCGGCATGTCTGCGGGTGTGTCTGACTGCACGTGGCGAGTCAGCGACGTGTTTGCGGCGAGTCAGTGGCAAGTTCCACTCAAGTGCCAGGACAGTAGCAAGCGAATGTCAGTCGTTGAGAAGCTGTGGGTGGAGCCACATTTCCTGGGAACACCCATCGCAGTTAGAACAGGTCAGCTGCCGTGAATCTGTTTAATGATCATAGAATTGACAGACAAACAGACAGACAGACCGTGGGCGGGGCCACCTTATAATTGGTTGTCTGGTTTGGGAGTTTCAAAAAGTTTCCTTTTCAAAAATGAGCTGGGTTCAGCGTTAGAGCAGAAAATCTTCCGGCGGTGCGATCCTCGATGTGTCCTTGGCAAGACACTTGCTCCTGAAGTGTATGCTCCGTTGTATGAATGGGTTAATGATTAGACCTGATGGGCAGGTGGCGCCTTAGATGGCAGCCCCTGCTATCAGTGTATTAAAAAAGCACAACAGTTTAAAAGCACTTTAAACCACAAATATATTTTTATCTGATTTCTTCATCACATTTTCCTCAGTGTATTTTCTTTATTACCTTTTTTTTTGTGTGAAAAGGGAAAATGGGCCATTGGAATGATCAGGGTCAGATTGCGCTGAAAACTGGAAAGGTGATCTACAAATACAAGTCCATTTACCATTCACCACAGTGCATTTTCATTTCATTAAAGTTAATTGCAACCTTTTGGTTAGCTAAACACGTTTTATTCAGCATTTGATTGTTTATAAAAAAAACAAGATGATGACAGCAAATAGGCCAAACTCAAGTTTTCAAAGCCCAACCAATGGGTGATGTCTATGTCCCTTATTATGGTCCTAATTGGGGAGCTAAAGGACACAACAGAGGGTCGAAATAACTTGAAAACATTTACAAACGGACTGATATACAAATACTTTGGCCCGGCTGCGAATAGGGCAAAAAGTTTAGCAAAATGTATTTAGAAGAAACTAGGGCACGTACCCAGATTTATAAATGGGTTTGGGAGTGATTATTTTTGGCCTGGTTGGTGTAAATTAAATCTGACTTTATTTTGCCTCTGTTTATCAGGAGGGAGATGATAAAATAATCCGGATTGGGAAAATTGCTAGATTAAACAGAAAATCATCACAATGGCAGTGATTGAGACTTTGCAAAGCGCCTCTCTGTCTGGCAAGAAGTTGATGCAAGTACAGATCATCACGTCAGATATGGAAAAAAGTAATTTCAGCTTTGTGAATTTTAACAGTTATTCCATGCTAAGAGCTCTAACAAAGGTTTTAGTAATCCTCACCCTTCATTCAACATGCAAGGCATACATGATTGAAAAGATTATTTGATGAAAACTGCTGGCATTTGTGCTGGAGAATGGCCACGCTAAATTTGCTCATGCAACGGCATAGAACGTGGACGCTCTTTCTCTAGAATCCTGTGAAGGACTGAACCTTGAATTATGAACACAAATCATCTCCATTATCAGTGCTCCTTTTATCTGTCCCAGCCAACAGAATCCATTCCATCTCAAGCTCATCAACTCATTTGTGAAACGTTGGAAATTAATTTCAGTCCAGTCTTGCTGACAGTGACAAAGCACATTCACTAATTATGTTGTTACCATAGTGACATGTGGGACAAAGCATGGCACTGCACCTTTAATTCATAAAGAACAATTTTATTTCCTTTTCAGTAATATCATTTATATCTGATTTATTCAGCACGTGCGTATTCAATTCAATGAGGTGCCATACTTGCACTGTGTTAAGTTCTAATAGATTAGTGAGCTTGAAATTGCCTGTACATGTGTAATAAAGGATTGTTTAAGTGTACATTAGATTAGATTTTTAGATTCAACTTTATTGTCATTACACATGTACAAGTACAGAGCAACGAAATGCAGTTTAGCATCCAACCAGAAGTGCAATAGCAGTAAATACCAATATACAGATAATAATAAGTATTTTACAGATAATAAGTTAGTGATATAGGTACGGGATATACAGATTGATTGATTGCGGTAATATGTACATGTTATACAGGTTGATTTGTGCATTAAATGTAGGTAGACTATAAGCAGGAACTATAAACATAATTTACAAAAGGCAAATGGGCATATGATAAGTTAAGTAATACAGATTGAGTGAACGTTAAATAGTGCATAATAATAATAAACAGTAGCTGCCTAACGTTACTAGACTAGTGCAATGCTCAGTTTTTAGTGCAGACAGTTCAAAAGTGTTTGAGTGCAGGTGTAAAGTCTTTGGTCAGTGGGGGGAGATGACGAGGAGATGGGTTTGTGGGTGGAGGTGGTTGGGGAGTAGGGGGGGTGTCAGCATGGGGCAGAGTTCAATAAGGAAACAGCTCTGGGGAAGAAACTGTTCCTCAGTCTGCTGGTCCTTGTCCGGAAGCATCTGAACCGTCTGCCTGAGGGCAGGAGGGAAAACAGTCTGTGTGCAGGGTGGGAGGCGTCCTTGAGAATGCTGCGAGCTCGACGCAGACAGCGTTTCCTCTGGATTTCCTCAATGGCCGGAAGTGGAGTTCCTGTGATGCGTTGGGCAGTTTTCACCACCCGCTGCAGTCCCTTGCGCTCCGCAACAGAGCAGCTCCCATACCAGACTGTGACACAGTTGGTTAGGATGCTCTCGATCACACAGCGGTAAAAGTTCACCAGGATGGCTGAAGACAGATGGTTTTTCTTCAGTGTCCTCAAGAAGAAGAGGCATTATTACAATGCATAAGAAGGATATGATAAATAATGAAGGGCATTATGAAGGATATGTAATTGTATGTATTAAGAAAGTCACTGTATGTCATATTGTTTAATGTTTAGGTGTGAATGGGTTTTTATATATAATGATTCTATAGGAGTTAGGAATGTGGGACTGTTTCTTTAAGAAGAAGTAGTTCCTTCAATATGTTGCTGGCGGAAGGCGGAGTGAGACACTGAGACAATTGGGACCGGAAGGATGTGCGCAGGGACCTGGGAGGACGCGCGCATGGATACTTGGAAGATGGACGATTCCTTTGTCTCTAGGGCAGGGGTGTCAAACTCATTTTCACCGCGGGCCACTTCAGCATCATGGTCGCCCTCAAAGGGCCGGTTGTAACTGTAACACTGTATAAATTTAACTACTACCGAACATATTGTTAAATAACTGTCTTTGTATTGTTTATTCAAGTGTAAAAATATTGTACATGCATTTATATACATATATATATATATAAACCCACATTATTCTATCAAAGATCAAACTTAAAACAGAAGAAAATAACAAAGACAAAGATCAAACAATCGTTGTTATATTAACTTTGTTCAAAGCTTTTTTTGTCACAGTTGAGAAGGACATAACTAGCCACTAAGAACATGCATGTGGTCTGGGGCAGTGGTTCTACTGGTCTGGCTGCACCATCACCCCTGAATGAACCGAGATCCAAAGCAAGGAACATGTTCAACTTCTCAAATGGATTTAATGAAAAGATGGTGCAGTTTGAGCCTGAAATGGTACAGAATCTTACATGCCAACACAAAAAAACTAGTTTGAAATATTCCCTTTTACACTCAATTAAAAACCCCAAAGTGCATCTTAAGGACACAAAGTAATACAACACACATAATCATTTTATAACTTCAGCCTTTTTTAACAGACTCAGCAGTGCTTTCATGCACAAACATAATAAAAAGGTCTGGAATGAAGTGAACTATCACAAATAGTGCGTGTGTAAACTCATGCAAGTGTGTTGTGAACGCAGCACTGAGTGTGAATAGACGCACTCTGCTGCATTCAAAATTCCCTTCAAAATAAAATCACAGGATTTTTATATTGCCCATGCAAAGGTCCGCAACCCACTGAAAACGGGTCCGCGACCGACTGAAAACGGGTCCGCGACGAACCGGAAACGGATCCGCGACAGACTGAAAACGGGTGCGCGGTGGTGATCATGCCTTCCAAGCCGTCGCGGGCCACATAAAATGACGTGGCGGGCCACATCTGGCCCGCGGGCCTTGAGTTTGACACATGTGCTCTAGGGGATGAAGAGCCTCCGCCTTCTCCGAAAGCAAATGGACCTATGGACTATCGGGATGTTAAGAATAAGGGAAGGGAACTAACCAATGAGAGGGCCTTAAGCTCCGTGGCTGAAAAGTATTTAAACTAACAGCGCGAAATGAAACGGTCTATTTTCCTGACTGTAGAGGCGGCAGCTAACTGGACCAGTCTGTGAATCTACAAGAAGGAGGTGGCCTCGGGTCGAGTAATGTATAACTGTTTTGTCATCATCTTTTATTAAATCTTTTAATTACATAAATTTGAATTCTGAGCATTTCTCCCACGAACTGGCCGGAATAACGAGCAGAATCTTTCAACTGCTTCTGCAAATAGGCTGTTACATGCACACAATGTAAAATAGCAGCGAGAGGAAGGCATGCATGTGTCCAAAAGCAGAACGCTACAGAGACTATGCTGTCATGATTAAAACATATACATTATGTGAGAAGTAGGCTTCATTTTATGTTAAAAATCAGACTTGTTTTTGCAACCAGTAAAGTAGCCGCCAGCGGGTCATTAGGAATAATACATTGTTAAGGCACTTCCGCATTAGCTTCTTTTTAGAGGTTGTCACATGCCTCTAAAGGTCTTTGTAACATGCTGCTGTTACCCCCGTGGGTTTAACTCAGCACAAACATTTTGGCACTTCAATAGAGTATATCAACGTCTTTTATTAACACCACTGTTCACCTGCCGTGTATGCTTGTGTGTGGTCCTCACTGCCGGTCTGACAGTCTGCGCTCTCGGTCTCCTTCTCCATCTGTCCTCCATCAATACTGAGGTTTATATAAGCAGAGAGACACAATCAACAACTGATTTCAGCTGAGACCGATAAGGTCTCTTCCCGGCACCGTTCCCTGAACCACTCCCCCAAGACGCTGCAGCCCAGCACAACCATGCCCCACCACCACAGTCGTCTTCTTATGGTGTGTTCACCCCGAACGCCGCGTTACTCGCGTGAGTTTAGTCGCTCGACTTTATGTGGTTAATTCCCGTCAACGCAAATTCGCTTTAACGCGTCTGAAAGGGGGCGGGACTTATCTCCGTAGCTTATCTCCTTAAAAACAGTAACGTTTCCCCCATCCACCATTAAACTAAGCACTAGTTCTGCTTTAAACTTCTTGTGGAAGTCCCTCTAACGTCGGACCATCAAACGCCCCCGTGTCCGGGTTCATAATATCATCCGTAGCCGCACAACAGCGTCTGAATGACGGCCGCTGCCAGCGCTGCTTCAGGTGGATCAGCAGCCGTTTGATTCAAACCAGCAGGACGGCGGTGATGACGCGCAGAGCTTCTCAACGCTGATTGGCTTTCGCCAAGCGATTTTTCGCCCGAGTTGGAAAATTTCAACTCAACGTCTAACGCGCCGCCCGGCGAAATTTCGCATCTGTCGCAACCAAACGCGTCTGTGCATTGACTTTACATGTAATCTGGTCGCGCGAAAAATTTGCGTCGCGTTCGGTGTGAACACCATTAGAAGGCCTCATTGTATATTTTTACTAAGTGAGCATCATGCTGTATTGAAGAATACTTGAAACTAGAGATTGAGACCATGGACTCGTGTTTACAAGGTTTACTGAGGTATCAAGTGAGAAGCAGGGTCTTTTTCTCATAGACTTCAATACTTATTTTTGCAACCTGAAGAGTTCCCTGTTGGTCAGTGAAGATAATGCAAGTTTTAAGACACTTCTACATTTGCTTCACTCAGCAGAACCAGAGGTGTGTTTTATTCTGCAAAACATAAACATTCAACGATCGAGACACTAATTCCCCAATTGCAGAGAAAAACTCTTGTTTCCTGTCTCAGTGGTAAAGGTCGCTCTTGTATCCAACTCACATAGAATACTGCTGCTGCCAGACTACTGACAGGAACAAAGAATAGAGATCATGCAGTTATTGTAGCTTCCCTACATTGGCTTCCAGTTGATTTTTAAGAATTTAATGGTTTCTTAAATACCATTAATTCTTCTGGCTCCAACATTCATTTGTGGGCTTTAATGCCAGTAGGTTCTTCCCAGTCATGCTGTCTTTGTGCCCTCTCGTATATCCCTGATTTCAGTGAGGGGTCTGCTGTAAATGTGAGTTCTGTTTTCATTGAATTTAGTAAGAATTTATTTAGAATTAATTGTATACTTTCACTGCAAGTATTGTCAATACCAAATATTTTTGGCTTACATTGTTTCAGCAATGTAGTTCTATTTAGCTGATTTATTAAAGTAATGTCCATAGGGAGGTGATAGTTGCTGGAGGTTTTATATTGTAGCCTCAGTGGGCAAACAAATGTGCATGTGTGGATGTACATATATGTATCTGAATATAAACCAAGGAATCTCTGTCTGAACTATTCCGTATTGCTGGGGACGTGCAGTGTTGAAGTGGATGTGAGTTGGACATGTTCAATATTAATACTTATCACCACAACCTCTATCAACCCAAATATCAGCGAGGTTCAGTCTGGTTTACTCCTGATCGACTGGATTGGCCAGAAGTGCACTGAGACTAGCTTACTAGCTAGCTGAACCTTATATACATGGTATTGTGCTTACTTGAACAGTCTTCTGTGTGTTGCATTACTTTTCTTGTAGCTGAGTGTTTTCTTTTAGTCTACTGTTTCTGTGTAAGTTTCGGCTATATGAAAAGCCTGAATGGCTGTTATGAAAAAGGTATATGAAGCTCCTGTTGCTTCTACAGAAGATACTCCTTCTGCTATTACTTCTACTTTTACAGTCAGACTCTGAATAGTTGTGTTACATACCTGTTTCTTAAAGGAATGATTGAGCAGGGCCTAATTCAAACTGAGAGATACCTGTAGAACATCTTCTTGAATGGCAGACTCATTCTGGAATTTAACACACAGTTATACATTCGTGGTTTGATACAGGGCTGTTACTGAATATCCATTGACATCCCTGAAATGAGGTGGAAAATCACCTAATATCTGTTCACACTGACCACCACCTGATGAAAGCACAGGGCTGTTCATCTTGATGACCAACATGCATCCTAATTTAACAAGCACAAACTAATTAGGCGGTTGTGGAAGGATGCAAATTATTAGTCATTACTATGAAAATAAGTTGTTTCTGTTTGTCATAACAAATATTGTCTTTTTCAGCCTCATGCGATTTTAACCAATTTATATCAGGAGAACTACTCCATAATAGGTCAAATAAATGATAAAATTCAAAAGAAAGAAATAACTTGCAACTACTTTGATTTACATGAATTGTTCAAACATTCCATAGTAGCTTTTCAGCCTGAGGATTAGCTATTTTCCCTTGTATTGTGTGATCTGTAAACTGAATATCTCTGAAATGAACGGCATTATTCACTATTTCTTTTTATATTTGATATAACCTAGAAAATAATCAAGAAAATATTATACAGATCAATTAACTGCATAAATAAGTGTTAGCAGCATCCCTTTAAGAATGTGCAGAATTTAATATTGTCTTTTTAGACAGTAATTTTTAAAAAATGTAATAAAATATTTAAATACCGGGGGGATGTATAATGTACATGTATAATGACAGGAAGAGATGCGTGTTTGGATATCATTAGGCAGTTTATGCAGATGAAAGTCTGCCAAATGACGCGAAACGACACATTGGGTTTTGCGGTCATAAATAATAATACATTTTTAACTTTGTTAAAATTAAAAATGTTTTCCATTTCTAATAACAACTGCTGTAGTGGAGCTGATTTGTCTCAGAATATGGAAAAGTAAACCACAGGACCGCACTCCATATATCAAGAAGACCTTCGTGTCACTGTTAGCGTCATACACATTGGATGCC
Source organism: Cottus gobio (assembly GCA_023566465.1). Taxonomy (NCBI): domain Eukaryota; kingdom Metazoa; phylum Chordata; class Actinopteri; order Perciformes; family Cottidae; genus Cottus; species Cottus gobio. The sequence goes on from CM042231.1 coordinate 23,702,685, forward strand.
TGATGGAGCCTCCGGAAGAATTCAGCCGAACAACTTCTCCTTTTTGGTAGATTTATTTATCTGATCACAAGCAAAGTATAAGCGCTGCAATTTCAAGAACAGGGATTTGTTTCGTCAACACGCAGGTTGAGTGTGAACAACTTCAACAACAACCGGCCCTTTCGTACAAAGGTTTTCGTCAGAGGTTTCATCGCATCGTCCTCAACATCTAATTGGCTCTAATCTGTCAAGGAGGAGGAGAATCTCATGTACTCCCCTTTTCTCACAAGACTGGGGCGTGCAACTGATAACAGACGTGTGTTGTGGTGACAGGCGTGTATCTAGTCTAGACAGACAAACATTTCCCAGAGAAAACTACAGCTTCATTATATGTTATTCTGCCCTTGAGTAACCTGAACATTTTCATAGACAAGAATATTACAGAATAAAAGGATTTATATTATAATCATGCAGGATGAAGATTATGCCAATGAAAGGTCAATGAGAATCCTTTTTTTTTTTGTGGTGGACACATATGAAATCCTCGTGACTAAGCAGCAGTAAGAGCAAGTGATGTAGTATTCAATATCCAAAATCTCAAAAGAGAGCCTATGGTGGGTGGCAGGTGATGTGGATGGGTCCAACAAGCAAAGGACTTTCAATAACGACACCAATGTTTGTCGCTACATTGTGGTTTTATGGTTGTATGTGTCCCTGCTCTGTATTAGCTATTTTTATTATTTGGTGTGTATGTGTTGGCAGCTGGTTCTCTGTTAGATGAATATTAATCAAATAGTTTTGGCTGGTTTTTGGGACCACTGCTACCACTGAGGAAGCCCTCCTTGGACAGCTTTTCCAAATAAACAGAGCAACCTGGGGCATTATGGGAAAGGGAAAAAACGCTTTGTAATAGCGGAGCATATTCTCCTGTCCTCAAGTGCAGCTTACAATATTTGCATCTCAGCTGCATGTGCTTTGAAGATTCAAGGATTTCTCTGGGCCTGGACATGTATCAGGGATTTCTGCTCCTTCACTGTCGTCTAATATGTCCATACTTACCTGCTGTGTGTATGCATGTACTGTGCTGTATAGTTATATACTGTGATATGTAAAGGAAGAACAATGAGTCAGTAGTTAAATCATCTTTTCCACCTTTTTCTTTGCTGTATATAGTCACACCCAATGTGCACTTGAGGATAATTGGAGCACTTTGTTTGTTTATTTGTCGTATCCATAAGGAAATAATGACTGCAGAGATTTAGCCATTGAGTAATTAGAATGATTAAGTAGTGAAAGACTCATCTTGTGCCATTACAATGACAAATCTCTAAACTTGAGGAAAAAGCAAAATTTAAAGTACCTTCATGAATAGGGAAAAAAAAGAGAAAAAGAAAAAAATCAAAGCACTAGAATGAGGAATGTTACCACCATGCAGAAAATGTGCACATTTTATGTGCGCAAGTTAATTATGCCACTTCAGAGGAGCTTGTGAAAGGATAAGGAAAGCTGCATAAATTTAGCTGTAATCCAGGCAGGCAGAACTCATTTGCAGGGATGGTCTTATCTGGGCACTGCAGCTTTCTCACAAAATTAACCTTGGATATTTGGGCCCAATTCAGCCAGCGTTTGATTCTCTCTTCCCCACCACCCCCCTCCTCCTCAATGCGTGCCACACACACACACACACACACACACACACACACACACACACACACACACACACACACACACACACACACACACACACACACAGCATACATGCTCTCCCCCTATATGCCACTACACCCCCTCTCCCTTTGTTTGTCTATCCCTCTCAGCGTATTACAATGTGTGAGTCGAGAGTTTATCATTGCACAGACAGACAGACAGACAGACAGACAGACAGACAGACAGACAGACAGACAGACAGACAGACAGACAGACAGACAGACAGACAGACAGACAGGTGAACCAGCTGAATTGACCCATGTACTTCTCATTTTGCTGGATCTTTAAAAGCAGGTGTAGTTTGTTAACGACGGATGATGTTGAGTAGAGAATTTCTCATCCATGCGACTTATCTTTCTCTTAGTTCAAGTCAAGAAAGGATCCATCTTTATCTTAAAATTGGTTCTTGGTTGAATGCACCACCATAAATGTTTTGGTCACTTTGAATCTTTAGCAACAGTAACTTAAGCAGATGGAGCTAACCAAAGGTCAACTAGCTTATTTCCCTGAATGAGTATTAAATTGTAAAAGGATTGCATTTATATTGAGTTTGCCAGTTTGTGGTTAGGCTGGTGTCTTGCAGTAGCTTGTAGCTTTCCACCATGGTCAGTGATCATGGTGGTCACTTTACCTTGAACATCAGAAGTGGCTGGAGGAGCTAAGGAGCTAGCCGACATAAGTAAATCACATTTCATTTAGCTGACGCTTTTATCCAAAGTGACTTACTTTGACTACATTAGACAGTAGCAACGGTGAGCAATGAGGGTTAAGTGTCTTGCTCAAGGACACAACGACATGGACTAGCGGATCGTGGTTATCTGGCTCGTGGTCTATGCCTACTACTCATTACATTAATAATTTCTGTCATATTCATTGAATGTGCTGTAACTCTGTTACGTTGATTCTGTACACATGACATCTATTGCTTCTGTCCATCCGGAGAGAGGGATCCTCCTCTGTTGCTCTCCTGAAGGTTTCTTCCCTTTTTTCCTGTGAAATGTTTTTTTTCCCTGATCCGATGTGAAGTCCTGGGACAGGGATGTTGTATGTGTACAGATTGTAGGGGCGACTGTGGCTCAGTGGTTAGGAAGTCTATCAGAGGATCGGTGGTTCGATCCCTGGCTCCGGTAGTCCATGTCGTTGTGTCCTTGAGCAAGACACTTAACCCTCATTGCTCACCGTTGCTGTGTCTACTGTCTACGGTATAGCATGTAAGTCTCTTTGGATAAAAGCCTCAGCTAAATTTAATGTAAAGGCCTCAGATGCAAATCTGTATTTGTGATTTTGGGCAATACAAAATAAACTGAATTAAATTGAATTTGTCTAAAAGATTGTGAATGTTTTTGCATACCCATACTAAATACAGAATATCTCCTCAACCACAACGGCAATTTAAATAATTTCAAAAGGTATAATATACAGAAAACACTAGTGAGACTAGTTAAGCACTATGTGTTAACAGTATCTCTGCAAAGTTTGACTTTGATTAATACATACCAAGCAAGGCCGTGGGGAATATCGTTTCATCCATAATTAAGTCATATTTCAGTTTGTTGGCTGCAATGTGGTTGATATCTTGCTCAGGCTTTGTCTGACTTTGCTCTGATTTGGTGATATTTGGTGGTATAAGCTTTCCAGAAAGGTGCGCTAAGCATGTGTGGCATCAAGCTAGGGATATGAAAATGTATATTTCCATAACTTGGGGAGCTCTCTCTCACTTTCGAGTCCTCTCAAGCAGGTGCGGTGTGTTCATTAGGGCGATATGGGCGACGCACTGCCAAACGGGAAAAGGAGGGATTTTTTTTCTAACCAATTCTATCACGGCAACAGTCGTTATCAGTGTTCTATTCTAGACGTCTGATCTGCCACTAAATGTCCAATCAGGCTAAAGACGTGCTTCAAATGGTCCCGCCCCTTTTGGGGCGATTTCAGTCAGGTTGAAAATTGCCCAAGAAGTCTCTCATACTCTCATGTAAAATCAATTTCTTTCAATTTTCAGAGCTTCCAATACAATCTCTATGGGTTCCGGGAGGCTTGCACATACGCGCTTTCGTCATGACATATACGTAACTAAGACAAGAGCGGCTAATCAGCCAAGATTATCCCAGAATGCACTTTGCACCAGAAAACGGGGAACAATGGCAGATGAGAAAACCCTTACTGAAAGTTGACATTCTCTGAATACTACTGTTGTTGAGTCACTAAATGTCATTTTAGGATGTTTTCAAGCAAGAAGTTAGTTATTTAAACATCAAATCTGTGGTCGGTTTGTCAAGACTCAGCCTACTTAAAAAGATACACCGCCGATATGAGGTCCTGCTCGTGGGACTGGTGAGCCTCGCGGCACCGGGCGGTCAGCGCTCTGCAGCCCGCAGAGAGCAGCCTGATCTCGGCGGGACTTTTTGAAATGATCCGCTAGCTCCGATTTCTCTGTAGCGATTAAACATGAGATATAATTCTGTTTTGGAGAATCTAACGAGCACTCTTTATCAGTTTATTTGTTCACAGTAACGTTAAATCAGTTTGACTGAGGGAAAGGTTAAGATTTATAACTTCATATTTTAATTAGGGATGCACCGTTACCGATACCGGGGCCGATACTGCGTTAAAATACTCGTACTCGTATCGGTTTCAATTGTCGATACCAAGAACCGATACCACTCAACAGTATTTCGCTACAACAAACTGGTCGCGCTTTGTGGAGAAAAAGATTTGTTGTCCTACCTGACTTCAACGTCTAGGGCAGGGGTCGGCAACCCGTGATCCAGAGCCGCATACGGCTCTTTCGTCGCTCTCTTGCAGCTCTTGCAGCAAGGTGTGTAGAGTAATGTGCGTTCACACCCAACGCGACGGAAAATTACTGCCGTCCCGCCGGTTTGAATCAAACGGTTGCTGATCCACCAGAAGTAGCGCTGGCAGCGGCCTCATTCAGACGCTGTTGTGCGGCTACGGATGATATTATTGTAGCCGAGTGTCTGTTGTGTGTCTATATTTGTAATTCTAATAAAATGAAAACACGCTCCAGGGTAACTTGAACCACTTTTTTATCTCCTTCACACACGTATATCCCACAATTCCACTCCTCTTTTCCTTTCCGTTTCTCCCTCCACAATAAAAGCACCGGAAACATAACTTGGATCACAGCTTCCTATATAATTGCTCGATACCTAATATTATCGCTTACATTATGAACCCGGACACGGGGCGTTTTATGGTCCGACATTAGAGGGACTTCCACAAGAAGTTTAAAGCTTGGGATAGCCTTCTGTTAATTTTGTACTATAGGCTTGACATAATCTGCAGAGGATAAAATAAAATCTGCCTCCAAATTAATTGCACTTTCATGGAGACCAAATCTAAGAAGTATCGGTATCGGTACTCGGTATCGGCAAGTACACAAATAAAAATACTCGTACTCGTATCGGTTTGTAAAAAATGGTATCGTTGCATCCCTAATTTTAATAATAATAATAATTCATTCATATTTTAATAATTAATAATAATTCATTGTGGAGCCATGTCATTTTAGCTTATGAAGGCTCCTAGATGCTAATTTCTTACATAGCTTTCCACCTGTAACTTTTGTAGCTAGAGGGGGAATCTTTCTGTTGTGTGTGTGGACACATCTAGTGGACACGAGTTAATCATCTAGCAACAAATTAATATTGTCTTTCTTAATGTACCCATTGTGTCAGGATCTGGTTCTGGACCCAATAGCAAAACCCTCGGAACACGGCAAAGTATAACAAGAAGGTGTATTTATTGTCTCTTACGCACTACAAAACTCAAACTCTCAGGCCTTCAGGCAAAACTCAAAACATAAACGGAAAGTCTCTCACAAACAAAACTTAAATCCTCAGGCCTTTGGCAATACTCCCGTATGGCGGTGTCTCGTGTCCAGCTCGTGAACCGGAATCTGCCGCTGCTTCAGCGGCGTCTCGAGTGTTGTGTCTGGGGCTGAGCATAACAGCCCTCACAAGTGCAATCTCCCGACAATGGCTTCTGGAGCGCGGTCTGCTTTTAAAGGTGGCTTGATGACGAGATGCACCGCAGCTGCGACGACGATCTGCCCGGCTGTTCCGCATCCTCCTGATTGAGAGAGGGAGAGAGGAGGAGAGGGAGAGAGAAACAGAGACATCCTCGTTGTGGCCAGTGTTCCTGCGGCACCCTCTGGTGGTGCCGCCGAGTTCCTCACAGTACCCCCCCCTCAAACGACGCCTCCAGGCGTCCACGGTACCACCGGACCAGGGTGGGCGGATGGGGGTCCGGTAGGAGGGCCCAACACACTCCCGATGACCACCACGCAGGGACTCAGGAGGGCGGGCCGGAGGACGGCCACCAGGCGGAGACTCAGGAGGACGGGCCGGAGGACGGCCACCAGGCGGAGACTCAGGAGGACGGGCCGGAGGACGGCCACCAGGCGGAGACTCAGGAGGACGGGCCGGAGGACGGCCACCAGGCGGAGACTCAGGAGGACGGGCCGGAGGACGGCCACCAGGCGGAGACTCCGGAGGACGTGCCGGCGAACGGGACCAACCAACCCTAGGCTCGGGACGGGACTGGACCGGACAGGACTCGTGACGGGACTTAACCGGACGGAACTTGGGACGGGACCTAACCGGACGGAACTTGGGACGGGACCCAACCGGGCGGAACTCAACCGGACGGAACTTGGGACGGGACTCAACCGGACGGGACTGGGGACGGGACCTGACCGGACGGGACTTGGGACGGGACCTGACCGGACGGGACTGGGGACGGGACCTGACCGGACGGGACTGGGGACGGGACCTGACCGGACGGGACTGGGGACGGGACCTGACCGGACGGGACTGGGGACGGGACTTGACCGGACCCGGAGGACCGGATATTGCCCGAACCTCGACGGGACTCGAGGGACATGCGTCGGCCGGACCGCCGACGGGACTCGAGGGACATGTGTCGGCCGGACCGCCGACGGGACTCGAGGGGCATGCGTCGGCCGGACCGCCGACGGGACTCGAGGGGACAGGTGTCCGCCGAACCGCCGACGGGACTCGTGGAACAAGGGTCGGCCGGACCGCCGACGAAACTCGTGAAACAGATGTCGGCCGGACCGCCGACGGGACTCGTGAAACCGGCGTCGGCCGGACCGCCGACGGGACCCGTGAAACCGGTGTCGGCCGGACCGCCGACGGGACTCGTGAAACCGGCGTCGGCCGGACCGCCGACGGGACTCGTGAAACCGGTGTCGGCCGGACCGCCGACGGGACTCGTGAAACCGGTGTCGGCCGGACCGCCGACCGGACAGGTGTCGGCTGGACCGCCGACCGGGCTGGAACTAACCGCATCCTGGATGAGGAGACTCGGACAGGGGCAGGCAGCGGCATAGTTGCGGAAGTTGGGACCGGGACTACCACCGTGACGGGACACGGGACCGGGGCTGGCAGCAACACGGGGGCAGAAACTGGGACCGGGGCTGGAAGCGGCACGGGGGCCGATACCGGGACAGGGGCTGACAGCGGCGCAGTCGCAGAAACCGGGACCGGGGCTAACAGCGGCGCAGTCGCCAAAACTGGGACCGGGGCTGGAAGCGGCACAGTGGCAGAAGCTGGGACAGGGGCTGGGAGCGGCGCAGTCGCGGAAACGGTGACCGGGGCTGGAATCTGGGAAGGTTTCAACAGGGTGCGGGGAGCAGGAATTGGAGGAGACGTCGACAGGGAACGGGGAGCAGGAATTGGTGGCTGCTTAAACCGGGTGCGGGGAGCAGGAATTGGAGGAGACGTCGACAGGACACGTGGAGCAGGAGTCGGCCGGGGAGCCGACGGGATACAGGGAGCGGGCGTGACCGGCTTCCCCACAGCCACAGCCTGCGCTGAGTGCCCCCTCCGCCGACGGCCCGAGGCTCTGGCCTCCGGGTCAGAACCCCTAGCCCGTTGGAGGCACCGGGGCCCACCAAACGCCAGCCGGGCACCGGCCCAGGGATCCGGTTCGGGATCCTCCCCCACATTGGGATCCTGGTATCCCGGCTCCCGCACGTACCACCGGCCATTCCGAAAGTAGAACTGGGGGGGCTGCACCACCACCTCAGGATCCTTGTATCCGGGATCCCGCACGTAGTCCCGGGGCCCATCCAGGGCCATCCGGGGTTCCCTCCACTGGTCATACCAGGGATCCTCCACCTGACCGAAGTCACGCAGGAAGTCGTCGTCGTCGGAGTCGGGATCATACCATTCCCACCGGGGTATCTGTGGGCTACCCATCCTCTCCAGGTTTTGCTGGGTCCTTGTCTTGGTCGGGAGATTCTGTCAGGATCTGGTTCTGGACCCAATAGCAAAACCCTCGGAACACGGCAAAGTATAACAAGAAGGTGTATTTATTGTCTCTTACGCACTACAAAACTCAAACTCTCAGGCCTTCAGGCAAAACTCAAAACATAAACGGAAAGTCTCTCACAAACAAAACTTAAATCCTCAGGCCTTTGGCAATACTCCCGTATGGCGGTGTCTCGTGTCCAGCTCGTGAACCGGAATCTGCCGCTGCTTCAGCGGCGTCTCGAGTGTTGTGTCTGGGGCTGAGCATAACAGCCCTCACAAGTGCAATCTCCCGACAATGGCTTCTGGAGCGCGGTCTGCTTTTAAAGGTGGCTTGATGACGAGATGCACCGCAGCTGCGACGACGATCTGCCCGGCTGTTCCGCATCCTCCTGATTGAGAGAGGGAGAGAGGAGGAGAGGGAGAGAGAAACAGAGACATCCTCGTTGTGGCCAGTGTTCCTGCGGCACCCTCTGGTGGTGCCGCCGAGTTCCTCACACATTGAATGGGTCACCTTAATCATTATCAGAAAAATTGCCCCCCCTGAGAATATTTTCAGGAGCCGCCACTGCTCTCAAGTCGTATTTATGATTTATGTTAATATTTATGGTTGAATTGTGTTATAAACACATCAAATGGACTTATATGCTCTTGTAAGGCCAGGCTTTTTTTGTTTTTTTGTTATGTCACATCAGTGGCTCTGGTATCGATTTATGGGAGTACCAGGACTTGGAGAGTGATGAATAAATTCAGCCCCCAGTTTTGGGGGCACTGGGGCTCATCTTAGTTGAGCTGTTAGCCTGAGTAGTACATGAGAAGTAACTGTCACTGCATTTCAAACTGTAATGTATTAAAATACATGTTACTAAAACATATTTGAAAGTTTCCCGAATCAATATTTGTATCATATTTACAATGAATCCAAATGACTAGCCGGTGTCTAATGTAAAGGGGGTCGCTATCAGTCTCCCCACTCTTAGCATGGTCTAGCAGCAGAACGTAGCAGTGTTTGGTGGAGAAGGCTCAGATAAACACTACCTGCTCTGCACCAAACAGCGGACACATACAGTTACACATGTTTAACACCAATGACCTGCGTTCAACCCTTCTTTTGACAATTTAAACCAAGCCAGTCAACACGGGTCAATCCCTAGTCATGAGTATTCAGATACAACCCGGGTCACAACCTGGGTCACAACCTGGGTCACAACCCAGGAGCGATGAAGACCCATTACCTCAGGCACTGGCAATCGGCGGGGATTTATGTCATAATCACATTTGTGTCGTATATATTAAGCCTACTGACTGGGCATGTGGAAAATGTTGGATAATGTAATCAAGCTTATCCAGATGTAATAATTAATTTCTATTTCATGATGTTCTGCTAATTAATAATATAACATTTCTATATGAACTGGGTTAGGTGCTTTATAACAGATGGAACAGGCGACAGATGTATCTCTTTCCAGGTTTAGTAATTGCTTTTTGTTTTTGGGCTAAAGTGACAACTGCACCGCCGTTTGGAACCAGGGACATAGTTTCTCCTGCCCAGGTTGTTAGTGACATTCACATTGACATTGCCTCTTGTCTGACCCACCTCTTGACCTTGGTCACAAAGCAGAGTTGGTCAACTACGGTTAACCCTTTAAAACACATAATAAACACCCATTCAACCTTGATTGAGCACTCGTGTGAAAGGGGTATTAGAGACTAGCTGGTGAACATAGTGAAGCCTTTAGCAGCTGAAGTAGTTCAGGAGTTGGTGAAACCCAAAACAGTGCGTGAAAGAGGAGTGATCATTAGATTAACATTCATTTATCAGGTGGACACCAACATAGCTAATGAAGGATAACTTTTCTGTGTTTAAAGGAGGTGTAAAGAGACAACTGTTCCATGAACGTATTTTATATACATTTTGAAATATCTCATTAGACAAACTCTCTGGAAACATTGAAATTGATAAAACGTCCTCAATCGCGGAAGAAATGTGTTCAGCTTCCTTGAAGTGTTTTTTAAGTTGATGCGCTAAATGGATGATGGAAACGCCTTTGCCGAAGAAGTTTAACCCACACGCCCAGCATGTTCATGCTGTAGGCGTCTTCTCAGATATATTTAGATTGTTAATGGCTTTGCACAACTTGAAACATGGCCAATACTAGCTGACATAAAATAACTGTTAAACCTTGCCCATTGTTCTATCGTCTGATGGTTAGGGTTAGCTAACACTAGCCAAGGTAACTAGTTTGATTTGTTTATTTACAGCCTCAACTTTGTCTCTGTTTACTGGAGGATCTGTAGTCTATAGCACCAATTTCTCATTAAACTACACTGTAGCCAAGTTTATTTATTCAAGACCAGTTCAGGGAAACGCACCTAATTCGCATTTCTTTTTTTCAACATTTTAAAAGTTTGCCTAAAATACCTGTGACAATTGAATGTGCACACTAATTATGTGTTTACAGCGTGTTGCTGACCAAGCACTATTTTTAACTGTGCACTGAAGCCTCACCACCTCAAGTGTATGAGCATTTCTTTATTTTGGGCTTTTATTGACCCTACGTGTTTATGTTCATACAGTAACCATTGAAACTTAAAAATATTTTTTTGTCCTTATTTGGTGATTTATGAATCATTACTTGTGTCCTCTCCCTGACATGAAGTTTCCTATTGAGGCATATGTGCCTTGATCTTTCAAACAGTGCTTTCATTTAGTACTGTGGTATATGGTGTCAACTGTATTTAGTGCTAAGTGATAGCAATCATAAAGTATAATAGTCCATGAATAAGTCATAAGCTTGAATGATGCAATAAATCTTGTCAGCATCTGGGCATGTACCCAGTGAACTTATATTCGTTGCCTTTATCACTATAATTGAGTTCTGCAAGAGAGAGACACTTTCAAGGCATTCAAAATTATTGAATTGTCATTTGTCTTGCTGCAAAAGTGTTTTTCCTGTGATGCTGACAATGTAATCTTCCACTAGGTGCTCTGAAAGCAAGTGGAGTAGCCGCAAAAGCAGGTTTTTTTCCCAACTCTAACGCTACCCATAATCCTCGCTGCCTGCTCCTCTCACATCATTTTGGCAGTGCGTCACCTGGAGACTGATGGTCCTGACAACATCACCTGTCCTCATCTGTAACACTAATGTCCCTGTCAGGTGATGCCAACAGAAAACATAAATCAGCCCTTCTGCCGGGCCACTAATGGGACAACTCCTAATGTATGTATATCCCCCCTCAGATTCATTCTGTATGCTGGAACATATGCTAATCACGCCTCGGTGTCCGTGAGGCATGAGTCTTCAAAGTCAGCCACAAATCTAAAATTAAGATATTTTCTAGTTTGTTTTTTTTTTCTTCTCTTTTTGCATTTTACATTTAAAAAGGATTTTGGGTGCCAAAGCTGCTCTCACATTTAAACGTATAGTCTAGCTGTTAAGATATCTGTATCTTTAGAATGAGCAGAGAACAGAGGGAGATGAGCCATGTTGTCCCCAGACCAATATCTTCTTTTCTGGGAATGTCGAAAGTAACACAATATAACACAAAATATAAACTTTCATAACTTCCTGTTACCTGCAAATCCCCTATCACTGTAATGGCATCATAATCAAGTTGCATGTAGCCACAAAAATATTTGCAAATATCCCCACTGTGGGACTAATACAGGAATATCTAATCCAATCTAAACTAAAGAAACGTCACAGGTGTGTCGTGAGATCAAACTGAAGATGAAGTGTGAGGATGGGTGTGGTCCGAGCCTCTTTGTCTTAGTTTTCCTGGTCAGAATCCATTGCTCTCATGTAGTATTTATTAAAGTTTACTGTCAATAATTATACGATGAATGAACTGATAGAGCATATACCTCGCGTAGATAGAGGGCAAGTGCTTCATTTACTTTTTTCCCCCAATTAGTAAAATCTTTTGACGGGTAATCTCTTGTAGTGTCACGGGTTGTCCCTAGGGTGGGGCAGTGCAAAAGAGAGCGTAAAACAGGTACAATCAGACAGTATAAATTAAAATAAAGGTTTCTTGGTCCGTCCCACCGGCAGTTCCTTTAAATCAAAAATCAAAAACAAAGTAATCCAACCCAGCAAAGTCCTTGGTCTCTGCTCCTCCATGTCGGCGTCCTCTCTCCTACTCCGGCCCAACTCTCTCCCAGTGGTGCTTTCCCCTCTGCCCTTTGTTCAGTTTCATGTCTATCTACGGCACATGTGTCAAACTCAAGGCCCGCGGGCCAGATCCGGCCCGCCACGTCATTTTATGTGGCCCGCGACGGCTTGAAAGGCATGATCACCACCGCGGACCCGTTTTCAGTCGGTCGCGGATCCGTTTCCGGTTCGTCGCGGACCCGTTTTCGGTTTGTCGCGTACCCGTTTTTAGTGGGTTGCGGACGGGCAATATAAAAATCTTGTGCTTTTATTTTGAGGGGAATTTTGAATGCAGTAGAGTGAGTCTATTCACACTCCTCAGTGCTGCGTTCACAACACACTTTACTTGCATGAGTTTACACACGCACTATTTGTGATAGTTCACTTCATTCCCGACCTTTTTTTTATGTTTGTGCATGAAAGCACTGCTGAGTCTGTTAAAAAAGGCTGTAGTTATAACATGGTTATGTGTGTTGTATTACTTTGTATCCTTAAGATGCACTTTTGGGTTTTTTAATTGAGTGCAAAAGGGAATATTTCAAACTAGTTTTTTTGTGTTGGCATGTGAGATTCTGTACCATTTCAGGCTCAAACTGCACCATCTTTTCATTAAATCCATTTGAGAAGTTGAACATGTTCCTTGCTTTGGATCTCCGTTCATTCAGGGGTGATGGTGCAGCCAGACCAGTAGAACCACTGCCCCAGACCACATGCATGTTCTTATTGGCTAGTTATGTCCTTCTCAAGTGTGACAAAAAAGCTTTGAACAAAGTTAATATAACAACGATTGTTTGATCTTTGTCTTTGTTATTTTCTTCTGTTTTAAGTTTGATCTTTAATAGAGTAATGTGGGTTTATATATATATATATATAAATGCATGTACAATATTACACTTACACTTGAATAAACAATACAAAGACAGTTATTTAACAATATGTTCGGTAGTAGTTACATTTATACAGTGTTTTTTATTTTTTTTTTTTGAATTTTATTAGGATCCCCATTAGCTGATGCCGAAGACATCAGCTACTCTTCCTGGGGTCCACACAAAACATATAACAAAGAAGAAATCAACATACAAAACAACAGATAAAAAGAAGGAAAAAGAATAAATGAGTACATAAAAGTAAAATTTAGTAATACATACTAGGATCCAGTTCAGGCAGCCATGAAGTGTCGCTTCACTTGTTTTTTGAAGCTAGCTTTGTTCTGCGTTTTTAAAATATGATCTGGAAGGGAGTTCCATTCAACCATAGCTCTACATATTACTGTGCGTTGTTTTGAGTTTGTTTTGATTGTCGGAATTGTGTAGTTACCACTGGTGGCATGTCTGGTGGGGTATGTGTGCACATTAGAGCTGAGTGTGAGCTGCCTAAACAAACAGTCGGGGGTTTGTAATGTATTAATGTTTTTTATGTAAGAAAGAAGTGATGCCTTTAACCTAACATCAACTTTCAGCCAGGAGAGTTGGTCATGCATGTTGTTTATGTTGGCTCTTAGTGTGCACTTAAGGGCAAGCCTAGCTGCTCTGTTCTGTACTCGTTGAAGCTTCCCTAGATTCATTTTTGTGGTACCTGACCAGACCACCGGGCAATAATCTAGGTGTGACAATACCAGAGTCTGCAGGACCTGTTTGGTCAGTTGAGGTGTTAAAAAAGAAGAGCATCTTTTGACTACAGATATGTTTCTCCCTATCTTTTGCACCAGTAAATCTATATGTCTTGACCATGATAATTTACAGTCTAAGGTTACACCCAGAAGCTTTGTTTCCTGTACTTGCTCAACAGCAACATTGTTCAGTACCAGATTTAGCTTGGGTTTAGATCTTAATGAGTGTTTTGTTCCAAATACAATGCTCTTAGTCTTAGATATGTTCAGGACAAGTTTGTTATCGGAGATCCATTTAAATACCATCTGCAACTCTTTGTTGAGGGTTGAGGTGATTTCCTCAACTGTTGGTGCAGACATATAGAGTGTTGAATCATCTGCATACATAGACACACAGGCTTTTTTACAAACAAGTGGGAGATCATTTGTAAAAATCGAGAAGAGCAGTGGACCTAGTGAAGAACCCTGCGGAATCCCACACTGTATATGTTTTGCATTTGAGAGGCTTCCGTTAAAGAAAACCTTCTGTGTCCTATTAGTTAGGTAACTTTTGATCCATGCTATGGCAGGTGGAGTAAAGCCATAACACTTGAGTTTCCTCAATAGCAAGCTATGATCAATGACATCAAAGGCAGCACTAAAGTCTAATAGAACTGCTCCTACAATATTCTGTTGATCAATAGATTTTAACCAATCATCTGTCATTTGAGTGAGCGCTGTGGATGTTGAGTGTCCTTCCCTGTAAGCATGCTGGTAGTTGCTTGTCAAATTGTTCGCAAATTGTTACAGTTACAACCGGCCCTTTGAGGGCGACCATGATGCTGATGTGGCCCGCGGTGAAAATGAGTTTGACACCCCTGATCTACGGCCCACTGAGGAGAGCCCTTGCATTTGCAGTATTACGAACTTGGTGTCTGTGTCCATATTCCCAGGAAAATTCCCAAGCGGTGCCACAGATGTATCCATAACCCAGCCGTGGCAGTGATGTTAGGCGGAGCTAACGCAGACCTGCTCTCTGGTGTGTGAAGCAGCCTATTGTTTTTCTCCGGTCTCTGCTAGTGTTGCGGGGAAACAGTTACTATGCACAAACTAAAAAAAAGGAAAGAGCAACGGCTACAGATGTTGATGAAACTTCAGAATCGTAGGTGCCAGCTGACCGTCGTCACACAGATGGTCATGTAAGTGCACTTGTACAGCGCTTCTCTTGTCTCTCGACCACTCTTACCTTTTACAAACGTTGATGTCATTTTGAATGAGGAGTTCTTACTTGTGGAACATAATCAGGAAGTCACAGTATCCCTGCAGCTCTATATATTGCCCAAGACATGAGTCCAACCAGACGGCAACCTCCGGAATAAACATGCATTCTAATGTTGTTTTATTGTTCCAGTAAACAAGATTTGATGGTCTCAATTGCTAGTTTCAAGTCTCTTCATTACAGCATGAAGTTAATTTCATGATGCTTTAGTGCGTGGCTATATTTTGATTGACATGTCGCTACTACGGCATTGTCAGGGTGTTGACCGTGTTTTCTTCTTTAACCCTTTTACAGTGTTTTCTGTTCATGAAACTTTATTCTAGAAACGTGGTCACCTACAGATGTCTTATTCAGGGTTTGGTTATACTTATGAACTCTACCTTCTTGAGTCACTTCTGGTTGCAAAAAAACAAGATGGTGACGGCAAATACAAAGATTGTGAATGCCAAAAAAACTGATGGCCGAGGGACAAAATGGCAAACTTTAGGCTACATAGCCGCAGTACACATGCCAATGGGTGGTGTGTGGTTACACTGTGACCACCTTTTATATGCAGTCTATGGTAAGACCATATTACAAGCTGCTGTTTCGCTGGTATTCTTCCTCACACATGACTCATAATGTTATTCAGAAATGTAAAACTGTGATCTCACAGGTCACTCACTCACCTTTAAGTGCTTTGACATTTCTATTTGCCTCTTGCCTCAAAAAGGGGTCTTCAACCGAATGGACTGCTTTTGATCCTTTCAGACGTCTCCACAGTAAAGTGTGACATACAAACAGTGCTGCCTCATTTATTCACCAGGAAGGTGTTAGTCACCAAATGAGCTGAACTTCATTCGGTCAGACTCGGAAAATTCCTCCAGCTAACCCGTGCTGAGAAATTGTAAGAACTCAAAAGCAGATTGTTTAGAACATAATGTTCGTTTTCAGAGACACTGGAACATCTTTGCTGAGCATGACTTCACGACAAAATGAAAGCTTGTCGACAGAGAGATCCACCCATTAAAGTGATTTTCTATGGAGGTACAGTACGTGCATAGCAATGAAAGGAAGAAGACAGTTCCTCGCAATTTTTTTTCTCTAATTGGAAAGAAATTAAGTGGAAGGAATTGCGAGACAATTAACTGTGCTTTTTTATCAGGGTTACACAGTCTGAAGGAGGTTCAGTGGTGGCCCGCCTGCGCTGCCAGCCACAATCTTTCCCTCTGCTTTTCACAGCCTTTGTTTATCTCATTTTTCAATTAACCTCCACGATTTAACTCCCTTCATAAAGCCGGGTGCATGTTTGCTCCAAAGAACAAATAAAATGGGCTCTTTCTCCCTCCCTCCCTCTCTCTCCCTCACACACGCGTGCTATCTTTTCTTTTTTCCGTTCCTCCGTCTATCCCTCTGACTCCCCTCTCTCTTTGGCTGCGGTGTTCTTTCAGCCCAGGATGCTGAGCTTCACAGAGCCTTGCAGGGTTTTAGAAGGCATGAGGCTGTATGTGTCAGATTAAAGAGAGAAAATCTGTGGCGTGCAGGGAGAGCTTTGTAGATATGGCAATTTGGTGATAACTTCCTCTTCCCCACACTCTTTCCTTCCCGCCTCCTCTCCACCACCCTCTTACCCTGTGCCTTCCATTTGGAAGAGACCACTGGCGGGCGGGGAGGTGGGGAGGGAGGGCCTCTGCAGCTGCTGCTGGAAAGCTTGGACAATCTTTTTCCCCAGATCTGGTCCGCCCTGCCAGTTATCAGAGGGATTGGGAGACATGTTTATTTCATTCCGACTGTTTCCGCCTTTGCTTTCTAACTCCGCTGATCTTGTAGTTTAAATTTTAATTAAAACTCAGTGAAGACAATCTGTTCACGAAACATGGTTGAGAGCTAATTTAGAAACGTCTTGCCTTCCACACCTGAGAAATTAGTCGATGCCTTTCATCGAGTCTATTGATTTAAAACGCAGCAGAAATGTGGCCCCTAACCCGAGAGTAGATTCCAACATTGGTTAAAAGTAAGAGACTGAACCCCAAGACACAAGTAGGCTACTGCCTGATTAATCATTACAAATGAGAGAGGAGGCCCAGGAAATACACAGCAAATCAAAATGAATTAATTGCCTGCAGAACATAGAGTAGTAGAGTAATTGCATTTCTGGTTTTAAGTGTCACAGGGGTGCCGTTCCCTTTCACAATCAAAGGCCAGTTTCAGAATCAAATACAGTAGCATCTTGAGACTGCTCTGCTTCTGACAAGGCTGATTAAATTAATGTATTACCCAGAGCCCAAGGAAATGCACATTGTTTGCCAAAGGTTTGCCCCGTTTTTCCTCCACTGTAGGGAGAATACTTATCAGTGCTGCAGTTCCATGGTTATGGATGATCCGGGTGCGACGCAGCACAGGTTGTCCCACCTCGAGGAGCTGCAGCGCTGCTTATTTCAGCAGAAAGCTTCAGTGGAGAGCAGGCATTTAGCAAGCATAAGCACAGGCCATGCTGGATGTGATGTCAACAGAGGGCCTCTAATGGATCAATCTGACCCTCCCAGATAAATCTGGGATTTTATGATCTTGAACAGTGCCCTGGTCCTGCTTCCACTCAGCAAATCGGAGATTCTGGGGGAAATTGCTTCAAGAATGTAACTGACTGGCCTTAGTGTGTTATGATATGGACAATCAATCACTCTCAACATGTTGTTCATCTCGCTTTCTTTAAATAAATATTGTGCAACATATAAATAAATATCTATCATGTTGGTCATATATATATATATATATATATATATACATATACCCAATATCTATTAGCAAAACTCCCATAAAACATGACTAACAGTAAAGGTGCGGTGTATAAGAATATATATATATATATATATATATATATATATATATATATATATATATATATATATATATATATATATATATATATATATACTATGACCTGAGTATGAACACTGGATCTTTAATCATTAGTCACAATGAACGGACAGCTAGCAGACCGTAATAATAGATTATGACGAAATTTTTATAACCCTGTCAGTCAAAATGACGGACAACAAGGAATGGTCCTTTCACGTTTTGATACTTTATGTTTATTGGGTTAAATCCAAAGTGTCAGAAACGAGAAAGCGTGCCGTATGTTCATGTCCTATGTTCTGCCTCCTGCAGGAGAGTGGCCGATGGACAGCAAGAACAATCATGGGGTTTAAATAAAGGGCTCGGCTCTTTGGTGCCATGAATATGCTCAATAAAATGAATATGAATATGCACACTGTATTATGAGATTGACATTTTGTTCCAATGGGAGCACTAGAGGAACACTTTAGTATGGGCTAACATGGAATTAAAGCTCTGAGGAGGAGGATTGTAAAGTAAATGTCATAGCTGAAAGCTCTGAAATCAGATAAACATATCTGAGATGAATCTTCTGAGGACCATAAAGATCCGGTATTTTTTCTGGGAATTTGGGTTTTTTATCAAACTTTAATGTCTGTAAAAAAAATGTCAAGGCAATCTGTGCAATAGTTGATATTTTAGTCTGGATTATAGTGGTGGACTGACCCGACTGGAGTAACACTGCAGGCAAAAACTCAGTGTTAATTTTACTAAATTCCGTGGTGTAGTAAAATGTAAAGTAAAGAGGTTTTCTATGCAATGTTGTAGCACTTATAGGGAAATAGAGAGAAAGCTCTGAGACTTTAGTTATAGTTTAATTAGTTGGGTTGAATGTATGAACAGTTTTTGATTTTCAGAGTATTTCTCTTCAACACTCATGTTGTTAAACTGTTAAACTTCCTATCAGACATCCTTCTGGACCAAAGTGATGGACGTAAAGACATCCAGTGTTTTAGGCCCGGGGTAGCAGGGTTAAAAGAATGTAGAGCACAAGAACAGTAAATAATTACCACACTCATTTGTGTATATTTAGAAACATTACCATAATCAAATATACAAAATGAAAGATAATTGTCTGTCTGGTCTTACATTTTTCAACTCAGTTTACTTGCTCTGCATGTAAACAGTAACAGCTAATATCACATTAAAGCTGAAGTTGCCGTGTAACAATGCCTGGTTACGTGTACCGGTGTTTATAGCCGCAGCCTTTCCACTCTGATCACACCAATTCTGTTCACGCACAACCAGGAGAAAAAAGAGCAGCGAGGGACTAATTACCACTCAGGCATAATCCCTTTTTTCTGATCTCCCCCGATTTTGGTTTAATATATATATAACAGGAAGAAATTATTCAAATAAAACTGCTCAGTGGAAGTCGGTTCTGTACCTGCAGGCGTTTGGAAGGAGGCAGGGGAGGAGAGACGAGGGAGATAAATTGGGGGGAAGTATTGAAATGGCCTCCAAGGTTTCTCGCCCTGATATTTTCCCTCCAACTCTCTTCCCTCCCTTTCTCCCCCGTCTGCGCTGTCTCTCTGCCTTTCTGTTCCCCATATGTTGGTGGACATCTCAGTGACTTTAGCTTGTATCTGAGCTAAGCCTGGTAATTGACTCTGGGCTGTTTGGGCAGATCTACTAAATCAGCCTTCCGAGCTCAAACTCCAGCTTTGAAGTAATAACTGATGGGGCTGCTGATAGTCGGTCAGTGTGGGTTGGCATTCATTTGTGAGAGCATTAGACCAACATCAACATGGTTGAGGACTCGGGCATGTCAACAGAGATAAGTAGCTGCTGCTAAACATGCAGGTATGTGTAGAATACAGGGAGTCTGCTCTGACAGGGATATGTGTTTGTTTATTGTGTTATATTTACGCCCTATAAGAAATCTGCCCTCTAACCTAAGCCTTATGCATAGTCTACAGATCTATACAATCCCTGATGTGCATGTGAAAGCTTTAAACACTCATTTATTTAGCGTAGCAACGCACTGTGTTTTACGGCACTCGGCATGCCGGCAATGCTCGTGAGCGGAGACATCAGCCGCTCTCTATTCCATCCCTAAAGATTCAAACGTCAGCTTAATGGGCACAAAGCAGTTGTGGCAACCAGATGAGTCGCCCACTGTTGGCCATTAGAAATATTGCAGGTTCAAGGCACTTCTGTGTTGGTTTCACTTTTGATAACTGGAGTCTCCTTCCTCCTATAGACCAACAACCAACAGTAACATGTGCACACACACACACAGGCACACACTGCTAGTACGCACAGATAATGACTTTGCCCTACAAAATCTAACTGATCATTTAAAAGCAGCAGTCTGTTCATGCAGCAGTGTGTGAACCTGGTGGAATGTTGATGCTGCTGGGTGCAGGATGCTGCCAGTCAGGTACAGTACAGTGATGGTACAGTTCGAGAGTCCTGCATAATCCCTCAGTGTGAAAAGCCCCGCCACTGGCAGCTCATTTTGCTTGTGTGGTATCAGTTTGTGCAACAGCCTAAATCATAAAACTGTCTTTCCAAAGCTGTTTATACAGGTTAAGCAAGTGACAACACGTCCAGACCTGGCCAGGATTAATGCAATCTAGCTAACGGCATGTGAATGCTACAATCTTTTGATTATGTTTTATGTTCAACCAAAAGGTTGCAACAAAGTATCTGACAGGTGTGATGGTAAGCAGGTCTCAACATGTGTTTCTGTATTCTTTAAGGAATTAATGGGGAGAGTAGTGCATTTTGTATGTCATCACTTGAAATTATCTCAATGTTTCATTATGGAATGAGTTTTTCAAACTGTACCTGAAAGCCAACAAGTAATAACTTTTCACATTTCTGACTTCAATGCCCCCGGTGTTAGTGATTGTGGCAGAAAGCATTGCATTTGGCTTTAAATAAAGAAATTGTTATTTTCTGGTCCACATGTACCACATGTTTATCAGTTGCTTTTGTAATGGGCACGGCCATGTCTGGATTTAACCCTCTGGGGTCCGCCCCCGCATTGAAGCGTAATACCATGTTTACATTTTTAATAAATTCATATCTTTGCGATAATACAGCACAGAGATAAAAAAAATAATCTCAGAATCAGTAGACTTTCCACTTCCGTGTCCTCTTCTCGCGACATCGTACGGGATTCACACAGCGAGATCTGAGCATCTAAACATGGATGTGTCATATGACACACGTGTGTAAAGCTTCACTGTGATTTGTCGATTCGTTTCACAAAAAACAAACCAATGAACACTCAGAAAATCACAAAGGAACTTCCGCCCTTAGCTTCATAAACACACTGCAGTTTTTATTCAGAGAGCAGAGAGAAAATGCAGAGCAAGAAGTTTAATCGGGGGTTCTTTTTCTTTTGTTGGGGGCTGTCTCTGGTTTAGTGGAAGTTTATGACTGTGATTGACAGGAATACAGGTGTATTTGAAAAATTCGTCTCTCAACCTCTATTACATGTGGAGTAACACAGGCAGTAATTCTGTAGTGCATTTCATGAATATTTCATGAAACGAGGCATTTCCACTGAAAGAAACTCAATTTAAACCCATATAATTATGTATTGATTCTTTATGTAGTGTATGCTTGCCTTCAGACACATTTCACCTTTCTCCATGTTTAGCTGACCTGCCTTTAAGAGTCTCCAGGTTACTCTGGCAATTAACTGGAAATGATTAACTGAAGTTTAATTGTCTGTTTTCCCAATTACATACACTACATGCACAGTTATTTCCAGGAAATCATATTTTTAGTATGCATTCCTATATTGTATTTACGGTGCTGAGGCACAACCTGCAGCACTATTCCCATGCATTGCATGATAATAAACTGTGATGATTGTTTACAACAGACATTTTGGATGGTATTTGTATCCTAAGCCATTGTTTTCTCATCCAAATAAATTGTAGGGGTACCAACCTGAGGGCTAGCCAAACTTATTTTCTAATTACACACCTGTCAGATCCTCTGGTAGCTTGTGTTCCTTGTCCCGTCGCACCTTCACTCCTCAAAAGACGTGCTGAAATATGGACAACACAGCTGCAGCTGATAAAAGTCGTTGTGGATAGACTTGATTGAGGGAAGCTAATGAGCTGGCATTAACAATAGTCCGTATTGTTTGGCAGTGCTTGTTAAACTGGCACGTGTTAATGAAATCTTCCCATTGTTGGTTTCATTAGCTGCAGCTTCTATCATGGACCCATTTATTTTTACCCCCACCACCACGCCAGCATCTCAACTGTATCTCAACCCCAGATAACTGTTCATTCAGTGTGCTAATTACACTGGTTATTAATAACACTGCCAGCCACCATCTAGTGCTGTCGTGGCAACCATGAGAATTATTCCTGTCAATACTTTTCACAGTGTATAACACGAACGTAGCACAATGTTACTCTCATGTGTCACATCACCTGGGAAGGAGGTGACTGTCATGTGAATATTGAACAATGTGGCTGGAAAGATGTAATTCACGAAAGTAATTCACGTGATTTCAGAACAAATACAAGTATACAAGAGTAGGTTGCTTCCAGGGCGTTAATCAGTGCTGAGAAACCAGGGAATGAACTTCCTTTGCATGAGCTGTCTCCCTGTCAACAAATGAAGAGAGAAAACAAAGCTGACACCAAACCTGCTGCCAGCGCTCATTTTTACTCAACCTGCCAATTAACGGAGTGATCAGCAGGGCCTGGCACCACGACCACTTCCACCTCATCCATGTCAGACGTGGCTCACTTCGGTCTGTCTCGCTGCACATACTGGTCAAACTCCACTTTACACCCATTGGCCTTTTTATTTCAGGGCATATGCAGACGCTGCTGACCAGCCAGACTGCCCGCCACCAAGGTTGGCATGATGTCACCGAGAAGAGAGCCAATGTGAGAGCTATGCTTGCCCAGCTTGGATTTAAAATTGCTCATAGTTAGGACTGGCTCAGGTTTATAGTTAGGACTGGCTCAGGTTTATAGTTAGGGCTGGCTCAGGTTTATAGTTAGGACTGGCTCAGGTTTATAGTTAGGACTTGTTCAGGTTTATAGTTAGGGCTGTTTCAGGTTTATAGTTAGGGCTGTTTCAGGTTTATAGTTAGGACTAGCTCAGGTTTATAGTTAGGGCTGGTTCAGGTGTATAGTTAGGGCTGGCTCAGGTTTATAGTTAGGGCTGGCTCAGGTTTATAGTTAGGGCTGGTTCAGGTTTATAGTTAGGGCTGTTTTAGGTTTATAGTTAGGGCTGTTTCAGGTTTATAGTTAGGACTGGCTCAGGTTTATAGTTAGGGCTGGTTCAGGTGTATAGTTAGGGCTGGCTCAGGTTTATAGTTAGGGCTGGCTCAGGTTTATAGTTAGGGCTGGTTCAGGTTTATAGTTAGGGCTGGTTCAGGTTTATAGTTAGGACTGGTTCAGGTTTATAGTTAGGGCTGGGTCAGGTTTATAGTTAGGGCTGGTTCAGGTTTATAGTTATGACTGGCTCAGGTTTAATGTTAGAACTGGCTCAGGTTTATAGTTAGGACTGGCTCAGGTTTAATGTTAGGACTGGTTCAGGTTTATAGTTAGGACTGGCTCAGGTTTATAGTTAGGGCTGGTTCAGGTTTATAGTTAGGGCTGGCTCAGGTTTATAGTTAGGGCTAGCTCAGGTTTATAGTTAGGGCTGGTTCAGGTTTATAGTTAGGGCTGGCTCAGGTTTATAGTTAGGGCTAGCTCAGGTTTATAGTTAGGACTGGCTCAGGTTTATAGTTAGGACTGGCTCAGGTTTAATGTTAGGACTGGCTCAGGTTTATAGTTAGGACTGGCTCAATTTTAATGTTAGGACTGGTTCAGGTTTATAGTTAGGACTGGCTCAGGTTTATAGTTAGGGCTGGTTCAGGTTTATAGTTAGGGCTGGCTCTGTAAGGATCCTGAGTGCACCTCCGCCAGGGGGTGCCAGAGTAACGCTGGCTGGGACCAGAGATTGTGTTTGGGTCTGTAATCAGGTTGATGCGGGACAGCTGGGAGGAAGATGGCCACCGCTCGCAGCTGCAGAGCATCAGGACAATCACGGCAGCAGTTTAAGAGTGGCCTCTGCCCGGACACAAGGGTCGGGAGATTGCACTTGTGATGGTTGTTATGCTCAGCTCCAGACACGACACTCGAGACGCCGCTGAAGCAGCTGCAGATTCCCGTTCACGAGTTGGACAAGAGACACCGCCATGTTGGAGTATTGCCGAAGGCCTGAGTATTTAAGTTTTGTTTGAGAGACAATAAATTCCTTTTTGTTTATACTTTACCGTGTTCCGAGGTTTTGCTTTTGGGTCCAGAAACCACATCCCCACAGAATCTCCCGACCATAGCATGGACCCAGCGAACCCGGACATCTTCCCAGAAGACCTCTGCGCCCGAACCGCATGGTTCAGAGGACACGCCCAGGCCCACGACAAGACCATGGTACGCTTGGACGAGCTCCTCGCGCGGATATCGGCTGTCACCATGTGGGGGCCATCTGGCCCCTTGCCGGTTCCCTTCCCGGCGGCGAGGGGTTTTTCTGCACCTCCCGTTTCGTTCCGGGAGCCGACCGCCGGGAGCGAGCTCAGCCCTCCGGCCGTTCCCCCTCCGCCCGCCCTTGTCTGGCCGACCCGTGGACGCCCGGCGGCGTCCGTGGAGGGGGGGGTGCGGTCCACGAGTCCGGTCGGCGTCCCGGCCGACTCCAGTTCCCCGGTCCCGATTCCCCGGACTGTGCCGCTGTCAGCCCCTGTCCCGAGTCCCCCGACTGTGCCGCTGTCAGCCCCTGTCCCGAGTCCCCCGACTGTGCCGCTGTCAGCCCCTGTCCCGAGTCCCCCGACTGTGCCGCTGTCAGCCCCTGTCCCGAGTCCCCCGACTGTGCCGCTGTCAGCCCCTGTCCCGAGTCCCCCGACTGTGCCGCTGTCAGCCCCTGTCCCGAGTCCCCCGACTGTGCCGCTGTCAGCCCCGGTCCCGAGTCCCCCGACTGTGCCGCTGTCAGCCCCGGTCCCGAGTCCCCCGACTGTGCCGCTGTCAGCCCCGGTCCCGAGTCCCCCGACTGTGCCGCTGTCAGCCCCGGTCCCGAGTCCCCCGACTGTGCCGCTGTCAGCCCCTGTCCCGAGTTCCCCGACCGCACCACGGATGTTCCCGACCCGAGCTCCCCGAGTCCCGCCGGCAGTCCGGGCAGGCTCCTGCCTTATGTGTCCCGTTGGCGGTCCGGCCGACACGTGTCCCTCTAGTCCAGTCGGCGGTCCGGCCGACGTATGTCCCTCGAGTCCCGTTAAGTCCTGTCCCGAGCCCAGGCCATTCAGGTCCCGTCCCGAGCCCAGGCCATTCAGGTCCCGTCACGAGTCCTGTCCGGTCAAGTCCCGGCCAAAGTTCCGTCCGGGTAAGTCCCGGCCCAAGCCCTGTCTAGTTAAGTCCCGTCCCGAGCCCTGTCCGGTCAAGCCCCGTCCCAAGTTCCGTCGCGTCAGGCCCTGTCCGGTCAAGTCCCGTCCCGAGCCTAGGGTAGGTTGGTCCCGGCCTCCGGCCCGTCCTCCGGAGTCTCCGCCTGGTGGCCGTCCTCCGGCACGTCCTCCGGAGTCTCCACCTGGTGGCCGTCCTCCGGCCCGTCCTCCTGAGTCTCCGCCTGGGGACCGTCCCCCTGAGCTCGGTTGTCCAGTGACTTTTTTCCTGTGTTCCAGGTCTCTCTCCACGAGCCGGTGGGCGTCCGGAGTGTTTTGGCCCTCCTACCGGACCCCCATCCGCCCACCCTGGTCCGGTGGTACCGTGGACGCCTGGAGGCGTCTTTTAAGGGGGGGGTACTGTAAGGATCCTGAGTGCACCTCCGCCAGGGGGTGCCAGAGTAACGCTGGCTGGGACCAGAGATTGTGTTTGGGTCTGTAATCAGGTTGATGCGGGACAGCTGGGAGGAAGATGGCCACCGCTCGCAGCTGCAGAGCATCAGGACAATCAAGGCAGCAGTTTAAGAGTGGCCTCTGCCCGGACACAAGGGTCGGGAGATTGCACTTGTGATGGTTGTTATGCTCAGCTCCAGACACGACACTCGAGACGCCGCTGAAGCAGCTGCAGATTCCCGTTCACGAGTTGGACACGAGACACCGCCATGTTGGAGTATTGCCGAAGGCCTGAGTATTTAAGTTTTGTTTGAGAGACAATAAATTCCTTTTTGTTTATACTTTACCGTGTTCCAAGGTTTTGCTTTTGGGTCCAGAAACCACATCCCCACAGGCTCAGGTTTATAGTTAGGACTGGCTCAGGTTTATAGTTAGGACTGGCTCAGGTTTATAGTTAGGGCTGTTTCAAGTTTATAGTTAAGGCTGGCTCAGGTTTATAGTTAGGGCTGGTTCAGGTTTATAGTTAGGTCTGGCTCAGGTTTATAGTTAGGGCTGGTTCAGGTTTATAGTTAGGACTGGCTTAGGTTTATAGTTAGGGCTGGTTCAGGTTTATAGTTAGGGCTGTTTCAGGTTTATAGTTAGGGCTGTTTCAGGTTTATAGTTAGGGCTGTTTCAGGTTTATAGTTAGGGCTGTTTCAGGTTTATAGTTAGGGCTGGCTCAGGTTTATAGTTAGGTCTGGCTCAGGTTTATAGTTAGGACTGGTTCAGGTTTATAGTTAGGACTGGGTCAGGTTTATAGTTAGGGCTGGGTCAGGTTTATAGTTAGGGCTGGGTCAGGTTTATAGTTAGGACTGGTTCAGGTTTATAGTTAGGACTGGTTCAGGTTTATAGTTAAGGCTGGGTCAGGTTTATAGTTAGGACTGGTTCAGGTTTATAGTTAGGGCTGGGTCAGGTTTATAGTTAGGACTGGGTCAGGTTTATAGTTAGGGCTGGCTCAGGTTTATAGTTAGGGCTGGTTCAGGTTTATAGTTAGGGCTGGTTCAGGTTTATAGTTAGGGCTGGCTCAGGTTTATAGTTAGGACTGGTTCAGGTTTATAGTTAGGACTGGCTCAGGTTTATAGTTAGGACTGGCTCAGGTTTATAGTTAGGGCTGGTTCAGGTTTATAGTTAGGACTGGTTCAGGTTTATAGTTAGGTCTGGCTCATGTTTATAGTTAGGGCTGGCTCAGGTTTATAGTTAGGTCTGGCTCATGTTTATAGTTAGGGCTGGCTCATGTTTATAGTTAGGGCTGGCTCAGGTTTATAGTTAGGGCTGGCTCAGGTTTATAGTTAGGACTGGCTCAGGTTTATAGTTAGGGCTGGGTCAGGTTTATAGTTAGGACTGGCTCAGGTTTATAGTTAGTTAGTTATAGATTTATTTGACTATATTTACATACATAACAATAATGTTTGCTACAATAAGTGGTTAGCAGGTTTGTCTTTCGATGGATCGGTGGTTCGATTCCCCGCTCGTTAGTCCATGTGTCCTGCTCCCTGCCATGGCGGCCCTGCTGATGCCCCTTGTCTCTGCCTCCGTCTGCTGTCGTGGATCATGGTCATCTGGGTCGTGGTCCATGCCTACTACTCATTACATGAATAATTTCTGTGACATCCATTGAATGTGAATTAAATTAATATTGTGATATTCACTTAATTCGGATGGGACATGAGAAATGTCAATTGTGTTAGCAGGGATTCTTGCACGGTGACAAAAGAGTCCCAAAATTGTGTAAATCTTTCTCACGAGAAAGCCCGTCTTATGCACGAGGCGTGGATTATGCTGCACGAGTTGTGTGAGAGTTTTCAAACAGACAATATAGTTTTGCTTTGGTTTCTAATTACTTCCATTTATCCAGGACTTATTTACAGAGGAAGCACGTAAAAACTACTTTTTTTCAAGAATTCAAGAAACCAAGCAGCAAGTAATGAATACACAAATGGTATTCCTTTAAGTAAACTAAGTACTTCTACATTGTTGTATTTCTACTAAGTAAACGTGTGCTAGTCAGAATTATGGTTATGGAATCGGGGTCTCATTGGGTCGTACTGAAATGACAGCTGAACAGGTCTTTAAAGGTTGACGGTACGTGTATGATTGGCTTAGGGAGGCCGTGGTGAAATGGCCCATAGTCAACTGAGAGAGTTAGAGCCAGATAGCCAGAGACAGAGGGTGAGTGAGAGCATAAAAAGACTGTCCTAACGTAGGAAGTCCCAACATTGTACATAGAGTTAAAGTTATTTAAGTAAATAATCATTCTTTATGATTTCTTATTAATATATATATATAACAATTTAATATTCAAGGAGGGATTTGGTAATCCTAAAATCATCATGTTGACACCAAACATCCTGAGAAAATGTATGAAATGTGCTGGCAGTAAAAATCTCTTCTGAATACAAAGTGACAAGTCAGATATGTTTGGTGCGAGTATCTTTTACATTTCATTTAGCTGACACTTTTATCCAAAGTGCAGAAACAAAGTAAATATGTAACGTGTAGACGACGTCTGAAAAACTTGGCTCTTCCTCAGCCAATCAGCCAGAGCATATCCCTCCACGCCAACACAAGTCCATCCCAGAAATAAACGGATCTGGGTGGGGAGCGCCCCGGGAAGTCCGTCAACGGTAAAGAATAAATAAACAAAATGCAAACAGCGCTGCGTAGCTTTGACGCTTTGACCGTTGGTTTTCCATGGCTGGCCTCAGAGCTCCAGAGCTTTCCGGGTGTCTTCTGTGGAGCTGTTGAAGATGCTTGCATGAGGATTAAAGCAGAGGCACCCGGCTGTATGCACTCCTCAACATTCTAGAACCCACCATAGCTTTGATCCAGTCCATCCAGCATTCTATTCTCAACTATTACCCAACAAGCACTCTGTTCTGCATGGCAGAATGTTCACCAAACTCCACACGTTATGACCATTAGCGGTAATTAAATAACACTGTATATTACAATAAATACATGTGGTCTGTTGCTTAGCAGATAACACAGATTTTAAATCATACTTGCAACAACAAAAGTTTCAGCTCCATTAATCTCCAGAAAGTATCCTTTTAATATTGTTGAGCGGTCTGTTTGTAAATTCATATTCAAATGCTAATATATTGCTTCCCATGCACTTTATGGTGACTATAGCCACACCCTAGCATTGACTCCGGGCATTGCCCGTTCAAAGCGCCTTGCCATTTGGAATGCATGCTCATATAGAGCAGGCCGATTGCTTGGCCCCTGTAAGCGCTGCCTCGAGTGTTCTCTGCTCAATGTTTGTTAAATGCAGGGAAGTGTTGAAGAGTTTGTTTGTAAAGTTGGTATATTCAGCATTCAGCTGAAAAAAAAGCTAATTGAAGTCAATGAGCCTGTAAAGGCCAGCTGCGGACAACATGCTTGACTGAAGCACTGCCCTCCCTCAGCTTAGTATAGCTTATTTATTCAAAGCTATTAATATCTTACATATCGCTGTCCAAATTGCACCAAACTTCATCATTGGGTCCCCATCAATACACCCACAAAGTGTGATGTAGATCAGTTAGATGGTTCTTGAAATATGCAGAGAAAACACATACTGAAAGAGATTCCTTTTAAAGCCCAAAAAGGTGGGAGAATCTGGTATATCACAAAAAAGACAAGATTGAAGATCTCTTCAATCATCTTTTGACCCGTCAGATGTATCGAGGGTCTTCTTGAAGTGTTCCACCACCCCAAGTTGGGAACCACAAATTTAAGGGGAGATGCTATTTACAAAAGAGTTTGTGATTTAAAAAGGTTTTTCTAAAAATCCTTCCTACAACTCAACCAGGTTAGTTTGTTTCTTCTTTGCAGTGCCCTGTTGTGCTGAACATTTGCCTATTGCTCAGGTAATGTTTGAGAATGTAATGTTTAAAATTCAACATTGAAGTAACGCCATCTTTCAATATAATTTCAGATTGCATCAACATTAAACAGAAGTTTGGCGGTTCGAAACCCGGCAAGACATTTATCCCCAAATTGCTCTTGTAGGCTGTGCCTTCAGTGTGTGAATGTTAGATAGACAGTCCTGATGAGCAGGTGGCACCTTGCATGGCAGCCCCTGTCATCAGTGTATGAATGGATGTGAATGATGACATGACATCGCTATACAAGTACAGTCCATTTATCATTTTTAAAGGCTCTAAAAACTTGTGTTCATATTTCTGTATTTCTCTGTAACATTCTTAAGCAACAATCAATGTTAAAATGTTATTTGTTAAGAGTATACTCTTAATACTCTGAAGCTAATTTAAACCATGTACGTGTGGTGGAGTTTGTGGTATGATTGATAAATCATGATTTGGAGCATAGAAGTAACATGCTTCCTCAGCACGAGCCTGTTTTGGCTAGAATTGTGACTGTGTTGCAGTCGACACTAAATAGTGATTATCTCCACAAGTACAAGGTTTATTTGAATAATTTCAACAGCTATAATATACAGAAAACCCTTGTGAACATAGATAATATGTTCATATATGTGATAGTGGTATATTAGTTTATGAAAATACACAGAAAAGAAACATTTCAACGTTCATTTTTATTATCTTAATGATATTCACAAAGGCTGTTATTTTTGTATAACATAGCTATATATGTAAGGAGTATCTATGCGTTGATTGAGTGAAGTTAAGTATTTTTTATAATTATTTTAATTCAGACATTTTGAGAAATTGCGGCAAGACTGATTGTCATGAAAGCACTACAGCTTTACAGAGTGTCTTTGAACGCATCTCGAAACACCTCAGCTGGTTTCTGGTGACAGAGACCTACATATAGCATAGAAGCTCTTCAAGGATATTCATATTTTAGCCATAAGTAAGTCAATTCAAAAAATGTTGCTGGACAACAAAGGACATTCTTGGGCTTATCTTTGTGAGGCTTTGTCTGAGAGGAATGGTTGGTGTTGGAAATAATTAGATATATATCAGAGAGCACAGTCAACATTAACACATAGAGATAATAACATAACGACAGCTGGGGTGTCCTGATAGGAAGTGCAACAACATCCGGTTTCCTCCATCTTTGTTTTACTTTGAAACTCAAATACCAAATGACACAGGAAGTGATAGCGGAAGAGAGTCGAACCGGATTCAAGATGCATGAGCCAGAGTGGGTGGAGAATACCCAGTGCTCCAACCAGAAGACTGTAAACTATGCAAAGGACTCCGCCTCTTTGTAGGGTTGACCAATGGGCTCCACAAGGAGAATCCAATGTACCCGCTGCGCACTCTGTTTAAGCGCCTTTTGTTTCAGGGACCTCTGAACTAGTCAGACGTCCCCATCAGGACCGTGCACGTATAAATGCCCGGAATGCATTGCTCTGCTTAGTTTAGTAATTAAATACTTTTGATACAAGATATCTCAGTCTGGCAGTGAGTCATTAAATGTAGGATTCCCAACAAATTGGTAGCAGAGGATGGTTTAATCTAAACTGAAAGTGTTGAATCCTACGGAGCAGGGAGCGTGGGTTCCTTAACTCCAGGTCAATGTTCCTGACATTCGGTCTCCACTGCCGACTCTATTGGAAGGACCATAGACGCTCCATGCTGACCTCATGAACCTGATCACGAGCGCGCTCTATAAACAAATGGTGAGCAGAACCAATTTAATTAAACTCTGCATATTGTAGTATATGAAAACCAAATTAAGTGATCAGAAGTACTGAGTGTAAGTATGTGACCGTTAGACTGCAAATTTTAAATTGATTGTATCAAGTGGAGAGCAGAGCAATGTGTTTTGTTTATAATTCTGTTTAGAAACATTGTGGTCCGTTTTATGTCGTATCTGAAGACCAATAGGGTCTGAAAACCTTGCGAGGGAACGATATAGTTACGGGGACATTGCTAGTGTTAAAAAGTAAATAAAGAGATAGTGATTCCTTCGGGAGCACCGCCGTTTGTGTCTCACCGATAAACTTCTTTAACAGAGGGGGGTTCTCCGAAAAACCTACTAGAACAGGAACCGGTAAACTTTCTAGATCAGGAAGGAGGGTTCTCAACGATAAACCTTAAAGAAGGGAAGGGTTATTACAGCGGGGTAGCCGGCGTTCACTTAGTCACATCGCCAGTTGTACTACAAACGATAAACCTTGACAGGGGAAGACGTAGAAATAACGGGATGTATAGTCAATGGAAGAGAAAAGAGATGTGATGAACTCAGGCCTTGGAGTAAGAGAAGAAGAGTAAGAGAAGCAATTAGAGAAGATTGCAAGTTTGATAAATGATATTCGTGACGAGATCGAGTGTGAGGTGCTTGGGTTGATTCCTGAACGAGCCTCCGTTCATATTGTGACCGCCGTTGTCACCTGAACAATAGAAGACAAGCTTGAAGTTGCTGAGTGTAAAATTGTTGATCGTGCAGTGTGGTGCTCTTGCGGGACTGATCGTAGTGGTACTCATAGCGTTAATTGAAGTATTTTGAATTTAAATAACATATCGTGATAAAAAAAAAAAAAGAGAAAATAAAATATACGATAAATAATAAGAATAAGAATAAAATCATGGATACTCCGTATCGAGTGAAAGTGTTGGATGTGTTGAGGAAGAGTGGAAGGACAAAGAAAGGAGATGAAGGGAGAGGAGGAATGTTGCTGGATAGATGGGAAAAGGCGGGGTGGATACCGGAGGTGGGCAGCCCAGATAGAAGACAGCTGGTTGCCATGGTTAAAGATAGTAAGAAAAGACTTTCACAAGCAAAAAGTGATGAAGAAGAAGAGAAAGAGTTGAAAAAAGGCCGTTTCACGGTGCACCCAAAGAAAGCAGCAAGAAAAGAGGAAGAAGAGAATTTCAGAGTGGCAAACTTGTTCTTTTCAACTATGTGGAGGCCAATTCTTCAACAAGAGGAGGACAAAGGAGAAGAAAAGACTACACCCAACATATATCCCCCACTGCTAACTCCAGAGACCCCAACGGCCCCGTCCCCTCCCCCATATAGTAATGATAATCCGATCATAAAAAGTAGCAACCCATTCTTCCAACCAGCCATGCAGGCCCCATTAAGACAGGCCCAAGTTAAAAGCGTCATTTTAGATATAGAAGAAGGGGATGGAGAAGTGAAAATGATTAAAAAAAAATACAAGAGTTAGAGCAACAAATCCAGGTTCTGCAGATGCGGGACAACAAAGGAAGCAAGATCCCAGAGAAGGGAGTAGAGGAAAAGAATGCAGCAGGAGAGGTTGAACCTCTCATTGACCTCACACCCTGGCCTGCTCACAGAGAGGGAGGAGAAGGAGGGGGGCGGTTATTTAGTACGGAGTTTATACAGCAAAACCCAGGCCACTTTGATGTAACTCTGCAGCTTCTACAGAGTTATCTCTCGCATGACAGTAAAAGCGGAGAAAAATACATAAACCCTACCCAAGTGGTGGATTTGCATGGAACATTCATAGGGGAGATTGAATCACCCAGCCCATCTTCCCCTCACCCACCTCCAGGACCTCCCCCACTCCGACGCTCTGAGAGACAAAGAGAGAGAAGAGAGGCTGAAGCAACTTCAGACCTCATGTGGCCCTCACCAGCCTCTCACCATCCATGACACACTTTACAGTAATTGATCTGGCCAATGCGTTTTTCAGTGTCCCTCTGCATCCTCTCTCCCAACCTCTATTCGCCTTTACCTTCCAAGGCCAACAGTACACCTACTCACGACTGCCTCAAGGTTACCGAGATTCACCTGGCCTCTTCAACAAGATTTTGAAAACCCACTTGTTGGAACTACAGCTGCCCCCTGGTGTCGTGTTGATCCAATATGTGGACGATCTACTTGTGGCAGCAGAAAATGCACTGCTATGTCTTTCAGCCTCCGAAGCACTACTGAAACTTCTCCAGACGAAAGGCTACAAGATAAAGAAAGAAAAGATTCAGATGGCACGGCGACAAGTTTTGTTCCTCGGTCGCACCATCTCATCGGCAGGCTTGGGGGTCTCCGGTGCTCATCGCCAAAGCATTCTCCAACATCCCTTGCCGACCACGGTCTCAGATATGTTGTCCTTCCTCGGCCTCACGGGTTACAACCGCTCCCCTTCGCATACTCCTGACAGAGGCCGGAAATCGTAATCTGACTGCCTCACTGCTATGGACTTCTGAAGCTGAAGCAGCTTTCACTGATCTCAAGCTGCCGCACTGATGTCACCGGACTATGGCTCCCCGTTTCATTTGGATGTTTCTGAACACCACAGCGTTCTTAACGCCGTGCTGTATCAGAAAAAAGGGGGAGACAGACATGTGCTGATGTACCATTCATCAAAACTGGACACAGTTGAAAGCGGTCAGACATCATGTGCAAGATATGTTGCAGCCCTGGCAAAAGCATTGGAGAAGACAGCACACGTGGTGATGTGCCACCCTCTACAGGTACACACATGCCATGGAGTGGCTGCCTTTTTAACCAGCAAAGAATTTTCCTACAGCGCCACACGCAAGTCCAGACTCCAACAGACATGTACTCAGCCACACATCACGTTTGTGACAAGCGAAAGAAACATGGCCTCCAACATTGGAACCACGGGAGAGCCACACACATGTGCTGAACTTGCAATCCAGGAAAGCAAAATCAGACCTGACTTGGACAATGCAGTAGACTTAACTGCAGAATTATGGCTGTACACCGATGGGTGCTGCTATCGACAGGAGGATGGCACAAACCAAGCATCATATGCGGTGGTACAGCAGACAACAGATGGCCAGCATGTCGAGCTGGAGTCCGGAATCTTGCCTCAACCAGCGTCAGCACAAGTGGCAGAGGTTAAGGCCCTAACCGCAGCTCTAAGAATAGGAGCAGACAAAGCCATCAACATATTCACTGACTCAGCTTATGCACATGGAGCTGCACACGTGGATGCCCCGATGTGGCAAAGAAGAGGCTACACCACGTCAGCTGGAGCTCCAATCAAACATCAGCAGGCAATCCAGGACTTAGTGAAAGCAATGGCGCTTCCCAAAAAAGTCTCAATTATGAAATGCAAAGGTCATGACACAGTGAATTCCAGAGTAAGTGCTGGAAATGATGCAGCAGACAGGGCTGCCAAAAGAGCAGGAGGCTATGAATCATCACAGATGATACTGAGACCAGAAACACCTCAAACACTTCCGAGACTGACAGCGAAAGACATCCAAGAAATACAAACCAAAGCTGGAGCGTATGAATGGACGGAATGGACGAGAAAAGGAGCCACTCAAGACAAAAATGGACTCTGGAGAGCACATGATGGAAGGCTGGTAGCACCAGCCAGGCTATGCCAACTACTCTTGCCAGAGGCGCACCGCCCCACACACGAAGGAAAGAGACAGACATTGGACAATGTCTCACAGTTATGGTGGCATCCACACATGGAAAGTATGGTGTCATTATACTGTGCAGAATGCAGTGTGTGCGGGGCCTTCAACGTGAAGAAACCATTCACTTCGCCAATGGGCTCATTCCCGGTACCTACCGCCTGCTTCCAAGATATAAGCATTGATTATACAGACATGGGAGCTGAGAATGTAGTACAGGGAAAGAGGTACATGTTGGTAATGGTAGATAGATTTTCTAGATGGGTGGAAGCTATTCCCACTAGACATGAAGACGCCAAGACAGTAGTCAAATGGCTAAAAACTGAACTCATACCACGATATGGGGTCCCGCGACGTATCAGATCCGACAATGGCACGCACTTTAATAATAAATTGTTGAAGGAAGTTGAGGCTAGCCTAGGCATCACACACTCGTTTGGCTCCGTTTATCATCCGAATGCCAGGACCACCTAGCGATGGAGGTCATATGCCATCGCTAGATGTGGAGCAGATAGAGAAATCTGCCTATATGAATGAACTAATTTCTTTGGTCTCAGCCCTCTCTACCCAGGTGGCGAAAGCCTACGAGAAGCCATCGACAGGCCGGGAGGAGCCACTGACCATCAAGGTAGGGGACTGGGTCAGGGTCAAGGTTCATAAGAGGAAGTGAACTGACCCCAGGTGGACTGAACCGTACGAAGTGAAGGAGGTTACTTCACACTCGGTCCAGGTCAAGGGTAAATCAGGCGCTCCCTGGCACCACCTGACACATTGTGCCCCAGCTGAACCCCCATCCCGTACGCTAGTGGAAGTACGTACTGATTTGAGCCATGCATCGTAATTTGAGGCGGTGTTTTGGTGACCCAGATAATCCTCAGTCTGGGCGGGGACGTAAATCCCTGAAAGAAATAGGGTTGGCAGGAAAACCCACGCTGCCACAGTCGTTAGTCTATTATTGGCGGTTTGGCTAATGAAACATGCAAGTCTCTCCCGCCAATAGAAACGGTATCGCTGTCAACCCCACAAAAAAAAAAAAAAAGTCATAAAAAGGAGACAAGGTGTTAAGGGGGAAGGGAACTTAAGAGAGACAAGTTAGATGAAGTAAGAGTGTGAGATCAAGAGGGAACCTCACCCGGTGAGAATTCTGTTCCATGAGGAAGTCATTTGAGATGCAACAGATGTGTCCTAGTGAACTAATAATGATAAAGAACAATTAATTAGAAAAGATGTTGTAAAACAGTAATGGTGAAGTTTTAGAAGGATAAATTGAAAGAATGGAAAGACAAGAATGATTTTAGTGGAAGATTGACAGTCACATGATGTCAATATTTGGTTCATCAGATTGAACAAAGAATAAGAGGGAAAAGGGAAGTGAGAGAAGGATTGTGGGAAGTACAAATGTGGTTGGTTGAGGTGTGGAGACGCAAGTGAGAGACAGGTATGGGAAGAGAGAATTAGAGAGAAGAGAAGGACACACACACACACACACACACACAGACACACACACACACACACACACACACAGATAAGCTGAACAGACTGTTAATTCAGGATGTAAAGCTGTTTAGAACTTAGAAGTAGAGGGATGTGAAGTGACTTTTTTGAGTGTTTCCGGAGCATGCAGATCTGTCATTCTAGCACCTGAAAGTAGAAAACTAAATTGATAGAGCAAAAAGATAGAACCATTTGGTGAGAACAGCATTTGTAATCCTAAATCCTTAAACATGACTATAAGCAAAACAGTTGAAGTTATCTAAGAAACTGTCCAGTAAATCTTAAGCAGAGAGAGAGCATATTGGTGACAAAGTTTAGGATGTTTGTTGGCAGGATGAGTACAAAGGAAAACAAAGCAGCATGATATCAGGAATGTAAGAAGAATTGAGATGCCTTCTTCTGTTATCCCCCGACCATTTGGACCACTTGGGTCGTAAAGAGAAAGACTTGGAATGCACCAAGGGGGGAAGGGCCATTCAACTATCATTAGCACATCAGCTGCTGTCCGCATATCAAAGAGAGAGCATCCTGGATTCATCACACCTACAGCAAGAAGGTGCACCGGTTGTCTGCAGAAAACTGCATTGCTGAGGACTCCTAAGCGGGCACCCATCTCCTCTGTGGTGAAGTCTGGTTACAAAGGGAGGTGAAACCAATAGGGGCACTTGTCTCAACCCAGTGAAGAAATCATCAAACACCCAGAGGCCTAGGGAGTGTCTGTTTATCAAGGGGAGCTCAGTGTTGATTTTAGAAGGAGAAACTGGTTAACAACTATTGACAATAGCCAAAAGGAATTGTTAATTTTACTGTGATGCTGAGAAAGGCGGAGTCTGTAAAATGTTTGGATTTGCCTGTTTTATTTTCATCCTAAGCAACACAGCTCCTGATGGATCAGTGACCGAAGCGCTGACTGGTTTTACGGCATGGAGTCAGAACCTTGCAGAGAATGCTGGGATTGATGATCCCATCACAAGCTGGTTGGACAGTATGTTTGGAAAAGGAAATGCATTTCTGTCCATAATAACCACACTTTGTCTTGCCACTACAGGCGTGATCCCCTGAGGATGCAGATGCATCCATGGACTTCTGCAGAGATTGATTGAAGCTGCATTTAGTAAAAAACATTCAAGGGAATCAATTAAGAGTTGAAGATGAAGAAATAAGCTTTTGATGGATGCATCTGTTTATCAAGGGGGGATTGTTAGAAAATAATGCTTTTTAGTGCTCCTAGTGAGAGCTAGAGAGTTTACATTGGAGGGTCAAGACAAATAAATAACTCTGTATGGATTATCAAATATCGAATGGATGACATTGTATGTACTACACAAATGTATTAGTTAGAATTATGAAATGTATTGAGTGATTGTGGAAGGAATCCTGAAAACATCAGGAGCCCACAAACAGTTACGCAGCCTGAAGATTGGAGCAGATAGATAAGGAGGACGTGCTCAGGAATGTGAGAGGGTTGATTGAAGTCCTGAGTACTGTTGTTTATGCAAGTGGGGGTTTGAGTTGACCAACACCAAAAGGACGAAGTCTTGTCCAATCAATGGACTGGAAGAGGGGCTGGCCAGAGGAAGGGGGGCTGACCCCAAACCTAGCAAAGAAGAATGTAGATTGCATTAATTTTGTCCATTATAATGTGTTGCGCCTAACCAATTCTAATAGAGATGCCAATTCAGGTCTGGCCGAGCAGCTGACCCCCACCTCACTGATTGCCTTGCAGAACCGAATGGCCCTCGACATGCTCTCGGCCAAAAAAGGGGGTGTTTGATCTATGTTTGTTCTATGTTTGGAGACATGTGTTGTACTATAATTCCCAATAATACTGCTCCTGATGGTTCTGTTACTAAGGCTCTGGAAAGTTTGAAAGCTCTGTCTAAGGAAATGCATGATGCCTCAGGTATTGATAACCCTTTTTCTGACTGGATGACAAATATGTTTGGAAAGTGGAAGAATTTGATGATGTCACTGATGATTTCAATTGCAATATTTGTCGCAATATTAGTAGCCTGTGGTTGTTGTTGTATTCCCTGTTTGCGCACCCTGATAGGTCGTCTTATCACCACCGCTCTCTCCAAAGAGGAAGCGCCCCCGCCGTATACAGCTGGCACCTATCCACTTTTGGCACCCGACTTTGAACTTGAAATGGAAGAGGTCATAGAGTTAGATCTGTAAGATTAAACATGGAAGCAAAAACTTTTGTCACACCTTTTTAGGTGTGAAAAGGGGGAGTACGTTTTTCCTCCTTTAGACTCAGGCACATTGAACAGTGGAAACTGTTGTAGAAAGTTGAAATCTCAGGTTAAACACATTTGTATCGCCCAATATATAAAATGAGGATGCCACTTATATGTCAGGTGTCTGCGTCTATTTCATGTACTATATAATAGCTTGTCACGCCTTGCAGGCGTGAAAAGGGGGATTTGTTGGAAATAATTAGATATATATCAGAGAGCACAGTCAACATTAACACATAGAGATAATAACATAACGACAGCTGGGGTGTCCTGATAGGAAGTGCAACAACATCCGGTTTCCTCCATCTTTGTTTTACTTTGAAACTCAAATACCAAATGACACAGGAAGTGATAGCGGAAGAGAGTCGAACCGGATTCAAGATGCATGAGCCAGAGTGGGTGGAGAATACCCAGTGCTCCAACCAGAAGACTGTAAACTATGCAAAGGACTCCGCCTCTTTGTAGGGTTGACCAATGGGCTCCACAAGGAGAATCCAATGTACCCGCTGCGCACTCTGTTTAAGCGCCTTTTGTTTCAGGGACCTCTGAACTAGTCAGACGTCCCCATCAGGACCGTGCACGTATAAATGCCCGGAATGCATTGCTCTGCTTAGTTTAGTAATTAAATACTTTTGATACAAGATATCTCAGTCTGGCAGTGAGTCATTAAATGTAGGATTCCCAACATTGGTGTTGGTGAACTCTGGAGGTTCTAAGGATTCCAAAGCTGTTGAGCTTCTAGCTTGTAGCATGCGTTCATTTTTTACTCAGGGGTCACTTTGAGTCATGTTTATGGTTTATGTTAATGTTTATGGTTGAATTGTTTCTTATTCACATATTATATGCTTTTGACTATGAATTTCAGATGAATCTTTTGTATAGTGACATCAAATGGGTCTGATATTGATTAGAGGTTCATATAATCAACAATGTTGGGACTATGGGGGTTCAGCCCCCATATAGGGTCATTTGGTGTGCATATTAAACCAGTGAGGGGAGCACAGAGAAAACAACATAAATACAAAACTCTCCGATTAGAAATGACCACACAGTTATAACTTTGGCTGAATATTTTGTGTAGGTAACTATTAATTATAGTAAGAACTTTTGTGAGAAAATCTGTTCTTGATGCCTTTAAGTTGTGTGGAGGCCAAATTCTGCTTAAGCTATGGTCACACAACATTACATTACATGACATGTCATGTCATCTAGCTGACGCTTTTATCCAAAGCGACTTACATGCTATACAGTAGATACAGCAACGGTGAGCAATGAGGGTATTCCTACATGGCGATGACCAAACTCAAGGCTTCATAACTTCTGACCACAAACCAACGGAGGACGTCATGATGAATACGTCCACTTCCTACATACAGTCTATGGTAAAAATAGGCAATTTTTTATGACAAAATCCAAAAGTATGGCTACTTTTCTCTTTCCTCTTTGTATTCTTCCTGCAAATCAGCACACAGACAACTTGGAGCGCTGGTATCTGCAACACATTTTCTCCTGGTCTTTTAGAGTGGCACCGGACAGTCCTGTTGTGTGAAAACCACAATAGCTTCAAGACTCCTGATGACAAGACAGCAAGGTGTGGAGTGTCATCAGTACAGTGAGCTGTCATGTAGTGTGTAGGAACTAAAAAGACGTGATCACAGAAACATTCAATTCAATTCAGTTCAGTTTATTTTGTATAGCCCAACATCACAAATACAGATTATCCTCTGAGGGCTTTACAATCTGTACACATACGACATCCCTGTCCCGGGACCTCACATCGGATCAGGAAAAACTCCACCAAAAAATAGTAAAAACCCTTTCAGAGGGTAAAAAGGGAAGAAACCTTCAGGAGAGCAACAGAGGAGGATCCCTCTCTTCGGATGGACAGAAGCAATAGATGTCATGTGACCAGAATCAACATAACAGAGTTACAGTACATTCGAGCGAGAAGAGGATAGAGGAGCTCATTGTATCCTAAGGTGTTCCCCAGCAGTCTAGACCTATGGCAGCATATCTAGGGGCTGGACCAGGGCCGACCTGAGCCAGTCCTAACTATAAGCACTGTCAAAGAGAAAAGTCTTAAGTCTACATTCTGGATCAACTGTAGAGACCTGAGAGACCCAGCAGAGCAGCCTGATAATACAGAGTTACAGTAATCCAGTCTTAAAGTAACAAATGTGTGGATCAATGTTTCTGCATCCCTTCGAGACAGGATGTGTCTGATCTTTGACATGAACATTACCTTGTGTATGTAGAAAGTAATTAGAGCCACGGATCACAGGGAGAATGACTTGGTAAGACACTCTCTGTTTGCATGTTTTTGCATGTTAATACAGTAGAGATAGTTTTCTTTTTATTTGATCTGGCTTACATCAGCCTCTGTGTTTGCTGTTAGTTTCACTGCCCTCTGCAGGGCATCTGTACAGTGCACGCCACATACAAACACACGTGTGCCCTTTGCCCTTTCTCCAGTGATACAGCAGATGCACACCCTTTGCAGGGTATTTGCAATTGGATGACAGATTAAATACTTTAAATCGCCTGCATTAGCGTTTGATGACGGATTGTCGATGCTCCTTCTGGCATAGATTAATAAACCAATCAACAGAAGCAGCACTCCCGTTAACTTCACTCACAATACAATGCACAATACACTTTTCCCTCTCTTAGATAGTCTCATTTCAAGTTCTTCACAGAGCCATGACAATTAATCACACAATGCAACATAACGCACCCTGCATGGTGTTCCTTGGGCCTCTAAATGGGGTAAATAACCCCAGCACTCACCAGGCAGGGAGACATTTTGTCAAACAAATATGATCAAAACAAAACTAATGACGTGTAAATTGTTTATGATGTATTCTGAAATGAGCGAGCCCGGCGTGCTGTCTGGGAGTAATCATAGCCACGAGAAAGACATAATCAGGAGGAAATGAATATGAACATAGCTGGAGCGCACTTTGACACTCGTCGTTGTGTGTCGGAGTGGTCTAGAGGTGCGTGATGCAAATGTGTGCTCTCCTGGCAGCGGCAAAACATGTGCTCTCTGCCATTTGTGATGGGTGAGAGGAAAAAATGCAGTTTGAAGAGCGAATGACTGGCACAGATATGGAAAGTGTTCCTCCAATTCATAAAAGAGCAATCACAATACTGAGTGAAGTGTTATTTGTAAGAGAGGGGAGCTCTATTGAATTTCCTGAACTGGCTGCTATTGAAAAGTGATTCAATAAATGAACTGAGAGGGCATCATTACACTACATTTCAATTAGCCAACAAAGGCAGCTACAAATGTATACCTTACAGTGACAGGCATGTGAGAAACAAATGCATAATGCTTTTTTATTTAACGAGCAATATATACAGCATCCAGAGCATTAATATGGGAACAAACAACTTTGTGTTATGTAAATATGTTGTGGAGTAATGTTTACTTGAGAATGAAGTTGTGTGTTGTAAGCTTCTTTGTTTTTTATGTATTATATAATAATATATTTAACAATAATAATATAAGGTTATTATTGCCTTACTTCTTAATTTGAGTCCCTGTGTACTCTGGGACCTTCAGTGTGTAAATAATCCAAAGTGACTTACGTGATATACAGTAGACCGTAGACAGCAACGGTGAGCAATGAGGGTTAAGAGTTAAGTCAGACCTGCTATCCACTGACCCACAGTCGCCCTGGAAAATTAACCAGCAGGGAAATCTCGAGGATTGCCACATTAAAAGTATCCACTACTTTATATATTAAAAAAATGTCACAAACTAGAGTAGACCAATATACATAGTTGAATGTTATGTAGTTTATTCCAAGTTGATGGCTCTGTCCACAAAAACGCTGTTTAACCAAGTTCTATACAGACTGTACTGTAAATGCTGAGAAGAACATAAGCAGTGACAAAGATACTGTAGGGCATGGGGGTCAACTCATTTTCACCGCGGGCCACTTCAGCATCATGGTCGCCCTCAAAGGGCCGGTTGTAACTGTAACACTGTATAAATGTAACTACTACCGAACATATAGTTAAATAACTGTCTTTGTATTGTTTATTCAAGTGTATGTATATATATATATATATATATATATATATATATATATATAAACCCACATTATTCTATCAAAGATCAAACTTAAAACAGAAGAAAATAACAAAGACAAAGATCAAACAATCGTTGTTATATTAACTTTGTTCAAAGCTTTTTTTGTCACAGTTGAGAAGGACATAACTAGCCAATAAGAACATGCATGTGGTCTGGGGCAGTGGTTCTACTGGTCTGGCTGCACCATCACCCCTGAATGAACCGAGATCCAAAGCAAGGAACATTTTCAACTTCTCAAATGGATTTAATGAAAAGATGGTGCAGTTTGAGCCTGAAATGGTACAGAATCTCACATGCCAACACAAAAAAACTAGTTTGAAATATTCCCTTTTACACTCAATTAAAAAACCCCAAAGTGCATCTTAAGGACACAAAGTAATACAACACACATAATCATTTTATAACTTCAGCCTTTTCTAACAGACTCAGCGGTGCGTTCATGCACAAACATAAAAAAATGTCGGGAATGAAGTGAACTATCACAAATAGTGCGTGTGTGTAAACTCATGCAAGTAAAGTGTGTTGTGAACGCAGCACTGTGTGAATAGACGCACTCTGCTGCATTCAAAATTCCCTTCAAAGTAAAAGCACAGGATTTTTATATTGCCCATGCAAAGGTCCGCGACCCACTGAAAACGGGTCCGCGACCGACTGAAAACGGGTCCGCGGTGGTGATCATGCCTTTCAAGCCGTCGCGGGCCACATAAAATGACGTGGCGGGCTGGATCCGGCCCACGGGTCTTACGTTTGACACCACTGCTGTAGATCATCATAATCCAATATTGCTTATGGCAGCTATTTACGTCTATTATTTAAAAGAGTACATTGGTGGTGTTCTTGGTAAAGGCTGCATTCAAAGAACAATGGACCCCGGGGCTACGACTTT
The DNA here is from genome assembly GCA_023566465.1 of Cottus gobio. Lineage (NCBI taxonomy): Eukaryota > Metazoa > Chordata > Actinopteri > Perciformes > Cottidae > Cottus > Cottus gobio. The sequence continues at coordinate 23,746,381 of CM042231.1, forward strand.
TTCAAGGCACAAACCATCAGCCACACTTAACTATTGCTCTACCCAATGCATCAATAATCACTCGTGACAGCAATTTAATTATAAAACTAAACACAAGTCATATAATCTTTATAACCCCCTAGTGAACGCATACATATCTAACACAGAAATTCTGTCAACAAAAGGTACAGGTCAGCTCACTGTTGACCGATGTCGTCGCTCTCCCACATATATACACAGTGCACTTATATACACAGACACACACACAAACAGATGGAAGTGAGTCCTATTGTACTTTATGTGCATATGTAGAGTGTATAATGTAGAAGCACAGGCCGTTAAAACCTGAAAGACCCTGAAACACTATTGAGGACATGTCCTCTGTAGGAGCAGTAGCTTCAGTGAGATCTGCCGAGAGCCAACCAAAGCGCTAATCCCCAAGGCGAAGCTGAAGATTTTACAGAGAACAAAAGCTCTATTTCAAAAGTCTGACGGAGGCGTGCACATTTCCGAGGTTATGTTGGGTCCCCAGAGTGCTACCTGGGAGGGTTTAGGACTCATTGAAGGTACAGACATGCGATGCTTTTTCTAGGGATGTTAAGAAATAGGGCTGTCTACTGGCAAGAATATGGTGATACTATATGTATCATGATACAGGGATTACGATTCAATATATATTCAATATATTGCGATTTCTTTAACATGTTTGGGTGATTGGATTGACTTCTTTTTTGACAACTGCTCAGAATCTCCCTTCTTGTCAATATACCTAGAAAAGCCTTACATCCTCCTCTGGTTCTTGGTTGTAAAGTGTCATGAGGCTGTGATGATCGTAGAGGTCACAACACGTCATTCAGACAGTGACATCATGTTTAAAAGAATTGTCTCACTATGTGAAATGTCAACTATGGGGACTATTATCATCAATCAGCAATTCCAAAACTGTTTAGGGACCACATAAATATTCAAATACACCATTTTATAAAAGGCTAAAGTAACACATTCATACTGCATGCAAACAACCTGCGTGGTTTTAGCCCAACAATGGGATTATCTGTAATGGGGAGACTCGTGGGTTCCCATAGACCACATTTGTATTCATATATCTTCAAGTGAAAGGTCAAAGGACCCCTTTGAAAATGGCCATGCCAGTCTTTGCCTTGATAAATGTAGCATAACATTCCTTCCTGACAAGCTAGCATTGCAGGTTTGGTACCAATGGATGGCGAAGGTTGTCTAGTTAAAATCAAGCTGGTCACAGCATCTTAAAGACTTCTTAAAGTGTCTCGCAGTTAAATGAATAGTTAAACCTTTAGTGAAATCCAGTAATATGCTGTCATTACAGGAGTGAGAAAAGATCTACGACATTCTCATGTTTGTGTGTGAAGTTCAGAGCTGGAGTCGGGCAACTCGATCTCATGGAAAGACGTGCACTGACCACGACCAGTGCATCACATGGTGGTGGCGGGTATTATGTTAAAATGACGTTGGGCCCTCTTGGAAACGATACATAGTTATGTTAGGTGCATTGCTGGGCTTAAAGTAAAGAAGTAAACACGTCACTAAGTAACTTCACATTAGCACTAAGACATAAACATCGATCTCCTGATTGAAAGTCCTGTGTTCGTTGACCCATCAACACTCTTTACACTACGTCACTAGCTCGTTTGGAACCTTTTTTTTCTGTCCCATAGTGGAGCACATCGATAGTAATTGTATTTACCTGGGTGTCCTTTCAATTAATCGTTCAATGCCTCAAAATCCAGCAAACATTTTGCTTTCATTCTCTTCTGCTCCTTGCCTGCCTATCTTTACACGGTCTGGAACAGAATGGCACTGTTGCTAAATAATTCTCAGGCCCAACGTTAGGTCTTCCTATTAAAATATATTCGTAGGAAGCACTCTGTGTGTTTCTTTTCCAGCACTGTATACTAGAACACCCTCCTTATTTCACAGGAAATATATCACGTGCAGCGTTGCCAGGAGTTAATTTACCACGCCGCAGATATCCTGCACTGCTCTACCTGTTTTGATATCGATGTAAATGGTTGTGTTTGAGGGCTTGAGGAAACATGATTTCTCCATACAATCTCTGGGTGTAACAGATGGATTTTCCCCTCCAGGAGCTGAATGAAGAAAAAGAACATTCAATATGTAATTACCTTCCATAGACATCGTCACGGTGTTGTCAGGAATTCAATATGCACCCATGACACTGGCTGTGTAATGCAAAGGAAATAAATGTTAGTTTAGTTTTGTGGAGGAGGGGCCAGGGCCACCTCGGCTGTTCATCATGAGAAGCAGGTCCAACCTGCGTCTGATCCTGGGAGATGTCTCACCATGCCAACATGTTCCTGTCACAAAATACCACACACACACACACACCAGCTACGTCTATGTAGTATTTGTAATGGTTGTGTGAGACTCTGCCGCAATATATTTTTTTATTCTTATTAACTGCAAAGGGTGCAATTTATTTTCCTCTCAGGCGATGGAGGTGGTTGGGAGAGAGGCTAACTCTGGTCAGAGCTGATAAGCTGCTGCTCACACACACAGCCTGCTGGAGGGAGCAGATTTACCAGGAAGACAATGTCCACGAGGTCGGACACACATGCGCAAAAAACACATGCACAGACACACACACACACACACACACATTTTTATGTTTATACTTGTAAGGACATATATTTGTATTGTAGCGTCTAACCTATCCATTTAATAAAATAGGAGATACACAACTTAGAGGAACATTATTGAGTGAAGGAAATGGAAGTGAGCTTAACTATATATCATTATCAAAGTGGGATGGATTACAGATTTTACATCTGTACGACTTTGAAAGTTTGGAACAGTAGGTACAACAAATGAGGAAAATTATTGAAAAAAATACAGATGTAAATTGGTTATAGGTCATACATTTGGCCAAACATTCTATTTGTTAGAAAAATGTAAGAAAGTTACGCCCCTTACGGCATTTACAAACCAAGGTTACGAAAATGCGACACTTTTTCAATAAAAGGAAACTGTTTGGAAAAGGGCAGGCACTTGCAGGCGATTGGATCAAACTCTTTCCAAGTGAGTTGGGAAAAGAGTGAAAGAGAAGAGCGGGCGACTAAATGACCAGATTGCATGCTCCTCGTTACCCGGCCCTCTGGCTCCACCCAGACTGTACAGGCCCAAGCAGAGGGGAAATGCTGCCTCCTATTTCTTTGGAGCAGTTGGCCACATCTTACACCTTTAAGGTACAGTAAAGAGGAAAGATGCAGAAGCTCACATATATAATGTATACAAAATATCAAGGTTTTTTAGGAGAGTTTGTCTTTATCTGAATGGAGGGTCCGTAGATATATTTGTGATAAATACAAATAACTTGACTTGATTATTAACATCTGACAAGGGACAACAGATGGAAATTAACCTAAATGTAAAACTGAAAACTACTAGGTTAAAAAAGACATTAGAGAGAGCCTATTTGCTAACCAGTGGCTAATTTTGCCACAAGTTGCAATTAATGTAGTGTAACAATAGCACAAGTTGAGTGGAGTCAATATTATCAGCCAAATAGCACAAATAGCATTATCAAACCTTTAGATAGATATTTAAAGCATTAGGCTTCAGAACCTCTGAATGGACAGAAGTGAGCAAAATGTGTTTTTTTTCTTAGGAAAAAAGGAGGAATGTGTTCAGCATTTTTCTTTCAAAAGTGACATAGTCTCACACGTAATACAAATACAGAATATAAAGTGCTGAAGGGCATAGAATTAGCTGCGTGAGGAAAGCCACCAATGGCCCGGATGCACCAGCGTCCTTTGCGACTGTGTGGTGTGTTGAACTCTAACAACACTCTTTAATTTCACAGGCAGTGTGTTTCATATCGGAGATTGGTGGTTGTGAATGAGGATGGTCGCACTTACGGGGCTTAATTATGTGCTACGTATTCACATGTTTTATCTCATTTTAATTTGTTTTTCAGGATAAAAATGACCCATTTCATCTTGAAGTCAGACATTCACGGTAAATATAGCTTTGGTAAAAGAGGAGTCCGGGTCATCCAGGTTCTATATGGATACCAGCTGTAGGTGAGTTCCATCCCCCATTTCAAAATGACCAAAATGCTTAATATTATCTTTAATAAACTCAAAGTTGTACAATAATGTTGAGTGTTTGTTTGTCCTTGTTGAGATGTGGTCTACCTTTACAAGTGCAAGGAACGTCTCTACCAGCGCTTCCCCGAAGACCACCAGACACAAGGCCCTGCCAAATTCAACCCTGCCTGTCCTCCCTTGTGTTTGGTGTTAATACATTGTTTCCTTTCCCAAGACTTCACCTGTGACTCCTGTGTGCTACGTTTGGGTACACGTTCAGTTTTCCGGACATAACAGAGCAGTGCCCAAATGAAATTCCGGGAACAGTTGAGACAAAAGAAAAACCTGTCAATGAAGGCCATATGTTCTATGGGTGTCAAGGGACAGCTGTCAAGATGGGAGCCCCGTCCCTAAATCCTTTGATTTGAATCTTAACCCTGAACCTTGATCCTGTTTCGACTAATACTTTAAATATGTCTCTGCCTAATTGTTATCTCTAGGAAATGCACCCTTATTGTCGTGATCAAATTGAATTATATTTGCTTGTACACTAACATCCATGCATATCTTCTATGACATCATGAACATGGAAGTAATTAACAAGTCCGACAAGGTAGTGAGTGATGATGATGACCTCACATGGCACATGAGCTTCATCACCTGAAGTTCAACCCTCCAAAAGTCATGATTATTCAGAAGTGCTGCTTGTTTGTTTAGTTGAGGAGACCCGGAAAGAGCGGCGTTACGATAAGGGAGAAAAACTACAGCTCGTAGTGCACAGTCAGGAGCCCAGACACGTCTATGAAGTGAAAGAAGCACTGCACTGTCGGAATATGACAGCCAATCCATCAGGGAAATGGAGGCTGTGTCTAAAATGCCAAGGAGAGAGTCCCTGGACGTTTTATAAATAGTACGGCCTTTTAAAGGAAATTGGAAGTTGTCAGACACATGCCATCTGCATTTTTTTGAGAATATCTCCAATAGAGGCACTCTTTAAACATGACTGAAGCATCATAACATATAAAGTGGCAGAGCTGAAAGCCTCTATGAGAGCGATTGGATCTCCCGCTGCACTGAGAGCGGCCTATTCATGGCTCAGTAACACAACGTCAAGGGCTAATGAATAGAGTTTCCATGACATCTATTAACCTTGCTTAAACTTATGCTATGTATGTGTTTCTGTAACTGTGTGTGTGTGTGTGTGTGTGTTAGTGCGTTTTGTGAACATCTATCTTCATGAGGACAGCTGACAAAACTATTTTTTTTCTTCTTAGAAGCGGGCCAGTTAACCTCATGGTTTGCAGAGTCCGATTAGCCTGTTCATTGATGATGATACATGGCCAATGGACCTGAACTTGTATCAAGCTTTTCTAGTCTAGTAGTCCACTCAAAGCTCTTTAACACGTCACACATGTCATCATTCACCTATTCACACAATGATGGGAGGAGCAATACCATGCAAGGTACCACCTCAAACTAACCATTCATACCCATTGTGGCACCCAGGGGGTGAGGAGGCAAGATTCAGGCGTAAAATAGGAGGCTCAGAGGCAGTCGTGGCGTAACAAAAAGAGTATTTTAATATCAAGGTGGGGGGAAAGGGGTTGGGACAAATGCAAAATAAAGTTCTTCCCGTAGCCTCGCGCCGTGGGCGCGTCCAGTCGTCCTTCCTGTGGGCAGAGCAGAGGCGAGAGGTGAACATCCGATTACCTATGGTCTCCCCGTGGCTCCCTTCGCTGGCTCAGCTGCAGCTCGTGGCCTCCTGGTTTCTCTCCCCTTTCCTACTGCTCTCCAGCCGAAGATATGCTCCCCTAATTGGGGATTGCCTGCAGGTGTGTCCACTGCCAAACTCCCATTGGCTGCAGCACCTGCACTGGGAAGTACCTGCTGTCAACCACCTCCCCCAACCGGAGCCTTGGGCTCCTCCCCCTGGGCTCCTGCTTTCTCCCTGGTCTGCCACACCATTCATAGCAATGTGTGGTTGAGTGTCTTGCCCAAGCACACATTGACATAGACTCGGGAAGCCAGGTATCAACCTGCCGATCTTCTGATTGGTTGCTTAGGTAACCCAAACAGAGAGAAAGAACCTACTGGCACCTCTATGATGGTTCTAGCCTTAATGTTTCTTAAAGGGACAGCTTCAGGGAAACGCGTAGTAACATCCAGTTTCATCAACAAAAAAGCATTACTTTTCATAGATTTAGGCAAAGGACCCACACAATCTATGACCACTCAAAACGCCCTTCCCCCAAGGCACAGGGGTCCATTGAGCTACAGGGTCTTCCCTACCAACTGACAATTGTAATAGAAGCACAAAAATCTTTCCCCTCTTGATGGAGTTTAATGCCAATTACAGTGTTTCCTAATCCCTGAGTGGCCAACTTATTGTATTCCCAACACATTTTGTTTGAGATGTTTTTGACAACAACACTGTTTCAAACTAAAATTCTGGCCAGATTGAACATATTGCACCATGTTACGTCTTACTTAGTATGAACAGTACACAGGGGTCGATTTCGAACACAGCCCTAGTCTTTTTTAATCTAGGCAAAAAAATGACCCACAGTTATCTTTCAGAGAAATGAAAGTTATTAGTGTTGTCATTCTGATTCCCTTGAAATAATACTCTGAACAACCACTGTATTAAAAAGAAAGAAATACAAACATTTACTTGTATCTTCATCAAATTGCATGAACAGATTGATTTTACTGAACGCTATAAAATGATACTTCTTAAAATATTATTTGTTCAGCACGCCTCAGAAGTAATTGCTTACCAGTCAATATTTTATTGCAACACATCGGCATGCACTGCCAGCCGGGTGGTAATACGATTCACTTTCTCCAGATCTAGAATGGAATGTAAAGGCATGTCTCATGAAAGATAAATGAAGAATATGGTGTAACATGATTTACACCATATGAATAGATAGATAGTCCAATTTAAATGCAAAATCTTGAAGTGGAGGGAGGCTGCACGTGTAGATCAACACAGACATTTTGGTACATTTTACCTCAGGATTCATAAATAACATCCAATGCAATTACTCCTCTTCAAATGAGGTTTTAAACCTTACCTGTCATGGTGCGTCCTTATAGTAATGTTTTTATTTCCTAAACCCAGTGTTATTCTTGCTCTCGATGTAATTGCTTCTGTCCTCTGGCTCATCAAGCTGACTGATCTCTGTGGTAGGACACTTTCTCAGCTCTCTGCACTGAGCCTTTTCTACTGCTCCTCTAAAGTTGCAACCATCTAGTTTTATCGTCGGCCGCATTTCATTCTACCCCTCAGCGTAATAGGTTGAGGGTCATTTTCAATGCGTACAGTATGTATGTGCACCTCATTTGTCTCGTTTAAATGACTCAAGCCTCTCTGTGCTTTCAAATCACAATATACTAAATAAACCATTGAGTCTATGTGTGATCATTCTTTTCATTTATCTGAGGCTTTTATCCAAAGCGTCTTACATGATATACAGTAGACCGTAGACACAGCAACGGTGAGCAATGAGGGTTAAGTGTCTTGCTCAAGGACACAACGACATGGACTAGCGAAGCCTGGGATCGAACCACCGACCCTCTGATTGAAAGACAAACTTGCTAACCACTGAACCACAGTCACCCCCGTTCATTCAGGATATGATTTTCAAATTCAAACCCTTAGATATGTCATTAAAACCTTAGTATATAGGCACATCTTCACCAGTCCTTCTAAACCAATAAGTGTGCAGCTTCATGGACACCATTTCATTTTAATTTTGTTTTGATATTTCATTACCACCCATGAAACTATCCTCCGTCAAAACTGTATTGTTTGGATCGTCCGTCCAAGTACGAAGTCAATATGTCTGAAGAGACCATGCACCGCTTTTCTCCCAAAAAGGACTTTTATATTCTGCAGATAAAGTTGATGCAAATACATATTTGCCATCTGTATTATGTTGACTGGACAAACATGTTTTCAGTCTAGCAGCTAGGGTTTTCAGAGTAAAGGGCGTGAATTATAGGAAGGTGTACAAAGAGCAAGATGTTGACACTGAGTCTCGGGTTCCCATACTGTGTTCCACCGGTTTAGGGGGGAAATTGTTGGTCCAATTACTGAAATCACAATAAGAACTTCCTGTATGTTGTTGTAGTTCTTTATTTAACCACATAGTCCACATATGTACAGTAATGCATTCAGAGGAAGGTAAACAGCATATATATATATATATATATATATATATATATATATGTCTACCGGCCGCAGCAACATGACTGCTGTTGCTGACATAGAGCCTGATAAAATAATTTTAAAGAGCTGTATATTTAATGTATTTCTTGATACAGTATATTTACATTCTAACTCGGTACGATGTCATAAACACAAGCAGCGGTCAGAAACACAGTGTGTAATTCAATGTGTCATCTAACTTAATGTTTAGAAATCAGCCTTTACTCCTCTATATCCATTTTTACTACTCGGGATCTACTTGGTAAAAAATTGTAATTTAGTGCGTGGAATTCTGTTAAAAGTTAAACCTGGCCTCACTAACATTATCACATTCAGACCCTCCATTTGTCACATTTCCTCCAACACTATCTGGCTGCATCACAGGCTCTATGTTGATCAAATCAGTGCAGGAGAGAAAATTATGAAAATGCTGATAGTGATGATGACAATGATGGCCACTGTGATATCCCCATGGCGTTGTGATGCAAGCTGATAAAAAACTACCTCTTTCCAGCACAATGCAGAGCCATCTGTCATCAAGCACGGACAGTTGTAATCATCCCTTTTGCTTTCCTACACCATCAGTCTTTCCCTTTCCATGTATCAGGATAAATCTAAGCTCATTTATTTTAATCGTCTCTTATTTGCTGGCAAAGACAGTGGAGGACAATTGAAAAAAAGCTCATTTTTGAAAATGAGCCAAAGTGCAGCATCCTTTGAAAGGAACTTTCCAATTTCTTAATGAATCCCAAAGAGAGTCTGAATACAGTAAGAGCGTGACTTCTCAATAGAAACAAAAACGAAATAGGAAATTAATTAGAGCCATTTTCCAGCTGTTCCAAACATTTAAACAGAATCAAAGGATCTTTTGCCTTCTCACAAACGTTACACTACAGCATCGTCAACAATAACAACTAAAAATACAAAATATCTTCAATTCATTGAAGAAGTTCATGAAGTCATCACTGCTGAGGTCTGTATGAATACACTGCTCCACCGAGCTGTGACTCTCCGTCAGCCTGGCCACAGTGCTGAAGAGAAACCTGGGGTTGTTCTTGTTCTTCTCTATTACTGATGAGTTGTAGGCTCCTCTGGCATTACAAAGGGCCTTCTTGTAGGTTGTCAGACTGTCCCACCAGACTAACCAGGATTCCTCTAGTTTGTTGGAACGCTATACAAATACAGCTTTCCAAATATACACACTATCCTCAAAACATCAAATGAGGGACTATCGTTTGGAAGGACACTTGGTAATCTATGACAAGGAGCACTAAAGCTGTTCTGGTTTTCAGGTGGAATAACCTTACTGAGACACTTAAAGTGTACCTTCATGCCCAGACCTGCCTCCAAGCATGGAGGCATTGATATCCTTTTTTCTAATATGAATTTCACAATAGTCCTAAACGGTCAACTCTATGTCAGTATTGGCCTATCAAGGTTCAGGGATGACTTACAGCAGATAACAGTTGATGGTGTGTAAAGCCATTTTCAAATGCAGATTTTTGAAATGTCAATATTAACATCAAAGTGAAAATATAAATCATGACATTCATTATATAATTGTACATTTTTGTCTATGAAATCTGTTCAGGTCGCTTAGGGTCAGAATAATAATAATACTGGATCATGAAGCTGGAGAGGTCCCTGGGGAAGCGCTGACTGTTTAGACTAGATACACGCCGAGCACCGCCACAACACTCACATGTTATCATTATGTTAGACCAGGTGCAGTGGGACTGGCCATGGACGCCCCAGTCTGGAGAGACAAGGAGAGGACATGTGTCTTTCCTCCTCCTTGAAGGGTTAGAGCCAATTAGATGTTAGGATGATGCGATGAAACCTGTGACGGAAATCTGTGTATAAAACAGCCGAACATCCGGTTGTGGTGGAAGTTTGTTTGGTTTCCAACCTGTGTGTTGACGAAACGACTCCCTGCTCTTGCAATTGCAGCGCTTATACTTTGCTTGTGACCAGAGAAATAAATCTACCAAAATGAGAGAAGTTGTTCGGCTGAATTCTTCCGGAGTTTCTACCAGGCATCCAATTTGGATTACGCTAACAAAAGTAGTATATTATTTAGATTATAGCTCAAAAACATTTGTGTGTGTGCGCAGTACATCTTTAATTTAGTTTTTTCCTCTTTAATGTATGACTGGTTTTAGTTTACAGTCCACCATATCGTGACATAACAGATGTTTGGGGTCATTGTTGGTATTTTTTATTTATTTTGAAATGCTTAATAATTTGTCTTAATTTAAGCTACAATATTGTGGAGCTATTGGTCAGCAGCAGCTGGCATCATTGTGCTTGGTTCAGCTCTCTTTGTGAATTTTATACTGCACATATGTGTTTCTAAAAATAGAAAGAAGTACATGCATATAAACCAATGCAGCATTTAATCTCTAAAATAATGAAAACTCCATCATTAAATAATACGATTATTATTCATTTAGTCATCATTCTCGTGTATTCATTTGTCGGTAACGGTCCTGTGGCGTTCCTCCCCATCTGTCCCATACGTGTCCCCATGGCAACATCCTCCGGTCGTCTATACGTCACAGCGGCTGTTTCCCATTGTCCACATAACATGCTGCTAAAAGGAGAGCCGCCTTGTTCCTTGTAGTAAATACGAACTACAGAGTGAGTGCTGCTTTCCCACGTTGTCGTTTCCCTCTACGTTTAAGCGCGATTTCGTTTAGTTGAATTTAACAACGCGTTTTGTTGCCTCGAACTCCTAATTATCAGCTAGCCGGCTAAGCTAGCTAGCCCAGCTGTGCTTTGTGACTAGCGCCTGGTGTTGCTAATAATGCTAATGCTAATTTGCTCTCCGGACAGTTTGGCCTCTTTCTTTGGTCTTTCGTCGTTCGCTCGGCCGACCGGACGCTCTCACATTTCTCTGTGTACTTGTATCTGCGTGGAGCCGACGGAGCGGTCTGTGTGTCAATACCGTAATATGACGCGAATGGCCACAGCTAATGCTAGCCACCGTTAGCTACTCCGCTTGGCAGACGAGGACGTGGGCTGCACTCTCGCAACGGACGTGTCCGCGAGGCGTAGTTGTGCACGCGGAGACGTGTTAGCCGAGAGAGAGGAGCTGCGTGGATAACCAAAGAGCGCTTTGTTTGCTAACCCTCGGCTAACAGCTAACGCAGTGTGCGCGTGAGGTTCGGGGCACCGAGCGAACTTCAGACCAGAGAACGTCTCCGACTGAAGCTGCTGGGCCGAAGCTGCTCAGCTCGTGTCGCGTTACTGCTTTCGCTGCTGTGACTTCGTGCCCGTGGGCCGTTTTAAAGGTGTGCAGAATGTCAACAAACACCAGTCGTGGGGCCTTTTTCATCCAAAGAGGGTACGATCTGAAAAGGGGGACTCGACTTGACGAACCTGCTTCCTGAACAGGCAAATAGGTTTTATTCAGCAGCCCGACATGGAGCAGGCTGAGTGGACCTAAAGACGAAGACGTTGGCGTGATGTCGAGATACCCCTCTTGTTTAACTGTCATATATATAAAAAATATATGGATTCTGGGTTGTGGATCATGAGCACTATTGGTGTGCTGCTGATGTTCCACTGCCATATAATGCTTTGAAACAACACAGTGTTTCACTCGTGCTCTGATGGCCAATAGTACGTCCCACTGGCTCCTCCTGGTTCTTACAGACATGCCACTACTGATTAGGGTACAGCCAGCTGTGGGCCACTCATAAATGGCACATCACTTGTGTTCAGCTGGCAGACGGCGCTCTCCCCCGACATGTACTGATGGTGTGTCTCTCTTGTTTTAGTGTTTGCCGCTCTGATCCATGCTAAGGAAGTTAAAGAAAGAATGCTCTCTGCTTCCCAAACATGCATCTTAGCTAGAACCTTTCTATATGAAGCATGTCACGCGGACGAGTAACTCACCTGTGCAGGAGTGAGACGGTCTTAAAAAGTCAAGTTGACTTCTGCACAAACGCTTTGTGGTTGAAGTATTCCTTTTGTAATGAAACTGTGACAAGTCGTGCACGTTCACGCCTCGCAGTTTGATTTTCTGTTCATCCGGGATACTTCACACATTTCCGTTCAGGTTCATCTGGACTGAACTGTTTGCACATTTGTTTGTGATGTCAACACCGTCAAACATCTTAATTGGCTTCACCGTCGTCTCTTAAACCGATGCCTGTGCCCACGCAAGTTAACATACCAACTCATGTTCAGGGTTGTCTGGTTCTGGTTCTGACTCGAAATGCAACATTTACATACCACTAATGCTACTAAAATTGCAAATGTATTTATTTGGGGTGTGTGTGTGTTGATGTGACTATTTATTTTACATGTGAAAAAACCAAAGGCCAAGAAGGCAAACTAGAAGTTACCTATCCGTCATCGCTCTGTGCCACAAAGTAAAGTGTGGATTACAGTGAAAGCACAATACAGCCTGATCACACATGTTGCATCTCTCTGGGTTGTGGAGGTGCGTTGCATCAAGTCGGAAAAGTCTCCAAAATATCCCAGGGTGCCATGGAAAGTTTGTCGGATAAATGAAATAAATGTATACATTTACACAAAGGCATAATGCTGATAAAGTTTAAAAAATAAATAAGAACATCTAAATGGATCATGACAAAACACGCCGGCACGCTCTGCATGCATTTCTTTGTAGGACAGAACTGATATTCCTTTGATTAACCTCCCTTTGACAATGTTTTCATATTATCACCCATCCGATTTCTTGGTGCTGTATTTCCTTATGTGTATATTATAATGAGTAATCATCTTTAGGCCATACTTTAATAACAGGTTTCATGGGGTTGAGATTTCTCCAATTACCTGCTCACTCAAACTTTGCTTCCTGTTTTTCAGTGGACCGCAGTCTGAAGCGCCGGCAGGTGAAGCCCCTCGCTGCCTCCCTCTTAGATGCCTTGGACTATGACAGCTCCGATGACAGCGACTTTGAAGTGGGAGATGCTTCAGGTAAGCACAGCCTTGTAATGTCTAGCAGCCTTATGAAATATTTCATAATTAAAGAGCTAAAAAGAAAAAGATTCTCAAAGGTAGGATGTGTTGCAAGCCTGCTGAAGCTTCCATGACCCCCAGGATCGGACGGCACGGGCAACAACAGCGATGAGGAAGGGTCCAAAGCGAGCGCTGCGGGTTCAGGAAGCGACTCGGACAACGACGCTTGTTCTGCAGACGATGGCATAGATGAAGAGGAGGCCAAAGACCTGGCTGCTGACGACAACTTCACAGAAGATGAAGAGAAGACCAAACAGCAGGCCTCCTTGGACAGCTCCTCCAAAGACACCCCCGCCGTCACCCCACCCAAAAGCCGACGCAAGAGCAAGAAGACGGCTGAGCCCGAGCCGGCGCCTGAGCTGGAGCCCGAACCAGAGCCCAAGCCGGATCCGGATCTGGAGCCCGAGCTGGAGCCCGAGCTGGAGCCCGAGCTGGAGCCCGAGCTGGAGCTGGAGCCCGCTGCAGGGGCCGGCACTGAATCTACCTCGGCGTCCGGGTCTGGCAACGCAAACACAGAGGAGTCTCAGGCCGAGCCCAAGAAATGGAATTTCCGCAGGAACCGCCCCCTTCTGGACTTCACCACGATGGAGGAACTGAACGAGATGGACGACTACGACAGCGAGGACGACAACGACTGGAGACCCACGGCAGGGAAGAAGAAAGGCAAAGCAGCTGCTCAAAGAGGAGGGTCTGAGGAGGAGGACGGGGGCAGTGCTAGTGAGGATGATGACGAGGATGACGATAACGACGACGAGGAGGACGACGACGACGATGAGGAAGACGATGACAAGGAGGATGGTGTTGGCGACAAAAACCACAACAACAACCCCAACAACAACAGTAGCAGTGACAGTGACAAAGATGTGAAGAAGCTCAAGAAAAAGACTAAGAGCACCAACGCTTTTGATGAAGAGCTGACTAACGACAGCATGTCCCAGGGAAAAGGCAATGAGGTGAGCGCCAATCCAGCTTTCTGTCTACGGAACAAATGTATTGCATATAGTAACCAAATCATATGACTTGCAACTTATTTTCATAAAGAATTAACGTCACAAGTACGTATATACTTGATTGGCTATTCTATCAAGACATCAGCCAGAGAACAGGCTGAGACGCGTCACAGCGCAGCCCACATGGATTTCTAGCTCCTCTTTATTAATGTGGCAGCAATTAGTTTAAAAAAAGTAATCGTCTGTTACTATTTAGATAATGGGTTATTCGCATCAGGAAGTCTTTGGGTTTCCACATCATATATGGGAAAAGCTGAAGCTGTTTTCTGACTTTGTAAAATGCAACAGCCTCACAGGAACGGCAGCTGAGCCACAGCGACTGAATAGAGCGATGTTCATTCTACAGTGTGAGAAAACGGGTTTGTCAATTCACAGACTAGCAGTCCAGAAACTTTTCCCACTTTTTAGTTTTGGGCTGTACCAAATAGTTGGAAGCTTCGAAGCTTCACTTATAATGTTGGCATTCAAATTTTAAATCGTTATTTAAATGCTGCGCTATAGGATATTATTCTATCGCTACCACTTCTCATGCCTATATTATATATATATATATATATATATATATATTTGACATTAACAGAATTAATTCAGAACAAGATTAGAATATTTATTTTTTAACTTGTAGGAAGATTTTAACTTTTCGGTACATCCCTAAGAATTTACTTTGAAAGTGTTAAATGGTAGTTGTTAAATTATAGTTGTTGCTTGTTGTAGTCGTTATGGTATGATAGAGTGATTTGAGTCATTGTGTTATTTATGCATGGTTTTCTTGTTAACCCGACTTCGTGCTCAGAGTCAACTGTGAGTGAGAGACACTATTGCGCTGCTGGAATTTTAAAGCAAAAGCAGTCCTCATTCTACTAGTTCTGTCACCACGGCAGATGACTTGGGCATTTGGACTGCACATTGGCTACTTTCTTTGTATGGTGCTCCATAATAACAAAGAACAATATGAGTCACTAAGTCACCATATAATCCAATGAGAGGTTTAGATGGTATAATTTCTGCCTTTGTTCTAATCTTAGCACAGTGTCCATGAGCATTGTATAAAGGATTTACTAACAGTCAGTTACTGGATCTATGGTCAGATCAGAGGAGGGAGGAGCTGTTGGTAAGTGGCTTTACTGTGTCTCTGTTTCCTGATTCCCCAGGATGCCTTGCTGGACCGGTCCCAAACCTGGAGCACTCAGCACATCCTCATCTGCTGCGTCTGTCTGGGAGACAACAGCGAGGATGCAGATGAGATCATCCAGTGTGACAACTGCGGGGTGACTGTGCACGAAGGTAGGCTGCTGCGCTTCGACCAATTTGGAAGTGTGTCGAGGTGTTTGTCCCGATCAATGACTCCGTGGCTCATCTCCTTTGGATCGGTGCTGTCCCAGACATTCATAGTTGAGGCTGACCATGAGAGGTGGATCATTGTGACACCGATCATTTTCAAAGACTTCATTTATGACTTTATTTCCCCTTGTTGTGCTAATCTAAAGGCCAGTCAAAGCAAGGCAGAGCTGCTGCTTTTAATTTGAACAGAAAACATTTATTGAACAAAACCTTTTTATTTTAATTTCAACAAGAATATAAATTAGAACTGATTATAAGAAATTGAATTGAATAAGTCACTTGACAGATAATTATTTGAAGTTGAATGATTATATGTTAATGAACACAAAAACAAAACAAAAGTGCCAGATATCACTGAATCCAGCCTCTCAAAAGCTGTGACCATCTTTAAAAATATAATAAAACAATAACGCCAAACACAGTCATATTTACATACATACACACACACACTGGACATGCATGTAGAACTATATGGTAATGGGAGAGGAGGTTCCTACATGTTGACCCTGGGAAATGGGACAGTGTATAATTTGATGAACAGATTGCAAAATTCTCATATTTTTAATTTTGAGCTCCATAAATAAAATGATAATGACTTGACATGACAGTAAGACTGTACCCAAATCTTGAATCGTAAAACAAAGTCCTTGTTTTAAGTTAAGCGCTAATACATTGCACATTGTAGAGCACTTCTCCTACTGTGCTGCCTTCTTTCCCTTCACTTATAGGTGTTTCCAACTTATGAGTTCATTTTGAAAATAAATGCCCATGGAGAAACCGTGAAAACAAAGTTTGGCAAATGTGATGAAACTGAATACAGTACTGAATACAGACATTCCTTGTGTTACATATCAGCCCAGGTTCACATGCCTGTAATCTCATCACACATAAAACACATAACATCACACAAACTCACACCGGGACACGGCCCACCATCACTGTGATCGGCTGAGCTGTATCAGGGTTCAGCCTTGAGGCAGCGGACACCTCTGAGGTGCGAGCAGGACTTGTTGGATTATCTCAGACAGTCTAACCATGTGCACACACACACACACACACACACACACACACACACAGAGGCACATGCGCTGTTGGGTGGGAATCGTCCTAATCACAAATTCTCCATAGGTAGACCGGAGATATTAGGAGCAGGTCTTAACTTTATCTTGTTCGTTGGCTTGCTTGATATTTTCTTCCTCTGAGACACGTTTAATCTCCCGCAGTAGAGGCCTGAGAGCGAGGAGGCAGTGGCAGCACTTGTTTCCTATCTCCGTCTCCAAGGATGGATGGTCTGGGGCAGCAGAATACGGAACTTCATTCTGGCAAACCGTATTTGAGTGCATGTGTACTTGTGCTCACAATGAATAGATCTATTGTGCTATTACAGATGTAATTCAGTGGCTCAGCTGTTTGTTTTTTTGTCAAGACATATGATCTTATCCTTGAGATTTACAGCACAGAATCTAACAACGTAGCACTTTGTCAATTACTCTGGACATTTTACGAGAAAACGAGAGATGTTTGATCTCTATGACTTTGATCTCTAACGTTGGATGGCTGTGTGTTGGTCTCCCGGTCGAGTTTTCACAGATGTTTTCTTGCTCCATCTGTTTCGGCTCCTTCAAAAACAGACTAGCATGTCTTTATCGGGTTCCGTATTAAATCTGAAATCTTGCTTTTCGCTTTGACACCAAACGTCCCGCCATGGTCACCCGGTGACGTGATGAGTGAGCTCTGTCTCCTCCTACTCCGTGCTGCTGCTGCTGCTGCTGCTGCTGTGTCGCAGCACATACTTTCAATTGTACAACGCTTAGAATTTTACAAATTTGAGTTGTTGATGCTTGAAAATTAACTAAATTGGTTTTATTTCTATGAAAAGAAAGTAATTTAACCAGTGAATGCCGTAACCCTGGTAACATCAACTACTGTGGCAAGCCTACTCCTGGTAGAGTCGCCCAAAGAAAAGTTTCTGATGGGGCTAAGAGTCATTCAGAGAGAATAGGGTGCAAGTGGGGGAAAAGAGAGAACAAGCCGAAATATATTGAAGAAGGATTCTGTAAACTACTTATTGTGTAGTACTGATAATGCCTTATGGTAACTAATGACTTACTGATGAAGCAAGTGGTGGTATGTTGCTGTATGTTGTTGTACATGTGACCATGGGGCTGCACAATTAATCAAAACGTTTTAGATTACATATGGTCATTCTGCAGAGATGTCCTGGACATCATATTAGTCTTTGTTTGTCTTAGTCTTTTGGGCCCTATTTAATTTTAGCTATATACTGTATTCACTGCAATGGCATATTTTCTAGAGTAAATTATTAATAGATCTACAGAAAAATAATGCTCACATATTCCTGACCTACATTTAAGAATCAGTATATTGACAGCTTTATTCTTTTAATTTGAGTACTTGGCGAAGTGCTAGTCCTGATGCTGGAGATGAAGATGTAGAGATCACAAAGTACCTTCAAGGTTAGGAAAAGGTCAAACTGGGAAGGACTTTGAGGCAGAGTCATACGAGTCGGTCTTGCTGCTCGACTACTTCTCTTTGTTCTCTTTGCACCACCACTCAGACGAGGAGAGGGGCTGACATGAAAGGTAGGCACACACGACCTGGGCGAGAGATGAAAAGCTGGAATGAGCAGAAGTCCACAAAGCGAGCATCCACACTGAGCACCCAGAGGAGTCAGTTGTTCTCACCAGCCTGCCTTTTGATTATCACACTCTGGCCAGTCATACAGGCAGACATCATTACCATAGCACAATATTTCCCTTTTCTTTTATGTGCCTTTGACTCTAAATGCCAATCAGTAGTCTGAACATCCAGAACCTTTATTTTGTCATTGTGCAATTCATTTCTCTTGTCTATGATAGGTTACTGTAGAAAAGATCAATGTTAATAGTTCATCACCATCGGGTCATGCTCTTCTGATCCAGTGGGAGTGATGTTGACTTTTATACTCAAATGGGAGTTCATTGTGCTGTATATATAAGTTATTGCAACAAATTGCATTCTCAACAAATTAATGCTGGCACCTTATTTGTTCAATTTGATACTAAGAACAATTCTGGCTGATATTCTATAACTTTGTCATTATCAACAAATCCCACGGAAAAACATAAACCAAGCATCTGTCTCTTAATACTTTCTGACTTCCCTAACCTGAAGCTGTGGCACTGGAGCCCAAACTTAAACTTCTGTAAAACCTCTTAAACATCTAAAAAGAAATCAACGAGTTGTGATATTTTACTTTGACTAGGGTTGGTGATGAAGCATTCATTTTTTCAATTTGACTCAAGAACTTCTCAGGTGGGGGGATTCCTTCTTTCACAGAAGGAATGCACCTCATTTGAAAGCATGACATAATTACTTTTCTGCGTTTGGAGGGCGAAGACTTCTGTTCTGTAAACTGCTCATTATCCCCTTTATTGATAGAGAGCATCAGTTTTCCAGCCATCCCCACCCAATTCACGCAATTTCAAGACCCCAGTATGCAGAAAACATTTTATTTTGAGAAAAGGTTAAAATATGACATTCATACTGTATGTCATTAGCATAAAGGTGGCATGTCTGTAATGGGGAGACCTGTTGGTACCCAGAGAACCCATTTTCATTCCCAAGTCTGAGGTAAGAGGTCAAGAAACCCCTGTAAATATGCCCATGCCAGTTGTTTCCTCACTTAAATTTCTTTCTGACCAGTTAGCATGACATGGTCGATGCCAATGTCTTTCTTCTCGTTTCATATTCTGACTCTACCTTCTCTCTCGCTCTATAAATTGACCCGCTAACTCTACATGACAGTAAAGTCGGCCTACAATGCCGGCGTCTGCCAGGAAGAGGTTGGTGTTGTTGCATCAGGAGCCCTCCTAGAAGTCTCAGAGAGAGATAAAAGGGAGGAAAATATACAAGATATTCCCTCATTCATGTTTTTCCATGATGCTGATGGTGGTGGAGCGTGCTGGTGAACATGTTGCCCAAAAATGTCCCCTCTGTTGGTAGAGATCTGGTGACGGCAAAGGCCGTAACATAGGATTCACATCATTGCTGTGAGCATTGTGACCTGTATGGAAATGTCTGCATTCATTTTCTTTCTCCACCATGGTAAGTAGATGGATAGATGAACTAGTAGACTGCTGGCAACCCCTACATTGTCTTTACTGTCTTTATATTACTTTTCACTGCTGGATGCAACCACACCAAGGTGGCTTTTGTCGAAGCCAAGCAAACAGTTCTTTCTATTAAATCTCAATACAGTTTAAAGTACTGTTCCTGGTTCAGTCAACTTTACCTTGCTCCCTTTTTTTCTTGCCAAGCTCGTCATTCCTGACAAGGATAATCTTTCCTTCAGGGATTATGAAGATATCCAGTAGTCATCACTTTTTGTCAGCTTAGCTCATATTAGCCAGCAACCCGTGGCTTAAAAGTCTGAGCTTTGTATCTCAGTTCAAAAGGAACACCGAAGATTTGTGCCCTGGTTCAGCCATAAGTCGGTTAAACCAGCATAGTGGTCGTTCACAACCCCCAGTTCCACGGTTCAAAGCCCAATCAGTAAGGATGAAGGGCCCAACTGTTGCCAACGTTACTCCAGTAATACCTCTTTCTTTAAGAAAATAAACGTTGAGTAGAGATATATTGGAGCTGGCAGGATTTAGCCTCCTCTCCTTGTCACCTGCTGTGGAGGAAAATGGAGGAAGAAAAAATAGGCAGTTACGTTCACATCTTGGGTAGTCAGATTCTCGGTAGTTTTCCCATTTTGAAGGTCAGAACAAATTCCAGCTGTGACTTAATTGCAGCAATGTAATAATCAGAAGCTTGACTGGTGTACCCTGCATCTGAAACCAAACCCAGCGGCCTGTAAAAAATGTAAGATATACCCCGCCAGCGTCTGAAGAGCAGAATTCAAAATGAGTAAGTCACCGTTACACACAGCAAAGGTCTCGCAATCAGAAAAGGACATGCACCCACCAAACAAAGTAAAGCGCTGAATAAACAATGTTTGCTTTCGATGGGCACCCGACTCCCCGGTGTGGCACACAGTGACGGGCATGCAGAACATTGAGTTTCTGATTTGTGAGTCTTTCCCATTGCTCAAAAAGCCCGAAGGCTGGTTGACTGAATTAGGAGTTAGTGTTATCTCCCCAGCGGAGGCAGAGTGCTGATTGCCGCCCTCATTGGTAGTGAAGAGCACGTCTGCCTGGTGTAATAGCTGCCATAGAAACCACATCAGCCAAGTAATTGTTTAGGCAACCTCAGAAAATTAAGAGGACATTAAAATTCTTTTGCTTGGCTGCGTCGTGCTTCTCTGGGGCACTTTTTTATATCAAATGTTCAATTTGTGCTGCTGCAGAGTCACAGTAGATTGACAGCTTTGAAACCACGGCAAACCAGGTCTATTTAGTATTTTTAAGTAAGTAACCTATGGCAGATCAAGATGCAAATCCATGTTATCTCTTTCCATTTGGGCTTGACGATTGATGGATTATGTCATTCAATTGCAAAGGTTTCTTGATTATTTAACCTGCAGAGAGAGGAAACTTGCAGGAAAATGACTCGAAAATGAGCTGTTTGTGTGGACTTCTGGTCTGTCTCTTCCAGGTTTTTTTCACCTGCATTCCCCTGGGTCCTAAGTCCCTCCAGGTTCAGCTTCTTTGCAATACATCGTATTCTAAACTACGTTGGACTTTTCAAACCCTCCAGCCAGCAGACACAGCTCCTCTCTGGGCAACACGTTGTGTTGGTGCATCTCTGATCTCTCTTGTTCCTCCTGCATCGCTCTGTTGTTTAATGTAGCGACGGAGTTTCTGTTTGTTATGATAGTGGGCGGGCTGTACCCAGCATGCAGTTCGGCGGTGTAAATTTATAAATGTACAATTATTAGTGTTACAAGTTGTTTATGTGTCACAAACCATTGTGTTGTGGTGTTTTACCCTGTTAAAGAGCGTTAGTTGTGCGTTATTAATTGTTGTAATAAAGTTATAACTAGGGATGCAACGATACCATTTTTTACAAACCGATACGATACCGATATTTTTATTTGTGTACTTGCCGATACCGAGTACCGATACCGATACTTCTTAGATTTGGTCTCCATGAAAGTGCAATTAATTTGGAGGCAGATTTTATTTTATCCTCTGCAGATTATGTCAAGCCTATAGTACAAAATTAACAGAAGGCTATCCCAAGCTTTAAACTTCTTGTGGAAGTCCCTCTAATGTCGGACCATAAAACGCCCCGTGTCCGGGTTCATAATGTAAGCGATAATATTAGGGATCGAGCAATTATATAGGAAGCTGTGTTCCAAGTTATGTTTCCGGTGCTTTTATTGTGGAGGGAGAAACGGAAAGGAAAAGAGTGGAATTGTGGGATATACGTGTGTGAAGGAGATAAAAAAGTGGTTCAAGTTACCCTGCAGCGTGTTTTCATTTTATTAGAATTACAAATATAGACACACAACAGACACTCGGCTACAATAATATCATCCGTAGCCGCACAACAGCGTCTGAATGAGGCCGCTGCCAGCGCTACTTCTGGTGGATCAGCAGCCGTTTGATTCAAACCGGCAGGACGGCGGTGATGACGCGCAGAGCTTCTCAATTATAGATGTATTAAATATGGAAAATTTCAACTCTCGCGTCTAACGTGCCGCCGGCGTAAATTTGCGTCTGTCGCAACCACACGCGTCTGTGCATAGACTTTACATGTAATCTGGTCGCGCGAAACATTTGCGTCGCGTTGGGACGGACTGATTACAAGTAACTCCGGGGCTGTCAGCCACTAACAAGAGCACTAATATGTCATACACACGTATGCAACACCGGTTAATAAGCACAATATCGATAAAGTCTTGTATTGTACTCGCGTCTCACTTTTCTCCTGTCTATTGAAAGAAGTGAGCGCTGCCTAGCGAGGATCCAAGATGGCGGCTCCAGATTCTGCTGTTGAGACAAACTGGCCATCTGATTGGACGGCAAAACAACTTGGATAGCGTGATTGGCTGCTCAGAAGTTGAGACTGTTGAGACAGTTGAGACAGAGAAGAGTGTCTCCGGCTCCGCCACGGGGTTGCTTCTCCACAAAGCGCGACCAGTTTGTTGTAGTGAAATACTGTTGAGTGAGTATCGGTTCTTGGTATCGGCCATTGAAACCGATGCGAGTACGAGTATTTAACGCAGTATCGACCACCGATACCGATACCGGTATCGGTATCGGTGCATCCCTAGTTATAACCATCAATGCATGTAAGACAAGTAGCTCCGATCGCTGCGCCCTCAGCAGTGAGCGGTGAACTGTATATTACGCTGCCTGCTGAAGAGCAACAACATTTGTTACTGCTGTGTAGGGCTGGGCGGTATACCGTTTCAACCGGTATACCGGTGTCAAATTTACGTACGGTATGACTTTTTCACATACCGGCACACCGGTGCCCAGCCGTAGTCACTTGCGAAGCAGTCGGAGCTACGTGTGTTACGTGCATTGAGTCATGGTTTTAATTTTATGACAACAATTAATAACCCGCAACTAACGCGCTTTAACAGGGCACAACACCACAAAACAACAGTTTGTGACACAAACAATTTGTAACACTAATAATTTTAAATTTACTCCGCCGAACTGCATGCTGGGTACAGCCCGCCCACTATCACAGAAAGAAGAAACTCCGTCGCTACATTAAAAAACGTAAAAGAGCGATGCAGGAGGAACAAGAGAGAGCAGAGACGCACCAACACAACGTGTTGCCCAGAGAGGAGCTGTGTCTGCTGGCTGGAGGGTTTGAAAAGTCCAACGTAGTTTAGAAAACGATGTATTGCAAAGAAGCTGAACATGGAGGGACTTAGGACCCAGGGGAATGCAGGTGAAAGAAACCCAGAATTGACAGACCAGAAGTCACGCCACACGGCCAAACGGCTGTTCACAGCTTGCTGGGCAGTTGCGAGCGAGTTGGCCAGAGAGCGGTGAACAACGAGCGGTGAACAGCTGTTCAGGTGGCCGCAGGTCCTTTTCGGTCAATAAATTAATGTTAATACCGTGATATACCGTGAAACCGCCAGAATCTTACAAAA
Organism: Cottus gobio; assembly: GCA_023566465.1. Classification (NCBI taxonomy): domain Eukaryota; kingdom Metazoa; phylum Chordata; class Actinopteri; order Perciformes; family Cottidae; genus Cottus; species Cottus gobio. The sequence continues at coordinate 23,770,066 of CM042231.1, forward strand.
TACCGTGATATGAATTTTTGGCCATACCGCCCAGCCCTACTGCTGTGCACCAGTATGACGGTATATGAAAAATCCATACCGTATGGACATTTGAAGCCGTTGAACCGGTATACCGCTCAGACCTACTTCAGACAACAAATGTGAACAGTAAAGGGATTACCCCCATTTTTATGGAAAACAATCATCACAGTTTACTTACTTTTTAGACCCACTTCTTAGTTCATCTGTGACCTACCGCCTTGTTATTACATTGTATTTAGCCGACACTTTTCTCCAAAGAGACTTACATGCTATACAGTAGACCGTAGACACAGCAACGGTGAGCAATGAGGGTCAAATGTCTTGCTCAAGGACACAACGACATGGACTATCTTTCTAATGTGCACATTTATTGTACAATGAGGGGTTAATACCAACCATTCAGGTGCATTCATTGTCAGTTTTACCTATGAATAAACCCCTAGCTTGTCTACAACCCTCCTTCACTGTCATTGGTGTAATCAATGATCCTTTACTTACTGCAAATTGTATCTAAATGGAGTGATTACAATATTCATTTATTTAATTCTTAAACATGTTTGGAAGTAATACACTTCATAGATAACAGTCATTTATTTATTTAGACCCACAAAATGAGATTGTGGTTCTCGGCTATAGCCACTGAAAGCTCACAGGCCTGCATGTCCTCTGCTTCTTAGTGGATGCAGTATACATCCATACCGACAATCCCCTTCTGTGTTTCCAGGATGCTACGGCGTGGACGGCGAGAGCGACTCCATCATGAGCTCTGCCTCAGAGAACTCGACAGAGCCGTGGTTCTGTGACGCCTGCAAGAACGGAGTGACTCCCAGCTGTGAGCTGTGCCCCAACCAGGACGGCATCTTCAAAGAAACGGACGCTGGGAGGTGGGATTCATTAACACATTAACCCGGTGGTCAGCTGCCATTTACGAGAGGCACCGAGTGGAACATGTTCAGAGACAAATAATGCCCAATGACCTCAGCTGCTTGTAATGCTGAAGGCAATATACGTACAAGCTAAATCGTACATACAGTAAACTCAGCAGTGGAGAGAAAAGGAAGTTGGATTAAGGAGGCGGGAGAGAGAACTGGCAGAGGATGGAGGGAGGAGAAGAGATAGAGAAAGAAAAGGAGTGAGAGAAAAGAGTGTGTTATGTGAAGCGTGGAGACTTCAGCCACGTTATCGCTGATAGTGCTCCTCAGCCAGGCTGCACCCGAATTTACTACTTCACTAGAGCATGAAAAACACAGCAAATTAAACTGTGAAGCGGTTGCTTGCTAGAGATGGATATCTATATATTGGACTTCGGATTCTCTTCCCTAAAGTCTGCATTTGAAATTGTGTCACACCAACCACAGCTAGAGTCTGGGGCTACATAAATCTATGAATCCATTTCTTTTTGAAGTGTCTGAGCAGCTCACTGCAGCCATTTGATGATATGAAGTTTCTTATTGTCTGCACTAATCCACTGTACTAAATGCAAAAATAACCACAGCCATAGATTTTAATCAATTTGATGGCGTTGCATGAAATCATTGACTGGAAATCAATACATTTTAAATGTCACCTTTTTAAAACTAGGACAGGGCAGGGTTTTCATACTCATGTGTTTTAGTTGTTTTTCTGTTGATCGACAACAAACCAGTTTATCAACCAATTTGATTTTCTTCCTCTTCATTTTTAGATGGGTGCATGTGGTCTGTGCACTTTACGTTCCCGGCGTAGCATTTGGAGACATCGATAAACTACGACCAGTGACGCTCACAGAGATGAATTATTCAAAATACGGGGCCAAGGCAAGTACTCTTTTTCCATATTTATGCAGGTGGGATTATAAATTCCTGCTCACGTAATATGTTTTGTAGTGATCTGAAGCCTCAGGTATGGGAGCCCATTTCTGATAGAGCATGCAAGTCATTATATATATATATATATATATATATATATATATATATATATAGTCATTATTTTTAGATATTAGGTTTGTGTTTTGAGAAATTGTATTTTAATTTTCAGACACAAAGTCATTATTTGTGAAAGTTTTCATGATGGGGGATCCATTTCTTTTCATCACATGGACAGAAATTTGGCTTCCATACTCGGGTGAAGCAGAAGTGCTAAAAACAAAAATATTAAAATCACTAAAGGCCGTTGAACTCTTGTTTGAAAAATTAAATTAAGTTAAACTGTCAGCTAAAGAGTAACAGATGAAAGCAGTTGAAATGTCATTTTTCCCTTGAAATGTGGGTTGAAGTGGAAGAGCTGGAGATAGTTGTGTTTGCATTTCAAGTGTCACAAATAGTTGAAGTGTCCATTTCTCCAGGAGTTAATATGTCAGTAAGTGGAATAGTTGGCGTTTCTCACAGAAGACATTTGGACTCGTCATTGTAGGAAAATGTCCAGTGTTACTAATAACTAATAATGGCCCTGTTTACTTTAAGTGTGAGTGACAGTGCATGCACAACATCTGAACCCTGAAATCAAAGCAGCTCAAATGGACTTCATCCATCATTCGTTTCATTAGTTACATCTGTGCTTTTCTAACTGTGATGGCTAAAAAAAAACATCTTAAAGTCTCCCTGTTGTCTTCTGTTGCATTCAGGAGTGCAGTTTCTGTGAGGACGCACGCTTTGCCCGGACCGGTGTGTGCATCAGCTGTGATGCAGGAATGTGTCGCTCCTATTTCCATGTCACCTGTGCACAGAGGGAGGGCCTCCTGTCTGAGGCTGCAGCAGAGGAGGTGAGTGCACTTTTCTAAAGGGTGAAAAACTCACATTGACATTTTAGGTAACGCGCTGCTTGGCTACTGTGAGGGTTAGCAAACCGGATAAAAGCAATGTTTAAAGAGATGAGGCTTTATGAGGCAGGCAAAGCACACCTAACACAAGTAAAGACCAGCGTGTCTGCGTTCTCATCACTACGCATGGTCAAAGTTAAGTTCCTCAATTACCATATTTACGTATGACTTACAGTCTACATACGACTTTCAGGTTTAGAAAACTAGAAAGGTATATTTTTTTCTTTGTATGATCAACTAAACAAATGTATTCTTTATCTCACAGACAGTGAATACATTTTGACTAAAGGAGAAGGGACTCTACTGAATAGTTCAAAGCTTTGATACTTCATTCATAACATTGACATTTCAATTCTAAATCAAATTTGAATGCGGTGCAGTCTTTTTTTTTGTTTACATGTCTATTCATAGTTTTTAAACCTGATATTTCTGCACAGTTGCAGAGAAAGATCAGGCTACACTGATATTGTATTAGTATTATACAATTTGTAGAATTCACAATGGGTTTTTATCATACAAAGAATTCTGCTTCAATCCATCTTCAAACATCTTCACTGTGGCCAAAACCGCAATAGAAGCTTTTATGCTACGAGATGACCTGTTGTCCTCTCTAAAGTGTGAGTTGATCATCAGTCGGGTTATTGTGTCATGGATCTTAGCTACAAACAGGGAAAAGCCAACAGAAACATTTTGATTTCCAACAAAATAATATGCCACTGCTGATTCTGTCCCAGCACTGGCTTGGCCATCCAAACAGGCTCCACCTTATGTGCTCTGAGGCCCGACAGTGACTCTAAAAGCAGAACAAAGCATTACAAATATATAAGACGTATATTTTTTGAGGATGGATGAAACTTGATCTCGAGCTCAAGTTTGAGCTAACCAGCTAAGCCAACAGAAATCAACGCCACAACCTGAGTAGTGAGTAACGCATAACCATCATAAAAAATGACCATGTCATGTACAAACCACATAATCTAAACTGTACAAATTAATAATGAATCAATTGATAATTAGTACTCTATATAGAGAGAATATGTATCCGGGTTGTCTTACCATACTTCCGTCTTGTGAACACAATATCTAAGAAACTCTTTTCAATACATCTGGCACAAACATCTTCTGAAGGATGAACTGATTAGTATTTGGAGGCCAAAGCTCACTGTGAACTCAATGATTTGTATGCTAATCATGACAATTTCACACAGATGTCTGATAGGAAAAATTGAGGACGTGATGACATGGACAGATGTAAACTGCAAGTTGACTGGTTGGCGGAGGCATATAACCGTGAGCCGATACTTAAAGTTTTGATAAAGTATTTAAGAAAGAACTGGGATTTTGATACTCATTGTCCATTTTGCTGAGTAGTTCATGTAAGTGCCTCCCCACTGCAAACCACTTAATCCATTCAATCGCACAATAAGGCTTCCGTCAACATGCTGATGTCATCCAGGCAACTAGTTGGGTTAAATGGTTTCAGAAGGCCAGCAGCTAGAACATCTGCTTCTGCTTTTTGAGATGTTCCTCCTGTGACAGAGTGAGGAACGAAGCGGTCTGGGCTTTGTGGCAGCGTGGTAAAAGCTTTAAACAATAATGTTCCCATTCATTACCATGTGTTACAACTGTTAATGCATGCGTGTGTTTCTGCTTCCTCAGGATATTGCCGATCCCTTTTTTGCATACTGCAAACAGCACGCTGACCGCTTTGACAGGAAGTGGAAAAGGAAGAATTACCTGGCTTTACAGTCATACTGCAAAGTCTCCCTGCAGGAGAGAGAGAAACAGCTCACTCCTGAAGCCCAGGTAATGTTGATACGTTCACGGCAGCCGCCGCATGTCAGAACAGCGTTTAAACCTGAGCGCGTGTGTTTGTACCTCTGTCGAAATGTGCTCATATGCCATTACAAAGAAAAGAAGATGAGGAGAATATCCTGTTGTTTGGACAATCGTCCCATGTTTACTTCCTCAGTGGTGAAGACTAGGTCTGGATTATGATTAGGTTTAGCGCAGGAATCTAATGAGTTTAGCAGTATACAGCTGTATGTGAACATGTGTACATCCCACACAGGCCCGAATCACTACCCGCCTGCAGCAGTACAGGGCAAAAGCGGAGCTGTCCAGGAACACACGGCCTCAGGCGTGGGTGCCCCGGGAGAAGCTTCCACGACCCCTGACCTCTAGTGCCTCGGCCATCAGGAAGCTGATGAGGAAAGCCGAGCTGATGGGCATCAGCACCGACATTTTTCCCGTGGACACGTCCGACGCCAATGCCAGTCTGGACGGACGCAGGAAGCACAAGCAGCCCGCCCTCACAGCAGACTTCGTCAACTACTACCTGGGTGAGGAAACTCGTATTCCGCTCCAGTCACTGCAAGTGTGTTGTGTCTTTTCCTCTCAGATTGCAGAAATATAACTCTTTGAAAGGGAAATAAAAAATAAAAATGACTAGTAATGCGAGTGGAGAGTATTACCAGATACTAGTTATCCGATGGGAGTTTTAGAACCGGTTGAGAACCGTTAACCATTTCCCTTCCATTCTTACTTCACCATGATTCTGGTGAAGCGTTTTGTCGGAGGCCTGCATGATCTATTGTTCCAGCATGGCCGTTGGGACGTGCGCATGCGTAACAGTCAAACTGCCTGTATTCAAAAAGCAGCAGCGACACTAGCAGCACTGCTTTCCTTTTCTTTTTCTCCTCTGTTCTCCTTCAGAGCTGCCTGAGGAAGAGCTTAAAACGTGATGCTTATCTGTAAGTTCTCTGACAGTCCCTCTTATGGCTGTCCCGTGCTCCGTGCACTTGAATTCATGGATATGCATTTAGAACAACATTTTAAAGTAGGAAAATTCTAATCTTCAAATTCTCTTGTTTTTCGATCCAAAGTGCAAAATGAAGTCCGGTGTCACGATTGTAATTTGAACAAAGCTGAAAGGGTTTTGCATTTATCTCCATATTGTGTATGTATACAGGATGGTTAAAGGCTTAGTTTGGGTGTTTTGTGAGGTTCTACATAGTGAGTGGATTACCTACAACAGACGGCGGTCGGCACACCCCAGTTCGGATAAATGAGCAGGAGTACTGGGTTTCTCCAAATGTGGGGCGTGCCGACTGCCATCTACTGGAGGTAATAACTGACTGGATAAGTACAACCCCACTATCCCTTATAGTTATTGCGAGAACGCTGTGTAAAAGCTTTTTTTCTCCCCAAATAAATGATGGTGAAGCCTGATGTGCGAGATGCCTCACCAGTAACCTTGCAGCAGAGGGCCTATCTGCCATCAGTACACTCTCTCATGTGCGTTTTCCTGTATATATAGATTGCGATCATGCTATTGATTTTTGTCCCATTGATATTCAGAGCGAAACATGCGAATGATCCAGATCCAGGACAACATCTCTGAACAGAAGAACTTAAAAGACAAGCTGGAGAGCGAGCAAGAAAAACTGCACGTGGAGTACAACAAGGTGAGCGACCCGACCCTTTCCCCCAGAGGATGCTCAGCGCTGCTGCATGAAGTATTGCAGTAAAATAAGCACAAGTTACTACACAAACAAGACTATATGAACAAAGAATTATCTTCTTTGGATAACACCTGTTACTGCTCAAATAGGCTCCAGCCACCAGTGTCATTCAAAACTAATGCGAAAGGAAATGTGTTTCTTGAAGTACTGTATATTGCTTGGTTATAATTCAGGTGTTTTATTTTAGGTTATTTATATTTTGAAAAGGGTTTTAAAGTTATTTCTTAATGATATTTAAAATAAGTAAAATCTTATTCAAAGACTTAATTCAAAACATCATGGTGAAACATGTAATTCTAGCGAGAATCTACCGCCATGGTAGCAGTTCTGTGTTGATGTTGATGCCAAGATCACCATCTTAGTGTGTTAGCTTGCTAACGTTTGAAAATCAGCACTAAATTCTGTATTTGGTCATAAAACTTAGTATTGGACAAATTGAAATGTTAACCCGATGATGGTGCTTGAGCAATATTTAGGGGATCACTGAAGTTGAGACGGTTCATCCTGAAGGGAACACACATGTCTCTACCAAAGTGACTCTTTGCTAAGCCCCGCCCCCTCACTGGGACTTCTTCAAGCCGCCAAAGCTTCCACGGAGCCCACACTGTCACTAACTGTACTCCTGCCTGCATGAATATGATCTGCATTAAGCGGCGCACAGCACAACTGTCACTGATAGTTTCAAACCGACGCAGTTCGACACTGCTTCATGCGCCTTAGACCATTCGCTATAGATCGTTTAAGCCTTTAATACTGTTGTTACCTGTAGTGTTGCTGGTCTCTGTGGTGCAACAGCATCAGCAGTGCTGCTAAATGTGTTCAGTTGAAAGTGCAAGATTAATTGAGAAAGTATCAAACAGAACGCAATGGATTTGTGAATTTCAAGCGCGTTTGGTCATTCGTTTACCAAGTAGACTCGGTTTCTTATGGTCTAGGTTGAGCTTATCTGGTGTTATCTTGTGCAGCATCACCACATTAGACATGGCGTCACTATGCTGCGTGGGGAGATCCCGTGTGAGCCTTTCTCTCATCTCCACCCAAACATGTGACCTCTGTAGAGGCTGCCGGTCCATCTGTCAACACGAGGAAGGGAACACAGCAGGGGAGTAAAAGTCACAAGAGTTAATGTTGCGTTCAGTCGTCTGCCGTGCGTGTTAAGCGTTATTAATGGAGTGTGTGTTGCTAATTGCACTGCCTGAGCTGCTCTTACATGACTTTGGCCTTGGAGAAAATTCCAGTGGAGTAGAGCCTGGTGCAAGGTTGACTTTGTGACAAAAGGCTCTACTCTCGCAGATCATATGAACATTAAACTAAACTGCACATTCTAACATGCATAAGGCTACTGTTCTACCCAGGTTGCTAAAGGTTTGATTGCATCGAAGAAAATGACTCTACTTCTCTCTTGATGTATTCCCTCAGTAAACATTGTAAACATGACTTTATGTCTCAATCTCTAGTTTCAAGTCTTCTTCAATACAGCATGATGTTCATTTAGTACATTATGCTCATTTAGAGTCAAACAGACCATAAAGCAGGGGATGCTTTAGGGCGGGGCCTACTGCCGCTACCAGAGACGTGTACAGCATCTCTACGCCACATTCCAAATATGGTAACTTCTGTTCATCGGTTGTGAAAGTAGCACTTTAGTAGCACTGGAATGGCTCTTACTGATAGCACTTTGTAGTTGAACTTTACTGATGAAATTGTACCTTCTTGATTCTTGTTGTTCTGATTCTTGTTTGTACTCACGATGGAATCACTTATTGTAAGTCGCTTTGGATAAAAGCGTCAGCTAAATTACATTACATTACGTTTCATTTAGCTGACGCTTTTATCCAAAGAGACTTACATGATATACAGTAGACCGTAGACACAGCAACGGTGAGCAATTAGGGTTAAGTGTCTTGCTCAAGGACACAACGACATGGACTGGCTGAGCCGGGGTTTGAACCACCGATCCTCTGATTGAAAGACTGACTTGCTAACCACTGACCCACAGTCGCCCCAAATGTAATGTAATGAAACAAATTGGCGACGCCGAAATCGCCGAACTCAAGTCTTCAAAACGTCAGTCCACAAACCAACGGCCGACATCATGATGACTACGTCCACTTCTTATATACAGTCTGTGGTTCTACCCTTGTGACTGAGCCTATTGATCCAGCCCAAGGGAGTAGCTTAGTATCAGATAGGCTTTTGATTGCTTTTGATCCAGATGTAAGAGAACCTCATTTAATATCACACAGAGATGTATTATAATTAGGGCTGTAACAGAGATACACACAGAAATCATGGATCGATGGGAGTTTGGTCCAGTGGGAAAAACCCCCACAAATGTGTCCTTTTGTGTGTGTGCTTTGATATGCTTAATCTAATTCTAGTGTGTTAGTCTGTGATGTCCGAGCCTCACGTTGTCTCCTCTCTCCTCCTGCAGCTGTGCGAGTCCCTGAAGGATCTGCTCAATGTGAACGGGGAGCTGCGGAGTGACGGCCAGGCCATGTGGACTCTGCTGGGGGGCATCCTGGGCCAGGTACCACCACCATCACTGCCTCTTCACACACCATCTCCCCCATTTTCTGTCCTGCTCTCCACGCACAGATCAACTGTTGAGAACGTTTACAGAACACTCCTGTTTGTAGAATGTACTGATTTGTGATGGAGAGTTCATCAGATTGGGTCCAGCAACCCGCACGGCCAACAGTGGGGTGACTGTGCAGTCTATAATAACCCTGCTTTTTATAAAAATCCTTTCACTTTGCACTAACTGATTGACCTGTCATTCGCCATGAAGTCAGACCTGACTGTGGGGAAGTAAAAGCCGTCTCCCGCTTCCCGTTCCTATGGTAACCAATTGCCAAGATGTGCCACTATGGCTGATGGGTTTTTTAATGAATGTGAACTGCAATCTACAAAAATAGTGAGAGCTTTGTTTTTTTTTCTTTCGGGGACAGGCTAAAACCTGAGTTTACATACAGCATTCCTGCCAACATTACCCCAACAACTCGTTCCTGTAGGTACATGCTGCACAACATCAGGAGGATACGTCCCCTTCTCACCCAGAAGGCAGCACAGGTTCTCGTCCAGGCTCTGGTCATCTCGTGCCTAGACTACTGTAACTCCCTCCTGGCGGGTCTACCTGCTGGTGCCATCCGACCTTTACAGCTCATCCAGAATGCAGCAGCTCGACTGGTCTTTAACCTCCCAAAATTCACCCACACTATCTCACTGCTTCTGCCAATCGGCTTGTAGCTCCGTCACTGCTTCAGCCAATCGACTTGTACCTCCGTCACTGCTTCTGCCAATCGGCTTGTACCTCCGTCACTGCTTCTACCAATCGGCTTGTACCTCCGTCACTGCTTCTGCCAATCGGCTTGTAGCTCCGTCACTGCTTCTACCAATCGGCTTGTAGCTCCGTCACTGCTTCTGCCAATCGACTTGTAGCTCCGTCACTGCTTCTACCAATCGGCTTGTACCTCCGTCACTGCTTCTACCAATCGGCTTGTAGCTCCGTCACTGCTTCTGCCAATCGACTTGTAGCTCCGTCACTGCTTCTGCCAATCGACTTGTAGCTCCGTCACTGCTTCTGCCAATCGACTTGTAGCTCCGTCACTGCTTCTACCAATCGGCTTGTACCTCCGTCACTGCTTCTGCCAATCGGCTTGTAGCTCCGTCACTGCTTCTGCCAATCGACTTGTAGCTCCGTCACTGCTTCAGCCAATCGACTTGTAGCTCCGTCACTGCTTCTACCAATCGGCTTGTACCTCCGTCACTGCTTCTGCCAATCGGCTTGTAGCTCCGTCACTGCTTCTACCAATCGGCTTGTACCTCCGTCACTGCTTCTACCAATCGGCTTGTAGCTCCGTCACTGCTTCTACCAATCGGCTTGTACCTCCGTCACTGCTTCTACCAATCGGCTTGTAGCTCCGTCACTGCTTCTGCCAATCGACTTGTAGCTCCGTCACTGCTTCTACCAATCGGCTTGTACCTCCGTCACTGCTTCTACCAATCGGCTTGTACCTCCGTCACTGCTTCTGCCAATCGGCTTGTACCTCCGTCACTGCTTCTACCAATCGGCTTGTACCTCCGTCACTGCTTCTACCAATCGGCTTGTACCTCCGTCACTGCTTCTGCCAATCGGCTTGTAGCTCCGTCACTGCTTCAGCCAATCGGCTTGTACCTCCGTCACTGCTTCTGCCAATCGGCTTGTAGCTCCGTCACTGCTTCTACCAATCGGCTTGTACCTCCGTCACTGCTTCTACCAATCGGCTTGTAGCTCCGTCACTGCTTCTACCAATCGGCTTGTACCTCCGTCACTGCTTCTACCAATCGGCTTGTAGCTCCGTCACTGCTTCTGCCAATCGACTTGTAGCTCCGTCACTGCTTCTACCAATCGGCTTGTACCTCCGTCACTGCTTCTACCAATCGGCTTGTAGCTCCGTCACTGCTTCTGCCAATCGGCTTGTAGCTCCGTCACTGCTTCTGCCAATCGACTTGTAGCTCCGTCACTGCTTCAGCCAATCGGCTTGTAGCTCCGTCACTGCTTCAGCCAATCGGCTTGTAGCTCCGTCACTGCTTCAGCCAATCGGCTTGTAGCTCCGTCACTGCTTCAGCCAATCGGCTTGTAGCTCCGTCACTGCTTCAGCCAATCGGCTTGTAGCTCCGTCACTGCTTCTGCCAATCGACTTGTAGCTCCGTCACTGCTTCTACCAATCGGCTTGTAGCTCCGTCACTGCTTCTACCAATCGGCTTGTACCTCCGTCACTGCTTCTACCAATCGGCTTGTAGCTCCGTCACTGCTTCTGCCAATCGACTTGTAGCTCCGTCACTGCTTCTACCAATCGGCTTGTACCTCCGTCACTGCTTCTACCAATCGGCTTGTAGCTCCGTCACTGCTTCTGCCAATCGGCTTGTAGCTCCGTCACTGCTTCTGCCAATCGACTTGTAGCTCCGTCACTGCTTCAGCCAATCGGCTTGTAGCTCCGTCACTGCTTCAGCCAATCGGCTTGTAGCTCCGTCACTGCTTCAGCCAATCGGCTTGTAGCTCCGTCACTGCTTCAGCCAATCGGCTTGTAGCTCCGTCACTGCTTCAGCCAATCGGCTTGTAGCTCCGTCACTGCGAGCTAAACACTCAACAAAGTCTCGACTGTTCTCTGTCCTGGCTCCTCGATGGTGGAATGAGCTCCCCATTGACATCAGAACAGCAGAAAGTCTCTACATCTTCCGTCGCAAACTAAAAACACATCTTTTCCGACTATACCTTGAATAAAGGAAGTAGCACTTTAGTAGCACTGGAATGGCTCTTACTGATAGCACTTTGTAGTTGAACTTTATTGATGAAATTGTACCTTCTTGATTCTTGTTGTTCTGATTCTTGTTTGTACTCACGGTGGAATGCACTTATTGTAAGTCGCTTTGGATAAAAGCATCAGCTAAATGTAATGTAATGTTATTCCTGTGACTCCTGTAGCATTCAGGTGTATATGGTGATAACACCGCAGCATCGGCGCAATACTCTCTGAACTAAATCTGTTTTTATTTAACACTTTTTGGCACACGAATATCGTGCCCAAAAGGGTTTAGTGTAAAATATACATCTGGAAATATATGATCAGATGAATCAAAAGAGTAAAATATTTATGAACTGTATGTATATATATGTGTGTGTGTGTGTGTGTGTGTGTGTGTATATATATATATATATATATATCTCACATCAACAACACAGTCATGTCCTTTCCCCCAAGTCACTCTTAAACATCAACATATCGAAGCTGATACACAGCAAAGCAAATTTCAGACAGGATGAACTGTCACAACTTCAGTGATCCCCTAAATATTCCTCCAGCACCATCATCGAGTTAATATTTCAATTTGTGCAATACTTTGTTTTTTACTTTGACCAAATACAGAATTTAGTGCTGATTATCAAACATTAGCATGCTAACACACTAAGATGGTGAAGAGTTTTATGAGTAACTTACTCATAAAACTCTTCACCTTTTAATTGTTCATGGTTATTGAAATATTGGTAAACGCATATATTACAATTTGTAAAATTAACAACAAAACGGTGACAAAACATTGCAATATTTAACAGTTCCCCTTAAATCGTTTAATGACTCTTTCTGGGTCAAACTGCAGGAAGAGCAACAAAGAAGTTACCAGCTGAAACACGGCCGTGACTCCACTTTGAAAGAGCATCAATAGGAAACTTCAACGCGACCGACCTATGTTGTGACTCACACTCAGACTTTCGCGTTTATAGGACTGGCCCTCCGCTTTCGCTGTCCATCCAGCAATAATACGGGACGTGGATATTAGCTTTTTATGCATTTCTGGTAGTCCATAATATATTTCAGATTTCAGATTTTCTAGTCACAGGAAGCTGGTAAGTCTGACCCCTTACCTACAACTATCATTCATCATTTCCACTGTGGTGCCTGGCACTCCGTCAGGGTTTTTATGTATATAAGTACCAGCCAAAGCCATAAAAAGCCTTATTAAAAGTATGGTCGTTGAGAGTATGAGCCGTGTGGATAAATGGTTGAACGATGCTAATGCGGTGGCGAGGCAGCAGAATGGACAGGAGCTAGAAGGAGACTGGCAGTGAATCTGCAACGACCACCATAAATCACCTAATTATGAACACGTACGATTTAAGTAGCAACATCAGTCACAGCACTGCATGCTTTTGTGTCATCTATCTGACACATTCTCATCTCCTATTTGTCATCCTGCCTGTGCATTTGCAGAAATTATTGATGTCCCCAACCGGGACTCTCATCCCTCTTTCAGTTCACAGTCAGAGCTTTTGTCCCTGATGCTCCTGGCAACTTCACAAGAGAACACTCACAAGACATTTGCCACCAGCCACTTTAAAATGCCATGAGGCACAAACAGCTACTGGGCAGCAGATATTATAGCGGGGATAAGTGTTCCAGTGTGGTCCAGTTTAGTGTTCATCAACAGAAGTATAATTGACAACTATAAACTATAAACCTAACTATAAACCTGAGCCAGCTCTAACTATAAACCTGAGCCAGTACTAACTATAAAGCTGAAACAGTAGTAAGTCGCTTTGGATAAAAGCGTCAGCTAAATTAAATGTAATGTAATATATTTATATATATTTATCAGTTGATATCCAGATTTTGATTAATCTAACTAAATCTAATCGATTATTCTATATAATAAATTAAGGTAAACTAAAATTCCCATTTAGCACAGCAACAGAAAGTATTTCAGCCTGCTCCTGCACTGTGATGTCTTCAGTCTTCTTCCCTGAGGACACAGCGTGTAACAGGAAGCCAGACGGCCTCAAGCGTCTCTGTGTGCCTGGCGGTTTCCACTCCCGATTAATAATCTGGACCTTTTAAACATCTTCATCTGTCTGATAAAGCATGTTAACAATGTTGAAGCTGCTCCGTATCAGCAGCAGAGACACTGCTTCGTGGTCGGACGCGGGCAGGCTGCAGTCCAGGTTGAAGAGATAGCCCCTCGTGCTGTGGTTGCCCTGTCCCCCATCTATCAGGCCTCCCTGAGGGACGCTCCCTCGGCGCTGCAGGCAGAGCGAGCGTGCCCAGATTAGAGCATCCTCAGGGGAAACCTTGTCTGTTTAGTGACAAACTCGGCCCCTACGAGATAAGTTTTCTAATTAACCTGCATGGCAGCAATGCACCTGAGATACATGGGAGAATAAACTGGCTGTCTGCGGCTGCTTTTCACCTGCCACATACAAGAGGTTCCCTTCGCTTCCCCTCACAACTCTGCTGTGAGGGAACTTTCAATTCAATTCAGTTTATTTTGTATAGCCCGAAATCACAAAAACAGATTTGCCTCTGAGGGCTTTACAATCTGTACACATACAACATCCCTGTCCTGGGACCTCACATTAGATCAGGAAAAACTCCCCCAAAAAATAGTAAAAACCCTTTCACAGGGGAAAAAAGGAAGAAACCTTCAGGAGAGCAACAGAGGACAGAACACAGCTCTGCTTTGGCTAACACTTTATTTGGACAGTCTAAACTCTCAGTAATCACAAAGAAGGGGATCAATAAAATGTCACTGGTTGGTACTACAACTCCAGCCTACAATTTTACTTTTCATTCTATGGGTGTAGTGGGTGTGGCAGAATATTCAACTAGGCTGCACATTATTAGATGATAGACTGTTTTCTCCTTTACTTATCGACAACATCAAACTGATTGGACGAACAGACTTTCTAAAATAAATGTAGGGCATAAACACAATTCGTTTAAGTGACATCATTTAACATTAAATTAAATGAAGCAACCCAGTTTTGTAAAAATATGGAAAACAAAATCTGATATTAATGTATTAAGTCTCAATCTCAGGGTTGCTGTGAAGTTCTTGTCATGGTGTACAGTGACTTCATGGGCCTTTAAGCAAAAGATCAGAATACTTTTTCCACCACTGTGCCTGCTCCTTTTACCAAGTTCACATCACACAGGTGATGTAAGTGCACACTTGGACACAAGAAGGGACTTCCAGGCGTGTATGAGTTTGAAAGAACGTATTGACTTCTCTGAAAGCACAGAAATACATGCACAACGTACACAACGTAGCCACTCACTGAAGGCATATTTGGTCTACTAAATAGTGAACATTCTCCTATCTTAAATACAGATACACATAACATGTCAGCTTCCACTGTTACTCTAACAACTTCATTTTTGCTGCACATTTAACACACCTCTCATTCTCACAGGCTACAGGTGTTTACTGGCTCTCTGTCCACAGACACGTGATTACACTCCACTCGCAAAACTCCATATAAACTATTATCTTCATTCCTGATAGTCCGTTACTCTTCCAGTTATAATACATTTGTGTTGTTTTGTACAGTTTTTCACCACTTTAACCCACCTGAAAGCACAGAAATACATGCACGTCAGAGCAACCTAACTACATACTTCAGGCTGTTTTGGTCTATGGAATGAAAATTACTGTGGGACCCACATAAGTAATCTTTTAATCTCTAACCTTATTACATTTGCAAGCGTGAGCACGGAAGTAAAGGTGTGATGTCAGATACGCCCTGTGATGCTGGCTTTGTTTTCCTGTTTTCAAAAGCTATATGATTCAGCAATAGCAACGTATCAACTTCATTCTGAAAGATCCAGCAACTTCAGTGTTTGATTAGAGCCACCTCCTTCAGAAAGTAACAATCTGACATGTTCTGTGGGTTGACAGGGTCTGGGTAAAGCCAGGGACAGGGTCACTGTTTTGGGAAGACATGTTTCTGCTCATAGGTGTAACATGAACACACGTGTGCATCTTTTTTTGGCAGAAACTGAACACCCCAGCTGTTCTGAAAGCCCCAAAAGAGAGGAAGCCCAGCAAGAAGGAGGGAGGATCCCCAGGGAAATCATCCAGTCTGCCAGCAATCCTCTACAGGTGAACACACTGTGTCCTAAGAGATGCTAAGTAACAAATAGAAAGGATTAAAGATGAAGGTTAAATGATAAAGTAAATATAGTGAAACTAGGGTGCAGTTTTAAATATCATCAAACGCCAGAGGCAGAAACGTGTGTTCCACTGCAGACACCCATCATTGTTTTTAGACCATTTAGGGTTGAGTGTGTGTTTTTAAGTTTATATAATCCTGTCTTTAAGGTAAAACAAAAATACATGAGGCTCTTCTGTCACACGGTTTCTCAAACCACTGCTTTTCCTGCCCAAAAAACAGCCAACCTTTTTTCACGCATTATTTCACATGTTTTCCTGCAGTTGTGGCATCTGTAAGAAGAACCAGGACCAGCATCTGCTGGTGCTGTGTGACACCTGCAAGCTGTACTACCACCTGGGCTGCCTGGAGCCACCACTCACACGCATGCCCAAGAAGACCAAGAACAGCTACTGGTGAGAGACACTAGGGGATAGGGATACATCCTGGAAGTTAGGAACCTAAAAACCACGTAGGCTCAATTAATGTCAGGAGCTGAGAAGGTACATGTGTATTGTTGGAGCCAGGCACACACCCAGACGGCTGGAGAGCCCGTAGTGAAGGTTACACAGTTCAAGATTCCTCAGAAGGAACTCTTGCACAACAATGAACAATGTGCTGCTCCGTCCTCCCATCCGCTGGCTGCAGAGCGTCCACTATACATGGCACTTCATGACATCATCCAGCCCTGAATATGAGAGGAACCCCACAGGTGGAGGCAGGGCCACTGTATGTGGGTAGTTTTCAATAACGTAGTTATTGCAGCTGCAGTAGAAACACATTCAACTAAAAAAGAGAGAAAGATAATGAGTTATGTGAACACACAGGTCTAATCAAAAGATACTTGCAATTTTCTCGACCAATTATGATTTGTGATTTTTAATTTTGTGTTGTTGTTAAATCTGACTTTTGGACATGTTCTTGCTCTGAAGGATTGACAGCCAGACTCCAGACTAACTCCTTTCACCACAGTCCCGGCAGAAGTCAGAATATACCTTTGGAAATTCTACATATTACTTTCATCTTTAGTTTTCAAATGATTTGTAAATATATGACTGTATTTAAATAAAATCTTTGCATTAGTAGCTTTAGGTTATGCATTATAAGCTGTTTAGAGCTGGTGTTTGGAAGTTAAACAGCTCATAATTCCCTCTCTATCTGTTACATATTACTGTGAAAACATCTACGTCAAACAACTGGATTTATTCAAGGTCCTGGCCAAAAACTACATTTTACATGATTCTACCTGAACACATCATGTTATTCACCCTCACTTAATATACATTTTTACTGACTAGAGCTTGAACGCACCATAATGCAATTCTATGGACTCTGTCAGGGAAGGGCTGCGCTCTCTGCAGATTACTCCAAGCAGCATGCATGGGAATGAATCCAGATGTAATGTGTGTGATTAAGTTAGTTGCTCCTCATGTTGTTAAGGTTGTTCCTCCATACAAAACTTAGTTTCTTTCTGAATTGACCAGTTTAACTCAGAATTCTGAGAAAAGGTTTCTTCAAGAGAATGATTATGCTTCCAAACATTACTACATCAAATCATCATGACAAAAACCCTGACACAGTGAGATTGGTCATCTTGTTTGACCTAACCGTCCTGGCATTAAAATGAGACTTAATGAATGCGTTACCAATGGCCCAACTCTGCAAGTACATTTTCACAGCCCTACATGTAAAGACTTCTCAACTTCACCCGAGGAGCTCCCAGAAACCAAGTTGCACCAGCAGGGTATTATGATTAGGTGTTGGATATTGTATTATTGTACTTCAAGAAATGTCTATACTTTTGATAACCCTGACATCATAAAACCTCTCCACTGTGTGAATATGAACAGGGCAGTGCTTTACATATTCATTACCCGTCTGCTCGCAGTAGCAACACATCGGGATCCAGAGGATGTTTAGTCCTATTAGTTTTGACATTTGAGGCCAGTCGGTGGCAGCGGGATTATCAGAGGACGGATGCTGAGATGGTGGAAATGTCAGTCTCTTCTCTCAGCTACTGCACTTCCTTATCTAGACAGGAGATTTAGTGCATCTCCCCCACATATGATAGCTCTGAGATGTTCTGTTGTTAGTGAAGTACTTCCTCTGTTGGGATAAAAAGTCTCTGCTGAATTAAGGAAATGAGGAGATGCAGCTGGTGTTACAATACAATATGTGTTTGTGTTTGTCTCACGCAATCTGCCTGTGACTGGAGTAATTAATTTTGCATTCATTTGACTGAAAATAAGAACCCATCTGAATGATAGAAGAGTGTGGATGCAGAGACATGACTAATGACACACTGTGAGCGGGGCTCTTCTGTACAACAGAGGAGGCGGCTTGTTTTGGGAAGTGCGTTCACTCTCAGGTCTAACGCTGACTTGATGCAGTAAATATCAGCATTATCTCATGGGGTTGTGTATTGGCAAGGACATCTGATAAGGTTTGGGTGAAGACTTTCAAATGCTGAACCAAGTCCAGGAGCGGAGGACATTTACCTCCATTTCTCCTGAGTGTGGCGCTTCTCAGAAATGGGGACGTGTGATCCATCAGCAGCAGCAAAACACACTGATAACCATCCGCTCCTCTCACACAATACTCACACAATAATGCAGGCTGTTTACTTTTGACTGATACATGCTCAGTGTCCCTAGAATCCAGGCTTCATGCCTCTTTATTCATTTGTGCAAACATGGATGTAAACCCGACACAGGCTCAAAAGATATACTTTTATCTGATTTAAAACATTGTGGAAACGTTATTGACTTGAACTTGAGTTTAGTTCCTGGTTCAGCTCTTTCACTAAATAACATTATTGCCACTATATTTTCAGAGACATATTCGAAATGATGTTGTCACAAACAACAACAGCATCTACACAACAAACTACAAAAGATATCTCAACAGGTTTCCACTGCAACGCTAGCAGCTGTACTCGCACAGTGGTGTTTTGAGCTAACATTAGCAAATTTGTAGCCAACACAAAGTGCAGCAGAGGATGATGGGAATCATTAGTTCTACTGGTTGGTGGTCATAAACTACTCTGACCTAATGATGGCACTGGAGGAAGGAGCTAGCTGAGAGACACACATCTCATTGTGACCCACGAACCTGGTGCACCGAGTTAGATTTGCATGGATCCAATATCAGTTAAGATATTTCAGTCCGGGGAACATTTTGTTTATTGATTTTCTTTCTTTTGTTTCTCCTCTGTTTTATTTCCTCTTTTGATGAGAAGAAGCTGTTTGATTTTTTCTTTCTTTTACAGTAAAGATCGGGGTCCGTGATAATAAAAATCAATACTGTTCAGTGATGGGAGTTCTCTTCCTTCTCTTCAGGCAATGCTCCGAGTGTGACCAGGCCAGCAGCGATGAGGCCGATATCGCCATGGAGACGCTGCCAGACGGCACCAAGAGGTCCAGGAGGCAGATCAAAGGACCGATCAAATTCATCCCGCAGGAGATGTCCCCAGAGCCCAAGAAACATCAAGTGAGAGGCACGGTGTGTATTGACACACCGGGAATTTCCAATGTGATCAGTAGTAATTAGAGCGCAGCCGATTGATCGACCTGCTTTGATCACAACTAATTAACTTAAGCTCTCGTTTGCCTCGTGCTGTCTTTAAGGTTATCTGAAAGGTGAACAAGGTGATAGTGTGTTCTCGTGGGCAGAGGATACACATCTGTAACTTCTGTTACACAATACGACGTCAGTGGAAACCGTTGTTCACACTTCATTTGATTACAAGAGCAGGAAGGCAAGAGCCTGCTGGGAAATAATTGAAACAAATGTTTAAAACCATTCTGTGCCGTCACACACTCCAGAAATCTGCTTCTATGCCCTGCAGAGACTTTGTTTCTCGATAGTCTCTTGGTTTTTAAGGTGTTTCAGAAGAATAAAGAGAAATACGAGGAAGCAGAATCAGCTGAAACTCTACAGCTCAAAGCATCAGGCCGCCACAGGAAAGCACTGATGTCTACATCCACTGTACAAAGTGATGTTGTGCACCTTACGCTCATTAAGATCAGGTCTCTACAAGGTTGAGCACAAGTATCATGTTGAATGTTTCAAGCAAAGTGAGTGAATGGCAAAGACGGGCACCCACATGAATCTCCGCATGACGCCACAGTGCATTTGTGCATCTGCCGTATTGGAGTGGGCAAGCTCCGCTAGTAAACAAATCCAATATGTATTGAGCAGTTTTCTCCTTAAAATGACTGTAACTCACCTCGTTACTGATTGGAATTGAATCCAGTTGGTCAGCTCGATGCCAAAACATCTACCTGAATTAGCACAACTCCCTCTGGAGGCTCTGATCTATGAAAACTTTTAACTTTTATGAATTTTTCCAAGAATGTAGATTTATACATCTTTTGCATTGTTATATTTAAGTTGTTTTAATAATCATCTCTGCGTGTATGCTTGCAACCATGCGTCAGTGAGTGAGGGTGCTCCTCGATGTCTGTCCGCAGCAGACTATAATCATTTGGGTGGCCAGTTATGGTTGTATGCTCACGGGCTCCTTGTGGTTGCACTTTCTCAAAGACCCTTTTTACTGCCTGTTGATACGGCCTGCTGAGTGATCGTTGAACCCAGACCGGTACCTCTGTGCCCAGTTGGTGCCCCGCTCTGTTGGGAGCACGTGGCCAGGAATTACACCTCTTGATGATTTCTTTTTTCCCAGAATGCCTTCAAGATTAGGCAAAACCCCAAAATGAAGACTTCTTAAAACGTGATGATGAGGCTATAAATGATCAATCATATATTTTATTTCAGTAACACCCTAGATTAATGCTGAAATGATAAGCAGTGGGGGTTATGGTTTTAAAGGCCAACTTGTTTTGTGTTACCTTCTAGCTGCTTTCACTGCAGCTGTTTTCTTTCCGCCTTTTTAAAAAGAGCAGCGGCATGGGGACCATGTCAGCTTGTGGTGAAACAT
Organism: Cottus gobio; assembly: GCA_023566465.1. NCBI lineage: Eukaryota > Metazoa > Chordata > Actinopteri > Perciformes > Cottidae > Cottus > Cottus gobio. The sequence goes on from CM042231.1 coordinate 23,790,813, forward strand.
TTTCTGTCAGCATTGAGAGGGAACAGGACCGTCCCTCCATCCCTCACTGGATCCCACTTATCTGCACCGACCATGCTCTCTGATCCTGCGATACGGAGCAGCCTCCCCGCTCCCTCAAGAAACACTCCAGATTGATATCTGACAGCTCGGTGGTGGAAGGGGGGATGTCTTTCACTTCCCTTTTTGTTTTTCCACTGTCAATGTGTGACCCGGTGCCATTCACTTGGGACCTGAAGTGAACTTTCCCACTTGTGACGGCGGACGATTCCACCGAAAGCCGCTCCCGACTGCAGTCTCTGTTACAAACAGAAGCGAACAAAGGAAGCCTCCGCTCTGTGCAGCCTATCTGTCTTAGAGGGGGAAACAGCGTGTGCTGGAGCACGGTGGCAGTCGGGTTAATGTGTTCCTCTGTTCAGGTTTGGACACCCCGGGTCCAGACATGTGCCGAGGACCCTGCTGGAGCTCTCGGGGATTAAGCAGCTTTCTGATTTGTCCTTGTGGCCACGGCCACTCGGGCGAGGCACTTCAGTGCAGCATTTATCTTCAAATGCAAGGCGCGCCGTGGCAGACGCTAAAAGGGCCCCGCTTTGCATTTTTAATGCTTTTACCAGGGCGCCGGAGCACTGGCACTTCTCTAAAGCCACGTTTCAATATATCAGGACCGGCTAATCAACCTCCCGCTGGCCTCCAAGGTGTGTGTGTGTGTTTGTGTGTGTTTGTGTCAAGGGTGTAGGTTTGGTCTCAACATTGGTAGGGACACTGCCAGCCTTCCCCTTCCCAAATGTTTTTTTTTACATTTGTGTAACTTGAAACTGATTTAAACATAATAACAGTAATAAAATAAAACAGTATTCTGCACTGAATAAATAATAAAATAAATGAATAAAAAACGTTCTGCTAAAATGCCAATATAAAGTAACGGTATATTTTATATCCAAAATATATACATAAAACCTATCTCAGTTGTGCAGTGAAAAAAGACAAAATAAATAAAAAAAATCTATTCTGTAGCACTTAATAGCCCATCAATAAAGTGCTTTCCTCACTTATGCAATGATTTGCTACTTTTCTTTTCTTCTGATGTCTTATTTAAATACAGCAAAAATATACCTCTGTCTATCATTAATAGAGATGAACTGTTTGCCTACATCTTTAATATAAATCTTGTCCAGAGCAGCTTGATGCACATGGCATACAGAGACATTGTTCAGCCGCTGCTGGGACATGGTTGACCTCAAGCCAGGTTTTTAACCTTTTTAATGCACTGAAACTCCACTAATATAGATAATAATACAAATGAGTTTGCAAATATATTGTGCAAAATTATTTTTCTCGAATAATGTTCTCGATTTTACATCATTTTTTTAATTCAACTTTTTAAAGCACTTGCATATGAGATACATACCCATGTGGTAAAGAAATAATATGGCCCTAAGCTGAAAAATGTATCTTGTAAAAACATAACTTTACTCATGTGGTCGTACTGTTTGGAATTGATTTACCAAAGGTTTTAGGTTCACAAAAACAGAGCAATATAGGAATAGAATTGGTAGATACATGTCTAATACCACATTTTGAGTCACGCAGAGTAAAACTGCACAGCTGATCTGATCTGCGTTGACCTCTCTCTCACTGAACAGGTGTTTCTGTTGCAGTGTAAGGTGGGTAGGTAGGGCCTGTCATGTATTTGACTGAAAGCCACAGTATTTCTACAGTGTAGGTGGGTAGGTCCTTAGGGATTTCCTGAGTGTTCATTGGTTAGTTTCACACAAAATGTCGACAGACACCTGCATCGACAAATCCCGGTGAAAGGTGGAGCTCAACACACTCCACAGGCTCTGGGCTCCTGTGAGAGTCACGTAGGGGTTCACAGAGCAAAGAGGCGGGAACTCCAGAGTCTGGCGCATCAGGCAACAGCTGATTCATATTTCTGTGCCGTTTTCTTCGCGTAGTGTTAAGTTAAAAAAATCTTTGGGCGGTTGTGTGAAGAGAAGTCCCAGATGCAGAAAGTTATCATAAAAATTGATTTAATAAAAAGATGATGAACAGCATTTCAAAATGAATCACACTAATAACTACACAATATATACAAAATATATCCCATGAGAGAGAGAAATCCCATGAGACAGAGATCCAGTGCCCCCCCCCCCCCCCCCCCACACCGGGCAGCAGATCGATACATACCTGCCCGGCAGAAGGCACCCAGAGATCTGCTGGTGTTCTCACAATGTCTCAGCTTTGCCAGGTTTGGGGTCAGCCCCCTTCCTCTGGCTAGCCTCTCTTCCAGTCCATTGATTGGACAAGACCTCGTCCTTTTAGGTGTTGGTCAACCCAAACCCCCTCTCACATTCCTGAGCACGTCCTCCTTATCTATCTGCTCCAATCTTCAGGCTGCGTAACTGTTTGTGGGCTCCTGATGTTTTCAGGATTCCTTCCACAATCACTCAATACATTTCATAATTCTAATTAATACATTTGTGTAGTACATACAGTGTCATTCATTCAATATTTGATAATCCATACAGTTATTTATTTGTCTTGACCCTCCAACATAAACTCTCTAGCTCTCACTAGGAGCACTAAAAAGCATACTTTCTAACAGTAGCTATTGATAGAAACATCCGTAAACAGGTCTGTGCCCGCTTCGAAGCAGGGGCGAACACCAGATGGTTAAATTAACAAAATATTGGTCGGGATAATTGTGTCTTTCCCCAACTTTGGTCGTGACTAGTCACTATGGACCATTTTGTGTGTGTGTGTGTGTGTGTGTGTGTGTGTGTGTGTGTGTACCTTTAAAGTCAGCTGTAAAATGAATGCTCCTTGAGTCGACCCAGCCCTGCTAAAGATGGACCCCTTGAACACCCTCTCTCCAGATTGAGCGTCATGCAAGGCCGAGCCGTTGGCACACGTTTGTTGTTCGGTGTAAAAGAAACGCAGCCAGGGTTTGGACCGGCTCTACCGTGGATCAAGTTTTAATACTGAGCATTTCTCACTGTCAGCAGCTTTCAGTCCCCCTGCCCCCGATGGTCTAATTAAGCAAAGGTGTTTTTGAGAGATAGCCAGTTGAAGCACAAGTTGATCGCTCTGAAAATGGAAGAACTTTGAGCAGCAAAATGTGCTTTACGAGGTTAAAATACACAGCGAAATCACAGAGGGTTGTTTTTGACACGGACCGTGTGTGCAGACCGGTGCTGTGCAGTAACACGGTACCCAGCAATCAGTCGTGTGAGGGATCGCTCCTCACAAAGCCGTAATACTTGGCAGTTATTAATCCGCCATGTTACGTTACTGCGTTGCCAGGTTACGCGGTAGTTTTTTTGTGCCAGGTATGTTTATGAGTAATACTACATTTTAAAGGAGTAATAAGTAAGGAAAAAAAACAGTAACTCATCTCACTTCCTGATGCAGCTCGGCTCTTAACATGGAGGTTGCATGTGTAGATGGGGTGTATTATATAGCAGGTATTCCCAAAATAAATTAAATATTAGTATTTCTTTCTACCTATATTTTTTTTACACAAATATTTAACATTTCCATTTCAAAACCTAATTTATCCAACTGAAAAGCAGGACCTCCATGTGTGGGTCTCTAGATCCCTCCATCTGATCCAGTGCTGAAGCCACTCAGTTCACCTCCAGTCACCTGTGAATGAGCGTGCTCGTGCTGTCTGGCCTCCACAGGCCGCCGCCCTCTTTTGCTGCTGGACATCAGAACATTACAACCAAACGCTTCTTCACTTCTCTGGAGCCAACAAGCGAGGAGCGCTACAACGCGTACAAAGGATCAGCTTCCTTTACAGCTTTGACTGCATCAGTGTTTCACACAGGAGTTTGTGTGACAGTGGTGGGAGGAGCCTGGACTCTCTCGGGCCTCAATCTGGAGCCCTTTGAGAGATACATTTAAGGCTAGAACTATGAAGAACATGGTGCTCCTGTAACTCTGTGTGCTCCAGTAGTGATGGAATGTACCAAAGTGGACCGCCCAAGTACTGCACTTCAGTACAATGTTGAGGTTATTGAGTGTTTTCATTTGATCTAACTTTATACTTCACTACATCTAAGTTATTGTACACTTAACTTCACTACATTTGTTTTGACAATATTAGCTACTAGTTTTCCACCGCTTATCCGGGGTCGGGTCTCGGTGGCAGCAGGTCCAGCAGGCTGACCCAGACTTCTCTCTCACCCGCAACATCTACCAGCTCATTCTGGGGGATCCCGAGGCGTTCCCAGGCCAGCTGGGAGATATAATCCCTCCAGCGTGTCCTGGGTCTTCCCCGGGGCCTCCTACCAGTTGGACGTGCCTGGAAAACCTCTAAAGGGAGGCGTCCTGGAGGCATCCTAATTAGATGCCCGAACCACCTCAGCTGACTCCTTTCGACACGAAGGAGTAGCGGCTCGACTTCAAGCTCCCTCCTGATGTCCGAGCTACTCACCCTATCTCTAAGGCTGAGCCCGGCCACTCTACGGAGGAAACTCATTTCGGCCGCTTGTATCCGCGACCTCGTTCTTTCGGACACGATCCAAAGCTCGTGACCATAGGGGAGGGTTGGGACGTAGACCGACCAGTAACGACCAAGACGGCCCGGTGCACACCTGTTTTACTGCTGCAGCCGCACCGATACGCCTGTCGATCTCCCGCTCCATTTTACCCTCACTCGTGAACAAGACCCCGAGATACTTGAACCCCTTCGCTTGTGGTAGGCACTCTGTCCCCACCCGGAGGGAGCAATCCACCGGTTTCCGGCAGAGCACCTTGGCCTCAGATTTCGTGGTGCTGACTCTCATCCCCATCACTTCACTGGGCTGCAAAACGCCCCAGTGAATGCTGGAGGTCATGGTCCGAGGAGGCAAACAGGACCACATCATCTGCAAACAGTAGAGAGGCTATCCTGAGATCCCCGAACCTGACATTCTCCGCCCCACGGCTACGCCTAGATATCCTGTCCATGAAAGTCATGAACAGGACCGGTGATAAAGGGCAGCCCTGGCGGAGGCCAACACCCACCGGGAACGTATCTGACTTACTGCCGAGGATACGAACACAGCTCCTACTGCAGGCGTACAGAGACCGGATGGCCCGTTGCAACGGGTCCGTCACACCATACTCCCGCAGCACCCCCCACAAAAAGCCCAGAGGGACCCGGTCGAAAACCTTCTCCAGGTCCACAAAGCACATGTAGACTGGTTGGGCAAACTCCCAGGACCCCTCCAGTATCCCTGCGAGGGTAAAGAGCTGGTCCACTATTCCACGACCAGGACGAAACCCGAACTTGAATCTGAGGTTCGACAAACGGTCGGATCCTCCGTTCCAGCACCCTGGCATAAGCTTCATAAGATTCAGATTTTTAATGCAAAATATAAACTAACGAATAAACTACGACGCATTAATAAGTAGTTCAAATGAGCTCCACCTTTACCAGCTACCCCAAACATATTTGAAAGGGGCCATTCTGCTCATAAATATACTTTGACTTTTGATACTTTAAGTATATTTTGATGCTGATGCCTTTTTGACAAGATTTTCAATGCAGTATTTTTACACTGTGCTCAAGTAAATCATGTAATCATAAGCTCTTTTGTTGTATAGATATGAGTGGTAATTGAGGACAATTCTCCCGGTAACAGTCGCCTCATGCAAGGGGCCCCGTCCCTCTCCACAGGGAGCACTAAGTGCACGGCCCCGGCAGCGCCCCCCACAGTCTAGATAATTAATGAGAACCACGGCTGTACTGGACACTTTGCAGCCAGATTTCCATCCTGATCTTTACGCTGTTTAACACTTTAAAGCCCGTTGATTCTACAATGCCCTCCTCTCTTCACACCAACATATCACGCAGACCTCTGGTGTGTCATGGTAACGCCATCTCTGGCCATGGAGTCCATTGTTGATGTAAATCTACTTTGAGTTCATATGAAACCTTATAACTTCAGATCTTTCCTCATAATCATCATCATTGTTGGTTTTGGGCTGAACTTTCCCCTGAAGGTGAACTTTGTTGGCCCCCATTAGCACCCTACCCCTAGTGGGTCAATATGTACAATAGGTCTGGTTCAGCTTTTGAGCCTGAACGAGGCCCACATGGAAATATGATCTCATGAATTGGTCTTCTTATATTCAAGCACTATCAGATATTATTTTTCAATAGAGAGCGGCTGGGTTTTGCATTATGGGTTATTTGTAGCCACAGCTATTATTTTAATCTTTGTTTCGCTAATTAAAATGAAGGCGCCAGGGGTTGTTTTCACCGTGCCATTTAGGATTCTTTTTATTCTGCAAAAAAATCCTCTGTTGTAATTACATGCTCTTAAAAAATATTAGGTGGAAAAGTGCTCTGCATTCATTTGATGTAATGATAATTAAGGATGAAGTTTAGGGGAATTCAGGGTTCCAGAGGCTAACTGGAGGTGGCAATAAAATGCTCCTCCTAATAGGACGTGATTTACTGCTGCCTGCTACCATCGCTAACATTAAAATCTCCAATATGAACATATGCCATTAATCAGTTGGAAATTATGAGAATTAAGTTAATATATCTAGTAACTACCACTTCCTATGCTCAGTTAATTTCTCTAATCCTGTGTGAAATGATTCATGCTTGTTAAAGACGCACTGATGTACTTAATTAAAAGATTGATTTTGCCTGGGACTTATAAACTGCCTGCAGTTTTAATTTCCTCACCTGAGCAGAGCCTGAGATTAGCTGTGCTGTGAGCGTTTTTTTTTTTGTGTAACTGCTGAACCAGCTGCTGAACTGCACCTCGCTCGCCCCGTCCTCATAGATTACTTCACAGACACTACTTTAATGCGGAAATAACTAAATAATCTCTTTTGTTTGGTGGTGAAGTCGCAGGAGAAACAGCGGAGGTCCGCAGGAGCCAGTTGGCAGCGTTCTTGCAGTTAGCCTTCTTAACAATAAGTGCCCCATCTGGCGAGCCAAAGGCGACAGATGGGATTGTTTTCACAATCTGTTTAAATATGTTGTCGATTTTTCTTCTCCTTTTAAACCCTCCCCAGCAGCTCCCGACGCTCGCTTGCTAGCAAACAAGAAGGGGATGTTTGATTTTGTATTTCCCTTCATGCTTTGTTCAGTCTCCTGCGAGGACGGAGCACACTGCAGACCTTAGAGACGTTAGCTTCCACAGAACCAATGGCATTGGTTCGCAAAATCACATTTAGTGCCGCAGCACGACCCGCTGTGGAGGAGGTGAGCCAGGATGCTGGGTTCCATGTGATGACATGAGGAGAGCGGTGCTTTGGGCAACAAGAGGGCACTGGGTCCATCTGGCTTTTCTATGAAATGATTGGATGAGTCTTTACAAAGACGTAGTTTGGATATTCATCCATAAGAAGCATTCAAAGTCAAGTGAAGCGGAGGCTGGAGCGTCTCACGTATTCCTAGGTGAAAATGAATATTTAAGGATTTAAATGAAGCCTTTTTATTTGATTGGACTGATACAATGTTGGTGTAGTGTGGCTACACATAGACACACACACACACTCCTCGTTGCTAAATATTGCATGATAAATTAGAATTTTAATTTTATTATAATCAACCTAATATGTGAACGATATGACCAGGATTGTGATCTAAAGGGGTTAAAATCTCATTTTACATTTCATCTTGACTTGTTTTGTGTTGAGTTGAATGTTTGTGTTTTGCAGAGAACCAGAGGGCAGAAGAGGAAGAGGGTTCCCATCGGGGAAGACCGAGAAGATAAGATGGAGGTGTGTCCTTGTTTACATGCTCATGACACATTCAGGTTCTTCATCAAGCGCTTCAGCTCTGTTCTCTTCCCTTACTGACTTTAGCTTTCTTGACCCTTTACTTTACTAATCCAGGTATATTTGAGTTGTAAGGATCAAAGTATTACGTCATGTTATCGATCAGTTACTGGCTTTCTGACACCTAATTAACCATTATTCATATAGCTGGTAAAAGGGTTGGTTGTGTTTGAGAGACAGTCAAGTGATGCATTTATTTCACACCTACATGTCAATAAATGGATTTTGGACTATTTCAATCAGTTAAAAGGAGAGTTTTTTAATTATTTTCCTTGGATCATTTATGAATCACGTAACAACAGGAAATGCCCTCCAAAATTCAAAATTGCTTTCTCTTTTCAAACAGCAGCTCCTGTTAGTTTCATGGGGGAAAAGAAACAACTTTTTGAACTCATTATGAAGCTTTACAAAGCACATATTTGTTATATTAACTAAATCAATTGAGTCACTGTTCACTAACTGTCACTGTGTCAGGCTACTGAGGGAATAAATAGTCAAACCTTTGTAAATTAATGATTTACAAAAGTGTGTGTTGACTCTGGGTGGAGGAGGTGATCTTATCTCAGGCTCTATTACTCTGACAGTTTCTGGTTTAAAGGGATGTTTTGCACTGGAACTATTTCTTGTCGAGCAGCACCCGAGCACAGGGACTGAGTGGGTTTTCCTGACGTACAGTCGCCACGGTGAGGCTGCCAGGTTTGGTACCATCTTAGCCGCACAGAGACCAAAGCTGTGCTCCTCCAGCGCATCCAGACCGGCTGAACTGGCCTTTGTAATTAGGACACGTAGCATATATCAGCCAGTGTTTGGCTTTATGTCAAACCGCTTTGAAAAGGTTCACACCGGCCTGACCTAAAAAGCACAAATGGATGTTTACAGCTCTGCCTGTGTCGAGCTTAAACACACGAGATCCAAGGTGCTGATGCTTCACCTTTAGAGGTTTCATGGCAAGCTGTTTCCCTCTGCCTCCATTCTTTATGCTAAGCTAGGCTAATTCCGGCGCTGTACTAAACACAGAGACATGAAAACAACAAAGTCGGTAGCTCCACGTTGGTTCCTTTTAGTCCAGGAAGGTCTCATGTGAAGAATCCACATCCTCAGTCACTTTCATAAAGTGTGTTCACGAAATGATGCTCTGGCGCCCCCATCTCTCCCCCAGTTTAACGGTCCATTCTTTTTTTTACATCCCGACCACCAACATGTGTGCATACAGGATTCTAATAAGCCGTGTTTCCATAGGAACCACTGCCACGGGAACGCCGACAACGGCAGTCTGCAATGCAGAAAAAACCCAAAGCTGACGATACGAGGACCGAGTGCACAACCTGCAGGGGACCAGGCGACAACGAGAACCTTGTGAGGTGAGGATGTGTGTGTGTAATTCAGAGAGGAAGCAGGGGGGCGGGGCTATCAGATACGCTCTGTGTGCGTGGGGGGGTCTCGTGAGGCAGCCGTATCCTCCTGATGATTAAAGTTCAGTCTTCATTAGGCTCTGGCCGCCTGGGCTCTGCAGACGAGGCTGAGGGTGTCTCGTCCATGGGCCCCTTGTATTGACCTGCCACATACATTTGCACAGTTCATTAAGGCGTAATGAATAGCACAATTTATTCTGCTCCTTTCTTGCGATTTCAGGTGTCAGGCATCTAATAAGCAGGTTTTCTTCCTTTGACATTGGAATTCTGTGAGGAAGCATATTAAAACAACTAGATCACAGCAGACACCTCGTCACAACATCGTCATGTGATGCATGTCTTCCATGAAAACCTTCTCCATTCTCATCATTGTAGTAAATAGTAACTGGAACCAGTTTATTCATTTTGAGTCTGTTGAAACATAACTCGTAGTGGCAGGATGCTTTTATTTGAACCTGGCGTCTGCTACAGTTTGTTATTGTTTTACAGCTAATTGTATCATTTTGATTTCAATGCTGATCTGCTCCTGCGTTCACTCTGTTGATACTAGAGAAACACTTCCTCCATCTTCACCTGTTGTCTTTATAAGTGGATGTAATGTACGTTCTACAGCACTAATTCCACCGAATGTTTCCACACTAGTTTTTCATGTTTTATAGAAATACTACGGTCATGCACTACTTATTCACAACCACTTCTTTTGTTGTTGTTTATTCTTTGGTCAGTTCCAGCATCGCAAAGGACTTAATCCCTTAATCAGCAGAAAATTACTTATATTTTGGGCACTTTTGATTCTATAACAAACATCTTTTTACACATTAGTTAAAAGAAAAATCCAAAATACACATTTAAGTGTTCATTTTACTATATCTATTTGTGTCTACATTTCTCCAAAATGGCCAAAGGTTAACATCAGATGAAGCCTCATTTGCGTTTTTCAAACATTATTTCAGAAAATGTGTTAAATAATAGACGAATGTAAGTCATCTACTGGGGAAGTTTCATTGTGATATCTACTAGTTAGATTTGACCCTATTCTATATTGCTGTATTCAAAATGTGTGTCATTTCACAATACATAAGCTATAAATCTCTAATTGAGTCGCACTTACATCCACTAAACTTCCCAGTATCATTCCTCTGTATTCTGAAGGTTTTTACAGAGCTTTGTTCATATCTCATTCATAGCCGGATTCATACAACAACCGGTGATTCAAAGAGATATTCAAAACTCCCTCTGTAAAAACCTTGACTCTACATTCCAACAAAATGAATCATGAATTCTTAACCAGGCTTTATCTGATGTTCACATTTCTGTTTTTAGCACATATTTAAATAGATTTTCAGAATGCAAAAAGTAATCATCTCAATGTAAGTAATGGACTGTTTTAACCCATTCAGCTGGGGCGTCTCCCCTCCATGTGAAATGAGGCGGTGCTGTTGTTTCCTCAACAGTGATAGAAATAAACAGCTGATTAGAAGCACGTGAATTTATTTAGTGTTGATGAATAGTACTGTCAAAAATATACAACATGCTGAATATTAGATGCAAGAGGTCATTTCACCACCCACCATACTCAAAATATTTGACCAGTATTTGTCGCCTTAATTTCTCCACGCTTTTTTATTAATTGAGACTCCGCCATTTCTTAAAATCTAGCTTTTATTCAAGTGTTTGTTTTCCTTTGCACTATGTCACAGAGCAGCATGTGTAGACCCAACACAACCAGAAAAAGCCAAAGTATTGTAGAAATCGGCACAATCCATGTAGTAACATCTTGTACTGAAAACATGTCCATGTCCATGGAGAGGTGAAACGTTGTGCGGGTTAGGGTTGCGTTGTGAGGTGTGCTGCCCTGACTCTTTCTATCTTTGCATTGCACAGGTTGTGAGAGCCGGGGCAGCCAGCTCACCTCCCATAAAAACTCGGGACCGATGACCGTTGGCTTAGAGACAGAGAGAGGCAAATTGACGCGCTTGAAGAATGGCGCTCGAGTCAGGCTGAAGATTGAGACCGTCACGCCGCCCCGCAACCACCTCTGATCCAAACTGGACCGACGAAAATTGAGCGGGACTGTCTGAATCCCAAACACGGAGTCAGTCATTCTTGGTTAATGTTAGACTCTTAACTGCTTTTACACACTACGAGCAACTTGGTTGATTTTTTTTGTGACCGATTGTGGCTCAAGTTGCATCTATGCAATTTTCTGCATCTTCAAAATTTTGACCAAGTAAGAAAAAGTTATGTTTTTATACAATGCATGTATTAAATCATTCTGGCGAATAACCACAACACCTCTCTTGTGCTAGTTAGGGAGCATACAACAAAAATAAGTAGAAAATAACTGAAGAGGTTGACTCAGACTGCTCCTAATTTAATTTGTAAGACATTAAAGTCATTGGTTTCTTTAAAGGTCCCATGACATGGTGTCTTACTTCCTTAATCTGAAGGATCTCTATCAATGATGAATGGGAAATCAGTTTGATTTGATACACTGTTATATAATCATGGTTATATAATAGTAATAATAATGCTTCCAAAAGGGTTCTTTCTGAAGGGCACAGGTTCTAGCCAGAACCCTTTTTGGAAATAAATAACTCTTCAAGGATTATTGGAACCATGAGTCTTACAGCCGACCCTTTATGTTGTGTTTTAGATCGAACCCTCTGAAAGGTTCCAGGTAGAACCTTTGTGAAAGGTACTACCTTTATGAAAAGGTTCTACCGGGACAAAAATGGTTCTCTCGGATCAAACCCTATATAGTTCTAGTTAAGACAGGATTCTTCGTTTTTCATGATAACCGTCCACCCACTAATGAACCACGGAACCACTGAAGATGCACTGTTTTCCATGAAGAAGCCGATATAGAAAGAAAAGCAAATTTCATGGGATCTGAAAGTCTGGCGGAAGAGTGCAATAAGTTTGTCCAGAGCTGGCGCTTCTCTTGATGGCTCGCCTGGCAGCTGGCTCATCTGGAGGGCAGGACTCACAGGGAGGGAGGTCCACGCCTGCTGCATCTTCTGACTTTGGACACTATCGCAAATAATTCCTCTCTTTGCCTCTTGGTGCTCCCCTGCATCCAACATGTGTGTGAATAATTTCAGGTCTACACTTTTGACCCCTCAATACCACTGCTCATCAGTACCGATCAGTATTATTGAGGCTCTCCCAGACTTGAATGTTGTGTTGTGTTTTTCTATGTACATAGAGGACCCGAAGTATTAGGAAAAGTCAGTGTTGTGAATAGAAAAGCCAGCTGTGTCTGGTTCATGAATGCTACTATATAGCATCTGTAGTGGAAACAAACTAGTTTAGTTTGTGGTAATAGCATCTAAATATTAGTCCAAATGTCTTGATTGTCTTTAGGCATTTAGGTCTTCCTCTGTCTACATCTCTTGAAGTGACAGTTGAAGTGACACTTCCTCAGAAAGAAGCCCAGCTTTGTCTCCATGTCCTGGCAGCTCAGAGTCACTGCTGTCAGAACAGCAGCTGCTTGCTGCTCCGTCAGCGTCCCGCTCTGCCCTCATGTGTCACTCTGCTGCGTTCAGGGTCCTGTATGCATGCTTTTGGGAGCAGCCTTTTTGCTTCTCTGGCCACACTGGGTCCGTCTTTAGAGACGAGACCTCTTGCTGTCCCCTGACCAGTCCTTTCCCATCACTCCTGCTCTGGCAGTCTCAAAGTCAGTTCTACAATGCATGGCTGTAGTTATCCAGATATATACAGTAATTAACAACAATGTAAAATAAGTGATTTGGATCCTTGTTGAATTTGAATGTCAGGCTCTAGGTGTGACAATGTGTACAGTATTTATTGAAGAGGCCAATCATACATGTTTGTGCCTACATACTTGATTATACATCATAAGCTTGTGTTGTGATAAGAGTTGAACTCTGATTTGTGATATGGTCTTAAAGCGACTACCATATTTCATTTTGATTGCCAAACATTGGTTGTTTACACCCATGCTTTTAGGGGATTATTTCTGATTAATTGTATTGTGATAATGTATGAAGTAAGAATGTGAATGTTGCTGCTGTTGTGTATGTGCAGTGTGTCAGCCTCTGGCCTACAGCTCTTGAAAATTAAGCGGAGCTTTAATAAACTCTTGACTTTTTCACCTTATTGCTGTAGTGATAAATGAGTGTCAGCCAGCTAATTAATTGTTGTAAAGGTGCGGCGGCGGCGGCAGTCCGTTTGTGCGTGTAATGCCCTCTGTCATCTGTGATTTATCACCTGGGAGGTGGCCTTCTGGTTTGTGTGTGTGTGTGGGGGGGGGGGGGGGGGGGTCTGGGCTGGGCTGGGCTGGGCTGGGCTGGGCTATCAGACAGAATCTTGCAGCTCAGCCCACATACAATACAGTCTAGAACTGATCTGCTGGATTCTCTATTCTCTCACTGCAGTCACTGAACCTCCCCCCCACACACACACACACACACACACACACACACACCTGTATTAACGAGGCGGTCTATTAGCAAGCTAACAGCACCATGAATTACATTTATGAAACCACAATAACAAAAACAATTTGGGCCACAAACACTATTATTGAAGATTACTAAGTCATTACCAAAATAAGCAACTTTAAAAGCATTCAAAGTTGCTCATTTAATCAGACAAAGTTTTATTAGAAAACCTCAATTGAAGCTTCGATACAGCCCTAAACAATATTTCATGTCGATCACATCAGAATTGAACCCCTCTGATGGTTTTTCAAGTAAAAAAACATCCATTGAAGAGAGAACCAAAGGGTTCATGGCCTCAGGAGCATGAATGTAGTAGTTCTATGTGTGTCTACAGATTGGTGTCATGCAGTGTCCGACACGTGAATGGTTCATCCTCTGGAGTTCACGACTGCTCAGTGAATTTAATTTAAGCCTGACACTTTGATATTGAGTTCCGAGGTCAATACTGACATTCATATATGAGAGTTAAAAACTTCAACAGTAAAATGATTTATAGCGTAAAATCGGTCACTGGAAACATTCTGAATCATCCACTTGTCGAGGCAGGAGTGGAGCTTTAAGGCTCATTGCTGACCTGAAATGCTATATGACTAAACATTCTTAGCACAGGGTCCACTTACTGGACATTTCCTGGAGCGGTCAGTGGAGCTTGTGCTGAGATTTTATTTTTGTCAAAAGTTATAGATTTTGCTGTTGGTCAGTTTTTGACAGACAGCAGAGGCGATACAGGAAGTGTAACCCTACATGCCAGGTGTGCTTATGTGTACAACTTCAAATGGGCCTGAATCCAAACAGTCTGACTATGGCAACAATCAAAGGAACACACTAACGGAGATCTTTTTCAGGCATTAGCAAGTCGTCATCAGAAAAAAGAACAGGCATCACATATAGACACAAGCATGTCCATTGCTCGGGTCCATGCACTCCCGAGTTGGCCCAATCAGAGCAGAGCTGGGGGACGCTGTCTGAGACCCCACATGGGGGACTGCATGTGAGCCTCTGGGAACAAAGAGCGGCAAACATCGCCACACACACATATAATAAATTAAATATTGTAAATAATAGATAATATTCTACCCAAAGGAGAAAAACATGAATATAGAAGTTCATCTTAGCAAGCTTATTCAACTCAGCCTTTGTTCCTTCAACAATTGTGTCAGAAGACAGAGACATTTTGGTTTGTGGCATCTCTGTGAGATGGAACCATCTCACCGTGGTGACCCCCGATCCCTCATCCTCCACCCTGGGGTCTTTAGGGACCCAGCAGCATCGGCTCGGCTATAGCTGCTTTCTGTTTGGGTGAGGGTATGGGGGGGTCGTATGGAAGGCAGTAACCTTTCCGATGATGAGTGCGTTTCCCATTACTGCTCTGACACCGGATCCGGGGAGATGATTTAATGGCGGCATTTTGTTTTTGCTGACTTCACCCTTTCCCCCCCTATTAAAACAGAAAACACCAGAGCTGTGTGGGAAGTGTGGCCAAGCAGCTAAAATCTATTACTCCCCAGCTTCTCCCCCGTCTCTTTATCCCACTGATTCCACCACAGTGTGGGTCCGCTCCGATGCTTCCTGAGGTACACGCTCTCCCCTCTCCTCCTCCTTTCTGTCTTATCCGCTTTTAACTGCACTGGGTTGCCTCCTACCCCTTTTTTTTAATCATTCCATACTGAACATGAGCCACAAAGCCCTGTGGGTGCCTTATATCTTAATTGATAACCTCGTCATAGACTTGTTTTAATGGAGTTGCATTGGGCCACAAGCTGTTTGTGTCTCTAGTGGAATTCCCAGAGGTACCAATAAAGAAGACTAAGTTCCTTACCGGGGTCGGACACTACAAGGCTCAGGTTTGTCCCACAGAGGTGAGGCCACAGACCTGCCGCTGAAATAGACTCTTCTCCAGGGTTGTACCCAGCTCACCGGGGCCCCCTGCTGGAATTAAAAAGAAACACGCCTTCAGTTGCGTACAAAGCAGGTGAGAGCTGTAGACATTGTTCCCTACCCCTCCCAGCTGTGAATGAGTTGTGTCCAGATGATCTAATAAAGGCAGCCACTCTGACTTGGCTTTCACCATCGGTGCGACTTCAGCAGTCCATTAATTTCTTCGCCCCTGTTGTAAAACAATGGCTCTTTTCTAATGTTGTAGTGACCCAACAGTAAATCAAAAAAAGTAGGAGGCTCAAGTCCAATAATCCACTCCTTTCTATGGAAAGACACAGGCGGCACACTTTGTCATGGATGAGAGTCAATGGCTGAGTGCCTTTGTGTCGTATTGATTTCCACTCCCATGGCCACTCCCAAGGTAATTGCATTGCCCACTCATGATAAATTCATTGCCTTGTTTCAGCCACTTGGGCTGCTGGAGAGAAAAGAGTTTTTTTAGGCCACAAACCCACCGTCGATACATGGACCCATGACTGTGGGTACAAAGCAGTTGGGAAGCCACTGCCATCAATAACCCTACAGGTTCTGTTTCTCTTCATTAAGGTTATTTAGCTCAGTGCTCAGTTTGTGTTTTAGATTCTTCCCATTGTTTTTTTGCAGTCTGCTTTGGTTTTGATAAAGACAGGAGAACGTGGGAGCTGATGCCTTTCTACATCTGGACTCCTCAAGGGGTTCAGACACCGAGAAGCCAAGCAGAATGGACAAGATGATCGAAATTAGTAAACACATTACTTGTTACTCACTGAGTACTGAATCACTAACACTTTAAGCAAGACTGTCAATATTTTATGAAGAACTTCTTTATCTTCTAAGTCATATGATAAATTCAAAAGAAACAAAACAGACCTTTACCCAATTGAATACACTGGTTTTGTTGCTATACCCTGACCTAGAATCAGCTCTGTTGGTTAGGTGCTTGCACATGCATGAAATATTACATTACATTACATTTCATTTAGCTGACGCTTTTATCCAAAGAGACTTACATGCTATACAGTAGACCGTAGACACAGCAACGGTGAGCAATGAGGGTTAAGTGTCTTGCTCAAGGACACAACGACACAGACTGCCGGAGCCGGGGATCGAACCACCGACCTTCTGATTGAAAGACCGACTTGCTAACCACTGAGCCACAGTCGCCCCTGTAAATATCACGAAATGTTTCCATCTTTCATTATGTACTGACAGAGAATATAAAAAAACAGCTCGGGTCAAGGACAACAAAGCTGGGCAAACAATAATAGACGAGTATATACATATACAGTGCATCCAGAAAGTATTCACAGCGCTTCACTTTTTCCACATTTTGTTATGTTACAGCCTTATTCCAAAATGGATTACATTTTTTGTTTTTCCTCAAAATTCTACACCCAAAATGCCATAATGACAAAGTGTTTTTTTTTTCAAATCTTCTAGAGCGTCCGAAGATGGCACTTGCTCTTTATGACAGCCATGTGATAGCTATTTTGAAGAGGCGGATGAATTCAAATGAAGCCTTGAGCCCCGCTTGCCGAGGACAGCCCCCCCCCTCCCCCCCGACCCCCCGGTGATGCCGGAGGGGGGTCTCAGAACTTCACACAGAGATTAAATACCAGATGAAAGTGGACACAAATCGCCAACTGAGAGCAACATGTGTAGCAGACAAAAGCAATCAATCATGTCCCCTCCACCACCTCACCTCCAATAAGATTACATCAATCAATAACCTCTCATATGAGTGATTGGATTTTGTCTGCATCCAAAGTGTGTGTGTGTGTGTGTGTGTGTGTGTGTGTGGGGTGGGGGCTGCTCAATGTTCCCAATGATTAAAGCAGGGGCCAAATTGCTTAGATAACATCAAGGACCTTGCTGTGGCTGGGTGTGTAAGGGTAAGTGTTGGGAGCAGATAGGCTGGTGGTAGCAGCTGACTCAGACTGAGAACACTTGCTAAATTACGTAGATCAGCTGGAGAGGGTCCAAATCCACCAGCCTCAAGAGCCCAATGCTGCTAAAGTTTGACTTTCAATGATCAAACGGAGGCCAAAGGTACGTTTCCTCACTAGGTAGTTAATCAGCCCCACACTGGCCAAAAGCACAGCCTACAGGGATGGTCTGTGTTATTACCAATAGTTTCTAAGTGGATGTTTTGATGATTGACATTGTGGTTGTCCCGGTAGTTACTAGGGCTGTGTTCCATTTTCCTTGGAAGCTAGGAATGATGTGAAACCCTGAATGACCTCATCAAAAAAAGGTAGCCATTGGTAGTAACACCAGTTGACAACAACGCATTATGCGGTATTTTGTGTATACAAACACCGTAGCAACATGTCCACAGATAGGAAGTGGACAGTACTGTGTGTACAGGTGACTTAGTGAGACACCTGTAAGACACACTCGCTAATTACTAAGGTGGTACTAAAGCTTTCACTTCCGTTTGTGTGGAGCAGAAGCAGCCATCTTTTATTCTGAGGTCAGGCTTGGTGAAGTTCTTCAAGCTTTCCTTTTTTCGGAAGTCTGTATTAAAGGGGAAGTTTCCGCCTGGCAGCTGGGTAATTAAAAAATGGAAATGGAACGTACCATAAAGCCAAAAACCTCAAATTTGTGTAAGGGGCTTCAAAATTATTTTTTTCTGTAAGCCATAAAGCAGCTATAACCAATACTTTTATAACAGTGTATTGACCACGTGTATTGACCATAACCACGTGACACTATTCCAGAGAATAATCACCTGAATCTGCAGCTCCCCTGCACGTTACAGCGCTTTAGAGTGAGTTTCAGCTCATTGTTTAGCAGCCAATAATAAGCCCCCTCAGGCAAATTTGTGATTTTGGGCTATACAAAATAAATGTAATTTAATAACAGGCAATAAAGTGTGCTTTGAGAACGTGTGAGTAATCACAACCATGAGAGGTCCTTTGGCATGGAGCCATAGTCACCCGAAAATATTTCCAGTTTGCTGCAGCAGATTTAGAGCTTGGCAGACTCAGAGGTTCTCACATGATCCTCCTAGCAGAGGTAATAATCAATGCTGATGTTGGATGTGCACATAATCAAATGTTTGCAGTAGTTATGATCGTCTGTTTCTAGACTGAACATATCTCATCATCTATGGTACAGCTTGCGATGAAATTGTGCACAAAAATTTTACAATTGGAATGACAAATTACCTTGGTGATGTTCCGATTTTTACTCCAGCGCCACCAGCCAGTTAAACCTTTTCTTTCCCAGTGTAATATGGGTCACGAGCTAAAATCCTCAACAAAATGATTGCTTAACATTGACAATCTCATATACTATCAGTTGTTTGCATTCATTGTAATTTGAATTAAGTACAAGTAACCAACAGTGTGTGTGCTTTCTGGTTCACTCTGTATAGATTTCTTTAAAGGCAGAGCTTTCTGGAATCACAATCTAGTGGCTATTTGTGGTACTTTATCTTAAGGCACTAAGGCATAACCTTCAGTGTCTGACCATAGGCACTGAATTTACAGTGTGGCTCTAACCTCTTTCCTGAACAAACATAAATCTGACAAAAAATTGGTATTACAAATATAGATATTGTTGTCAGGCAATTTCTTTTGTATACGAGCCCCTGTCAGGTGAGACAAAATTTACACTACAGCCAGCTAGCAGATCAAAGTTGCCAGACAGAACAGTCCAGTTAGATAGCTGTTTGATTGCTGACTTAATTACCTGCACTGAGTGATGGTATGATTGGAATTTGTTTATTTGTTTCGCTGGCTGTTTCTCCCAGGCGGCAACCTCCGTTTTTCCAGAGTGAAGTCAATGTCACAGCATCTAAAACTTGAATTCTCTCTATTGTCTGTTGTGTGTTCAAAACGGATGAAAATCAAACAATGGTTGATGGCGAAAAACAAAATGTCCTAAAATGTTGGAATGTTCCTTTTAGTGCTCTAGTTGCTTTGTCCCCCATCAAAACGATACTCTTGACCACATTGGCATGTATCTCTGTCAGTGTGTTACCAGGGACTCTCAGCAGTGGACTGGGGGGTTCTCTGTGTGAATGTGTGGAACTCTCCCAATGTTTGGCTCATTCTAGCTAAATTGATCCCACCTTTCACGGATAAATGAAGATTAAAAACCATGTTATCACAAAAAATAAACCTGGCATCTGCATCAGTGAGCAGTGCTTTAATTTAAAGATCTTCCCCACGATACACAACACACATTAAACAAGGGTTCATTAAGGTAAAGTAATTAGGGAAGAATGCGTGCAGCCGCCTCAGTCTCGCCAAATAAAAAGAGCCCTCCTGTGAGTTTGGAAGGTCTTCAAGAGTCTCCAGCAGCGAAACTGAAGAGCTTGCTGCTTCCTTTTTTTCACCTTGGTTAGAGATTCATGTGAAATCAATTGGGCGGTTTGTGTGCAACTATGGGAGTGTGCTCATTAGTGGAACGCACACACTTTGGTCATTTGTCTTCTATTCACTAGGTGGCCGGAGGGCACTTAAAATTCCCATTGTTTCCTCTGCAGATATGCCTGCTCAGCCCATCCAAGATTATATACTGTGTGTGTGTGTGTGTGTGTGTGTGAGAGTGTGAGATCCACCTGCCTCTGCACATTTGTTCTAATGTGCAGCAGCTGTTGGCTCATGCCCCTACAACTCATAAGATGCCAATTATCTACGCCAATTAAATTTCAACTCAGATTTTAGTAAATCCACTGGATGACTCTCATGTAGATATTATTTGACCTATTCACAGCTTCTTCTTTTTTAGCCCATTGCCAGAAGGCTTCCTTCCATAACTTTGTTCATCAGTCTAAATGGAGGTCCTCACCATGTCCTGCTGGTTACTTAAAGGAACATTCTAGATTATTACCACATGGGCTTTATTGTTGTGCTTTTTGCAATTATCCTTAGTGATGAGACCACCCAGTTAATCGCTGACATCAGGGGTCACGTTAGTCTAATAAATGCGTGATAGTCGTTTTGTTTATAATATAACTGCAGGCGTATCCCCTTACTACTACTATGCTACTTCTATTTTCAGAAATCATATATATATATGGGCAGGTCCACACTGGTCTGCCATGTGGAGCTTTCTGCTAAACAAGTTGGCGCTAAGTTCGGGGCTCGCACCCCCTTCACGTAAATCAGTGGATAGCAAGCAAGGGACAGGGACAGGACTTGGGTCTCGAGGAGTTGTGGCATTTATTGACTGACAGCCTAAACTGTGCACACGCTGCAGCTACGTCACCGCTACGTCACCGCTGCCTTAATACTCACCGTAGGTCACATGTTCGCTGCACCCTGCACTCCGCCATGCACTCACTAACATCGCATGCTGCCAGGCGTGCAATACACTGGCTGGTGGAAACCTTCTTGAAACCTGTCTTGTCACTCCAAAAAACTCATGAGCTTTCTATCAGACAAACCCCATGTCCCACTCCCACCTCTAAACACTACATGTCCTATATCAGTTATCAGTATCTTCAGAAAATAACTAAAACTGCATCCACAGAATATACTCTCATAGATATCAGGGGAACATGAAGTGAACAAAGTGAGTACAGAGTGACCTGCTGACTCCTTTATGTTCAGACTGGACCTGTTCTCCTGTGCAACCTTGGCCACAGTCAAAGCCTGAGGCACGCTTTCCTTTCACCATATTGAACATGGCTGACGATCAGATCTGACCGCATCAAACTGCCTAATTCCTTTCAGCACACACGTCCAACACAAAGCTGGCTTCTTTGTGGGGGCTAGTAATTGATATCCAAACACTGGCGGCCATAAATCTACAAGACAGCCTCTTGGACAGAGCGTATAATGTGATTTCATGATATTCATCCTGAAACCACAGAATGAGAAGCGCTTCCTCTTCGGCAGCTTCCTGAACATCGGTGAAGAAAATATATGTGGGTCCAAAAACAGCTGAAACATTACATTTAGACTTGTTTCTCATTGGCTGGCAGGCAAAAACAAATATAGTTTAAGTCAAATGTTTAACCACTATTGTACATCCATGTGCAACATTTTCAATTTGTTAAACAGCAGGTAACCACAGAAACATACAGTATCTAATGCACAGTTAAATCTCACAACTAAAAGCTTTTGCTGGATTTTTAATGCATTATCTGACCTAAAAGCATTATATATACAAAGAGCTTTGTGCTGTTTAATACTAGCATTGTTTTAAGAGATTATTTATCTATAAAAAAAAAAAATCAATAGGTGAACTTTTTAAAGCCCCTTTGTCTGCAGGTCTTCCTGTGAGTCCAACCCCAACCACCTCTAGCTAAAGGGCGGGGTATGCTGTATAATAAAATAACGTCACACAGAACCTTTTGAGAAGCCGTCATTGGGAACTGTTTGGGACAAAATACTTGGCAGGCAATTTGATGAACTGTTTGTCAATCAAACCCTTGCCAAGCCAGTGGAGAGAAGAGAGAAACATCTTTCCCATGGTGAAAAACCTTCAGTGACATAATTTGCTCTTCTTTCAATACTCTCCAGTTCTGATATAGCTGGCCCCCATCTTCACGCAGATCTTGAACCGATCACTGGAGCTATGTGAAGTCCCCTCCTGCTTCAAGCGCTTCATGATCGTCCCGGTCCCCAAGAAATCCTCCATCACAGGATTAAATGACTACAGACCCTTCGCCCTGACGTCTGTGGTCATGAAATCCTTTGAGAGACTGGTGTTGACCCACCTGAAGAACATCACAGGGCCCCTGCTGGACCCCCTACAGGTTGCCTACCGCGCAAACAGGTCGGTGGATGATGCAGTCAACATGGGACTGCACCATATGCTGCAACACCTTGACTCCTCAGGGACATACAGTTAGGTCCATAAATATTTGAACATTGACACATTTTTCATTATTTTGGCTCTGTACACCACAACAATGGAGTTGAAATGAAAAAATCAAGATGTGCTTTAAGTGCAGACTTTCAGCTTTAATTTGAGGGTATTTACATCCAAATCAGGTGAACGGTGTAGGAATTACAACAAATTCAAATGTGGCCATCCTCTTTTTAAGGGACCAAAAGTAATTGGACAATTGGCTGATCAGCTGTTTCAAGGTCAGGTGTGTGTAATTCCCTCGATATTTCATTTACAAGGAGTAGATAAAAGGGTCTTGGGTTCATTTCAGGTGTGGTATTTGTGTTTGGAATCTGTTGCGGTCAACTTTCAATATGAAGTCCAAAGAGCTGTCACTATCAGTGAAGCAAGCCATCATTAGGCTGAAAAATCAAAACAAAACCATCAGAGAGATAGCAGACACATTAGGTGTGGCCAAATCAACTGTTTGGTACATTCTTAAGAAGAAAGAACGCACTGGTGAGCTCAGTAACACCAAAAGACCTGGAAGACCACAGAAGACAACTGTGGTGGATGACAGAAGAATCATTTCCCTGGTGAAGAAAAACCCCTTCACAACAGTTGGCCAGATCAAGAACACTCTCCAGGAGGTAGGTGTATCTGTGTCAAAGTCAAAAATCAAGTGAAGACTTCACCAGAGTAAATACAGAGGGTTCACCACAAGATGTAAACCATTGGTGAGCCTCAAAAACAGGAAGACCAGATTAGAGTTTGCCAAAAAACATCTAAAAGAGCCTGTACAGTTCTGGAAGAACATCCTATGGGCAGATGAGACGAAGATAAACTTGTACCAGAATGATGGGAAGAGAAGAGTATGGAGAAGGAAAGGAACTGCTCATGATCCAAAGCATACCACCTCATCAGTGAAGCATGGTGGAGGTAGTGATATGGCGTGGGCATGTATGGCTGCCAATGGAACTGGTTCCCTCGTATTTATTGATGATGTGACTGCTGACAAAAGTAGCAGGATGAATTCGGAAGTGTTTCGGGCAATATTATCTGCTCATATTCAGCCAAATGCTTCAGAACTCATTGGACGGCGCTTCACAGTGCAGATGGACAATGACCCGAAGCATACTGCGAAAGCAACCAAGGAGTTTTTTAAGGCAAAGAAGTGGAATGTTCTGCAATGGCCAAGTCAATCACCTGACCTGAATCCAATTGAGCATTGTTTATTTTCATCAATTAACAAAATGCAAAGCGAGCGAACAAAAGAAAAATCTTGTTAATTGATGAAAATAAACTGTTAGCACTTCTATTTTTGAAAGCATTCTTAGTTTACAGCATTTTTTCACACCTGCCTAAAACTTTTGCACAGTACTGTATGTATATATATATATATATATATATGTATGTATGTATATATGTATGTATATATATATATATATATATATGTATGTATGTATGTATATATATATGTATGTATGTATGTATGTATGTATACATACAGTACATACTGTATATAGCATGGGTGGACAGGAGGGGATGTGGATTGATCTAACAAACAGTCATCTTTCAACCAGGTAACCACTGTTTGATCCTCATAAGTCAGGGTTGATGTTTTTATCACCTGACTTGCGTGCTTCAGTTACAGCACTGTTCCACAATCTTTTCCGAAAACTAATCAAGTGTCGTTGTGCCCAAACTAAGTTGTTTGTTGCCTAAACCTAACTGAGTGTCTATGAAGACGAAATTTTATTTTAAGAAAGACTGTATGCATCTATCGAGCGGATATTGACTTGATTTCATAATAATAATAATAATTAATCCCTTACTAGTCCCACATGGGGAAATGTATTATCTGCATTTTACCCATCCTTGGTAATTCAGGAGCAATAGGCTGCTGTGAATCACCTGGGGAGCAACTGGGGGTTCAGGGTCTTGCTCAAGGACCCTTCCGCATGCAGGTAGCCGATTTGCTGGCTTTCGTAGGAAAAGTAGAAGTTTTTTCGTAAGATATCATGGATGAGGATGTTACCTTTTATGCACAAGAGCTGTTGGTAGGTGTACTTTGGAAATAGCTGCCCTGGCTCTGTCAAAGATCAAGTCTTTAAGCTAAGCTAGCCACATATAAGTATGTTTCAAAAAGTGTGAAACTAATCCTTTAATATGCTGTTTAGATCATATATGTATCTTTGATAGAAATGGTTTTACTACAGACAGTGTGTGACAGAAGAGGTGGGAGTCAGGCTTTGATTGGTTCTGCTGTGAACACACAGAAAGTTGATTGATTTATTCACTTTGAGGCCATTGACAAAAAGGGGAAAAAATAAAGACAGTGTAAACACATTGTAATAATATACTTGAAAGCAAAAAAAGCAAATAACTCCTGAAAACGTCTCAAATTAGCTGCTTGCGGGTTTGCTCCAACGTGTGATTGGTTAAACAGTTCCATAGTCATATTATGTGAGTAACATCAAATAGTTTCACCCTTTCAAAAGAGCAAGGGCATCGTTCTGGACTTATCGGTCAGTGGTTTTATAAATCAACCCAACTTCATATTTTCTCTCAAGTCCCGTGCATATGCTCCGTTGTTACTTCAGCTGAGGACACAGAGTGAGGTCAGCTTCAGGAGACCTGACCGTCATATATCTGACA
Organism: Cottus gobio; assembly: GCA_023566465.1. NCBI lineage: Eukaryota > Metazoa > Chordata > Actinopteri > Perciformes > Cottidae > Cottus > Cottus gobio. Next base: position 23,815,840 of record CM042231.1, read on the forward strand.
CTAACAAGGCCTGTATTTATCTGGCTACTTATATGAGCCATTGGACAGTCAATGGCTGTGTAAGGTCACAGGGCCGGAGTGATTAGAAGGCCGCTGGAGCGCATTAACAAAGTCTCATGACTGACAACTAGCTGCCTTGTCATCATCCATCACAGCTCTGTGAGCTGGCCTCTTCAGTGTAAGGGCTTTATTATGCCAGGCGTAACACGTTCCTTCCCTGTCCAGGTGTGACGAGTGCCGGCTCTGCTATCACTTTGGGTGTCTGGACCCCCCGCTGAAGAAATCCCCCAAGCAGACGGGGTACGGCTGGATCTGCCAGGAGTGTGACACATCCTCCTCCAAGGTGAGTGTGCACTGCATGACTGCGTGACTCAGAAAGCAGCTGAGGGGATGGGGGAATTTATTGTCGTTGAACAAAATTAGCTAGTGAACTATAGCTGCAAAGTGTGTATAGCTCCCCTCTTCTAATCTGAACTAACTGAATTAGAATAAATATTGGATTTCATTTCAACGTGCCTGTGGTGGACAGCAGACATACCTCGTCTTGTCAGGGCTCGTGAAAGGGACCCAAAAGCAAACCCTCGGAACACGGCAAAGTATCAACAGAAAGGTATATTTATTGTCTCTGACAAACACAAAACTTAAATCCTCAGGCCTTCAGGCAATTTTCCACAAAACGTAAATCCAAATGTCTCTTCATCAAACTTAAAGAACTCAAGCCTTCAGTCCATACTCAGCTGGCTCCGGCGGCGTCTCGTGTCCTGTGTCCTGTGTTTTGGGCTGAGCAGAACATACGTAATAGGTGCAATCTCCCGACGCCGAACATCCGGGAGGAAGCCACCTTTAAGCTGTGCCGTGATTGTCTTGATGCTCTGCAGCTGCGAGCGGCGGCCAGGAGAGCTCTCATCCAATCAGATTTCACCTCTATGTCTCTATGGAAGAAGACGGTATCGTTGATTGTCATAGACTTCAACAAATCAGATCTTTATTTTGACATGCTGGGTGTATTCTTTGGCGTCCAGGGCCGTCACCGAGGTGGCCCATGGACGTATGATTGGTCACAGGGCCAGCGTGTCCATTACAGTTTTTTTCAAGCGCTAACAAGCGCTTACCCATACTTCAGATACTTTTTCTAAACTCTTAACACAGACTCACACCTACAAACCACAATTGGCCTAATGGATAATTTTCTTCTCAAAAACACATTTTGTTAAATATATACTAACTCTTCATTTCAAAATAGAACACATCTTTCTCTGCACACACTAACTTTACCAAAACACTGGAAATCTGACTCAAAATGAAATTATTCTGTCAAAGAATAACTCTTGTTTTCACTTCACAAGGTCCTTCCAGTCAATCAAAGTACACATCAAAATACTGGCTATTGCTGACATTACAAAAACTGCATAGACTTTTATGTTTCAGTTTTACAGGTATTTGCATGCAAAACATGCAATCCACTGTTTTTACACTAAATTTCTTGGTTGGGAACTGTATGTCCACATGTGATGTTCACATTCAAAAGCATTCAAGTAAAAAACAAATCAGTTTTTTTCCCTTTACTGTTTACTACAGGAGGTACAGTATAAATACTGTTTACAGTATGATAGAACAGAAAAAGTTTTACAGTATTGCTTACAGTGAACAAAATATCCATGAAACACACAAGAGCATTCTGAACAAACAAACAACGGCAAAAAGCCCAGATAAAAAGGGGGGGAACATCACTCCTCAAAGTCCAACTTTTACTGTATAAGTAATGCCACTGAGTCGAAGCCAGACTGGAATCAGCTGTGGTTTGCCCAATTTACCCAACATAAATCAGCTGTGTGTCAATTATTCAATTGTTTGTTTATTATCAGCTGAGATATTTAGAACTGATATCATTGCAGAGAGGACCATTTTTAGACTGTATCTAAGGTTTGGAATATTGTTTTTGCCATTGTGGGATGTTGTGTGTTAACATTCGTAAATAATACAAAAACAATCCATAATTTTGTTGGGAGGTATAGCTTGTCTGTTAAGAAAATGTAAGCATTATGGAAATGTCTTCACTCACTGCATATTGTTTGAAAACGACATGAAATGTGTGAATGGTATGGCCACAAAAGACCGATGCTGTGCTAATTGTGTTTAGAGTTTTGAAAATGTGACCACTGTTTGGACAAACGCTTGATAGCGCCTGAAAAAAACTGTAACATGAGCTGTGATTGGTCAGTGGACCAGCGTGACTTAAGTAGCTGCTAGCAAGCAGAACTCAGGACGAGTAAGACCAGTTCAGGCTGAAACATAAGAGAAGTTATAACATTTTTAGTGTTTTACTTGGTGTAGTTTTTTAACACTCAATGGCTGAAGGAGGAGAAACAGACTTGGTGGTGGATTTACTGACAACATGGATATTTTCCCCCCTAAAATGCAAGGAAACATGGGCAATTAATGGCGTTCATGGCCATGGTGAAGGACCTTGTACTGGCCCGTTTGTTAACAAAGAGGCAGATGGACTTTTTCTTTATCAAGTGAACAGCATGGTGAGTGAACTACTGTTTGTGTTTCTACATCTGCAGTGTATTGAATCATAAACAAGCTGCTGGTGCTGCTCCTGCCCGCGTCGAGCCAGGGACTGGTCCGCTACCTACGGCGGTTGTCGGGTAGTTAGCTAGCACTAAATAGCTAGCGATAACTAGCTTTTTGTGGTTAGATTTATCTCCCTCTCTGTGCCAGGCGGGTGGAGTTTCCCCACACTTCAAGTGCAGCGAAGGATTTCAAAGTAAAGGTTTCGATGCTTCTCTTCACTTAGCAGCGTTTGTTCTGGAGGACAGTTTGATCCTGAATACCTCAGATTCAACACATTGTGTCACAAACACGTCGCCAGATTTGATGTTTTATTGTTTTTTACTGAGGTTACTACACAACTTTACGAGTATCTCTCTCCCTCGCTGTCCGGCTGCTTTCCTTCAGCATTTGTGTGTCGTTAGATTTTTTTCTTTTTTTACGTCGTGGCGCTTTAAAAGTGTTGTGCAGACACGAACAACACATAATTATATTGTGGCTTGTGGTGTGCAGTGTTTTACAGTTTTGTTGGATTGTTTTGTCATGTTTTGCTATAACTAAATGTGACTGGTTCTTGTTGATGGACTACAGGCATTGTCCGTTAATGACGCAGCATCCCGCCATGCGCTTATTTATGTATACGATATCAGACGGCCCAGAAAATGCACGGCCCGCCACTGGTGTGTACACATACTTGGAATTTGCCTCCGGTTTCACGTAGCTCTCATTGTACATATATACATATTATTTACAATAAACAAGATAAATATTAAAAAAAAGACATTAAAGACAATAGTAGTCTGAGTAGTGCAGAAGGAGGAATCTGATTACCTCAGCACAGTCCCTTCACCCTGCATCTTTAGGCACCTTGACAAACTCATATCCTTGGCTAGTTAGTTTCTGTTTAATTTTTGTCACAACATGGAATCCATTTAATTTAGTCAGTAATATATATGCTTCTAAACACAGGCAAAGCCAGTGGTAAATCTTTGACTAGACATAAAAACATGAACACTGCGTGGTCATCCTGATCCTAACCCTCCCCACACTGAGCATAACACAAAAAGCAAATAAGCTGTTGATGCGCTTCTTACATGCACACCCACGTACGGACTTCTTCAGGTTCTCTGTAATGGACAATAAGACACAAGACCAAGTATAACGGTTTGTCAAAGCTCCGGCCGAAGGAGATATCGTTCCTTACCATGACTACGCAGTCAAAGCCTCACGAACGAAATCTCATCTTCCCTGTCGTGGCTCGTCTTTTATTAGATATTTTACGCAGAGAAGTTACATAACTGCAGCGTCACCGCCGCCCTTGTTTACTATAGAGGAAGCTGAGTTCTCCCTCTTCGCACTTTCTCCGTATTCCCGGTCAACGCTCTGTTCTATCTGCATGGTGCAGCTTCCTGCCATTCTACTCATGGCTTCCTGTTATTGAGCGTGTAGGCATCATGTTGTTGAACTTTGCAAAGTTCAGTTGCTTGATCGTTACATAAGGACTTGCACAAAGTATATGAATATAAAACATTAACATCATGAATATAAAACATTAACATAGAGCATTTGATATTTCTCAACACTGTACCAATTTTAAATAGGATTGTTTAATATTTTCCCCACAAACCTTACCTGAATATAATTAAAGATGCAATAATTACAAACCAATTTCACACACAGTGGCCTTAATATATTTGTAATCATAGAGGCTGGAGTGTTGAATAAACTCCACCGTAAAATAGTATTGATTGTTTTGAGATGAAAAAACTACATTATTTAGCCTCTAAGAAGCATAAATGTAATGTCACTTCAGTTTGAGGTTTTGATTTGTCATCAATCAATAAAAAAACATTTTGTCATTGACATGTAAATGATATCAGGGCTTTATGATCTGGATCAGATAGCATTTGTTCGTCAGATGACTTCCAGAAAGATCCCTGTGCCTGTTACAAGCCATCAACATAGTATATCAAACTAGTTTTCTGATCTGGAGAATTCAACCCCATGTCAGGTGAAACCTTTTCTTGATGTTATTTTTCCTCTTTTATTGTTGACTTCATGTACTTTATACTTTTATGCTGCAGACTTATAACAGTAAAGACAAATAGTGAGTATTAAGCCAGTCTCTGTGGCTCTCTTCGCCTCAATTCTCTGTGTCATCTCCCTCGTTCTGCCACCTCTTAGACTTCCGTTTCTCATTCCCTCAGGAGTATCTTGTCCCTATGAAGTTGTCCCATCCTCCTCCCCCTCCCTCCTACTTGTTAACATCAAATGGGAGAAGCTCTTGCCTTCAGCTCTCTCTAGCCCAGAGCAGGTCGACATTTCACTGGTGACAGGAGGATAATGTTTGCTGTATTGACGTGACAAATTAGTGTGAAAGTTTTTTCTCTCCATTCCTTGAGCAAGCAAAGATCACTCGTGTTCAAGAACTTTAAACTGGTTCAAAGCCTCGGTTATACCCATCTGTTCATATTTTACTTTGGAAATATATGTAATGCTTTCCGATTCTGAAGGATCTTATATATTCGCTTTGAAGAGGCATATTTAAGCAACAAATGGGAGAAAGAAGCCAACACGTGTACACCATTTCTAATGTTGCAGGGTCTACATTCTGAGAGGCAGTGAAGAATGTGACATTTGTGAGAGAGCATGGTGTACAGACCTTTTAAAGGCACAAGGTGCTCAGAGTGTCTCAGTAATAGCAAGTGTAGGGAGATAATTGACTCCACTAAGGGCATCTAAAAAGCACTCTGAGATGAGAGCTGTATTTAAGGAAAGTTTTATTATCTGCTTTTAAATGCCAAGTCATACACCGTTTTTGCCTATGGGAGGGGAGAATGTTTTTTTAAATGCCAGCATTAAGTGCACAGTATTACCTGATCATTGCGACTGAGATATAGCTGCTGGCAGAGATAGCAGATGGTCAGCACCTCTGGCTGCCAGTCTGTTATAAAGAATTGTACAGGAAGTGATTTGAGCTCCCCGCAGCCACTGCTCTTATCTGAGAGGAAGACGCTTGACATCTGAAGGCAGAGGAACAAAATATCTGACAGTATGTGATGCTGAGCAAAGTTTTGGTTAAATGTCTTGTTTGAAAGCCAACCTTTTTCTGTATTGCACTTAAGATTCAAGAGGTTGGCTCAATATGTATGTTTTACAGCTGAGAGAGAGAGAGAGAGAGAGAGAGAGAGAGAGAGAGAGAGAGAGAGAGAGAGAGAGAGAGAGAGAGAGAGAGAGAGAGAGAGAGAGAGAGAGAGAGAGAGAGAGAGAGAGAGAGAGAGAGAGAGAGAGAGAGAGAGAGAGAGAGAGAGAGAGAGAGAGAGAGAGAGAGAGAGAGAGAGAGAGAGAGAGAGAGAGAGAGAGGAGCTTGCTAGTTGTAGTTGATTCACAGGTTTTGCAAATCAAAGTACTTTCTCACAACAAGACTAAGTTCACAGCAGCCTTGTTGAATAGACCCGTCGTGCCTTGCTTCGCACCATTGTCCTTTCATTGGTTAAAAACGATTGCTTTTCCTGTTTTGGTGACCGGTGAACTAGTAGCGTATTTAACTGTTTATTAGACCAAAAATGAGACAATAATTAGCTAGCCAGTGCACCATGCGGCCCCTCCACCTCACTCCCTGCCGCATGGAGACCAATTTACTGGTACAAGAGCAGTCGACAGCTGCGTAGTCTGCTAGCGGCAGAGAGTGACAGACAAACCGTTTAGAGCAAGTGCTGCCGCTGGAAACCCGCCACTGTTGGGCTCATTTTCTGTAACCCGTGTAGCGTGAACGAATGGTGGAATTAGAAAGCTAGTTAGCTAACTAGCCAGCCACCTAATTGAGTAAAATGTAACAGTGTAATGCTTCATCCACACACTATTGTCACTGGGGAACTCAGCACATAGCTATAGCCAGATGAGTAACAACGTGTTTTTTTCCTCATCTTCTGTATGATAACCAGTTTATCATTAAATGCAAGCAAATGTGCTTCTTCCACACAGTCTTGTCAGAGCTTGGGAAAGCACAGCACACGTCCAATCTGGACCACGTGGAAAATTGACATGTGTCATCCACGCATTTATTTGATTCAGGAACTGGACCTTTAGCTGTGAAACACTCAAAGCCATGCTAGCTTAGCTGCTCTGTGAGGCTGTTCTCAGGCTCAGCTGAAGTAGGCATACTAACATAATCTGATACCAGGCAGGTGTAATGTCTACCATGTTTGCCATTTCAGTTTAGCATGGTAGCATTCTAATATTAGATTGTTAGCACTAAACACAACATACAGCTGAGGCTGATGGCACTGCCATTCGTTTATGATTGCACTGGGTATTTGGTCAAGGTCCACCATATTGGACAAATTGATACTTCGACCTGAAAAACGTCAGAAGATCATCAAAGTTATTACAATTCATCCTGTGAGGTACATCAATGTCTGTACCAAAGCCCAAAGGCTCGAGGAAAAGTCAATGGATCAGCAAAGTGAACCATATGTCTGTCCAAAAGTTTGTGTCAATCAATACAGTAGAAGCTTCACTGATTAAGTAAAAGCTTTGACGTGCTGGTGGCACTAGAGGAAAGGTTGCAGTATCACTCATTGATCGTCTAGTCACTGTGGATGTCTGTACAAAACTGAATGGTACTTTTATTTTACACCGCTCTCAATTTATGCTCAATGTTGAGTTTAGATCTGTATTCTGTTTGGAGAGACGCAACAGCAGAATAGCCAATCTCACGGAGATCTGATGGAGATCGGCTTTTGGCAAAACACCAAGAATCGGCGAGCTTAACCTGTTAATGGCGTAACGTAAACACTTCCACGAAAGTACAGGCATTTCGCCATGTATTTATTAATGACGTTTTATGTTTGTGTACTTTTGTAATATGTGATGTTCTCAATAAAGGTCTTGAAATAAAGAAATTCTGCATTTCAACCCTCAGTGGGGCGCGCCCCACAGTTTGAGAACCACTGGGTTAGATGAAGGGTTGGGCGGACTTGGGCCTCTGAAGGCTGACAGATATTTTTTAACTTAAATGTTTGCTGACATAATAAAAAATATTGATATTATTCAAATGTAGATTTATAATGTGTGAGTCTACAAGGTACACTTTATATGTTGTGAATTGTTTTGAATAATTATATAAAAGCTCTATAGGGCTTTTCATGTAATTAGTATTTGGTCTGTGTGACCAAACCAAATTTAAATGTCGGAAAAAGATGATACTATTTTATTTCCTGCTTACGAAAACAAACCCTAAGACACAAGAGCTTTTGCTTCCGTCTGCTGTTCTTTTGTGTGGGACTCTGTGAGGTCCTGGTGAATAACAAAATGTCTTCTGTCTGATGATTTGTCCCTGTGATGTGCTCGTATTGTTGAGATGTTTGTACAGCAGCAGTAATTACAGAGGAGCTGCTGGTTTACAGTGTTGCAGGCGAATGCAGGAGCTGAGCGTTGGTGCCATTGTGGACGTTGTTTATTAGACGGGCTTGAGTTCATTATAGAGGCTGTGTTTCTCTTGGCCTGCTCGGCTTAGATAAACTCCGCTCTGGCCAAGGCCACATCCCTCCCGCTGTCGCCGCAGGCCCTTGCTGAATTGATTTCAGTAGTAAAGGGACAGTGTCACCTTAATATACGGATGGCCTTTAATTTAAGCCTGTTACCGTGCCAAGGGGCGCTTGTTTAAGGCTTAATTTACACCCTTGCAGCGATGCCTGGCATGCTGGTCTCCACGGTGAATCAGACCAGAAGATTTGGATAAAAGGTTTGAAATGCCAAAAGCTCTTAAAATTGCCCAGGCAGTGTTTAAAGTACTCAACTGTGAACTTGTGTGGGATGCACTACTTTAGCTGCACTCAGACTTGTTGTCATCAAAAGGATTGCAACTGTTGGAATTATTGTCCGTAAAAGTTTCATTTTCCTCCCTTCCTCCACAGCCACAGGCCCACTCCTACACAGCAATCGCTTTTATTTGAAGTTCTTTTACGACCTCGAGGTATATGCAGCTCTGTTTATGTGTACGTGGCAGTTATGTGTTTAAGGATAGTCTTTGTCTATTTTCCTGTTTTTACTAGCGTTTGTCTATTTGGATGTTTTTTAGCAGCTGATGTGCATTTCGATGTCATTCTTGATTTAGAGGAAGATTACCTTTACACACTACGCCATCCATCAGAAGCTCCATAGCTTGACCTGTGAGAGACTGTAATTAAGTTAGCCTAATTAACTTAATGAAGTGGCACGCTTGGCTGCCTTTACTATATTGAGTAAATTGAAATAAAAATAGGCATCATTACTCATCAGATGTTATGGTATTTAGAGTGAGACAGAGGGAATGCATGTTCTTTTCCCATTCTTCAGCCAGTGGGTGTCTTATCTCAGGTAAAAATCTAATGCTTAGCCTGCTTTTATTTTCTCAATGAGGCCTTTTTCATTAGCTGTCGGTTTATTAGCTGATCGGTTTACTCAGTATCGTCAGTGCATATATGGAATGGAGACAAATCCCGGAGAGCGATCTGAATGTGTTGTTCTATACGTTCTCTTATCTGTATTCCAGTTGAACCTTAATGCTGTAAAGTCAGCGCGATCAATAAACCCGGCGGTCGGGGCTTTGACTCAGGCGTATGAAGTGCTTAAAGCATGAGAACCTCATCAATGACGGTTGTCTTTTAGTCATGGCCAAAGTTTAACCACAGTTTAATGTGATTTAAAGGCAAGCAAGGGGCAGCTAAACTAGCCTGCAGGGAGCACGGGACACGTTCAAGGGTGGCCGGGTGGGACGGCAAAGACGAAGAGAAAATCAATGGCTAGGAGTCACCTCAATCACTTTAACTAGGCGCTACAGACGCCCGTGCCCCTCTCAGGGGCCAATTTGTGGAGTAAACAGGAGTGTGTGATTGCTGCTGGGGTCCCCAGTGGCCCCGGCTGTCCATTTCTCTGGTCCTGGCTCATTCTAACAACCCTCTTAGCGGTGAGCGTACATGAGGCTGCTTTTCTCAGTATTTCATGGCCATAAACAGTGTAGCAGACAGTTTTTCTTTATCGCCCTTCGTTAAGATGGCATTCCAACAAGTCCCTGGCTCCTGCTGCGTGGGCACAAAGCATGCTGTATCCTCCAATACATATGCAAAATAAACTTTAGTTTAACGGGTTTTTGTGAACACACCACAGCTGAACAAAGGGGTAAGTTGTGGCCTTCACTTGTGTTGGGTAATGAGTGTCGCACTAATAGACATGAGACCAGAAAGATAGTGTTGTATGTTAATGCTTTCCTTGTTAAAACGCATTCATCACAATGAGACCATCCTTTTCCTTACAACGACCTCGGGCCATGGACAGGCGCTGGCCTGCAGAGAGCACATCCACCAGACAAGAGACGCTTTGTCTCACAACTACTGTTAATTATCCTACAGCTGGTCAGATCTGCTGTCGGCAATGTTAATAAAAACAAGTGTTCTGTTCGTTGTAATTGGCTCTTTGCTCATAATAATGACACAGGAGAGACTGAAGTATTTATCAGAGATTTGTGGGAGTTTAGCATATTTCTTCAAAATTGGATTGGCATGGCAGGTTAATGTTATAGAGAGCTCCGGGAAAAAAACATGATAATCAGGCTTCACCATGCGCAAGTAAATATTTTAAGAAGAATAGCATGCACCTTGTAGCAAGGTCAAATGCTACACACCTATTTTAAGAGATTTTTAATGTATTGATTATGAGCCCAAAAGGATGTATCCGTTCCTTTTCTCTTTGCTTCTAGAGCTGCTCCATGTATATTGATTCAGCATCAACATTGCTATGTGCGCATGCGGGACGGTCAGCAGATTAACTCAAACCCGTCGGTCATGTTACAATTGTTTGGAGTTGGAAAACGGTCGCAACTTTCATGACTAATCCAGCATTTCCCGTCGATCCCCTACGGTCGTTAAACATTGTGCAAGCACATTCTGAGAAGTCGCTTGTTGTGTCTCGCTGAAGGGAGATTGATTTACAATGAAAATATAATCACTAATGAATTAAAAAATACAACTTTTTTTTATAATTGTAAAATAGTTTATAGTTAAAGGAATATAGCCGGTGAGGGAACGTCGGCATGCCGTGTGTTCCCAGCGTTGTTCAGAGATACATAAGCACTTATCCCACAGGACCCGAGCACTCAGGCCTATTTATGATCCCCTGCTTTATTCTAAATGCTTCACATTGGAATGAAACGTAGAGAAAGCAGCTCTCCGTATCCTCTTCCGGAAGGCATCTGTAGTTCTGTGACGAGGCGATAAAAAAGAAAAACCTGCTTGTGAATTTTTTACCTTAAATTAAATTAGGCGGCGCCTGGTACCTCTACCTCGTGTCTGTCATGCCTCACTAAAATGGAAATACCTTTCTTGGAGAGAGAGAGAGAGAAAAGGGACATTAAAGAATGCCCTTTGTAATAAATGAAATGGGAATTGCAAATATGCGCAGTCATGAAATTTAATTGTGCTCTCTGGTGACTGGTTTGTGGGTGCAGGAGGAGCGCTGGGGGCAGAGGTGGTTAAATGTAGCGCGTAACGCACTGCTGGAACGGCTAATGAAGCGCTGTTTATGACCCGCTGCAATGTGTCATCTCTTGAATGGCAACAAGATGCCAGTGCACACACACACATACACACTGTGTGTGTGGTATTGTCTTCGTTAAAATGTATTAATATGTTAAAGGGTATTTTTGGTGCTGAGAAGCCACATACCTACAGTACAAGCCAAAAATCTAACAGGATACAACATTAGAGTCATTTGGAACGACTTTATAATGTCAATGAAAAGAGACTCTGTATGAGAAATATAATATATATAATATAATATATATGTATATATATATATATATGTGTATATATATGTGTATATATACGTATATATGTGTGTGTGTATATATGTATATATGTGTGTATATATATGTATATATATATATATATGTATATATACGTATAAATGTGTATATGTATACATGTATATATATGTGTATATGTATACATGTATATATATGTGTATATATACATATATATGTTCAAAAAACCCTGATGATAAGCAGCCCTAGGACTGAAGTTACCTCGCCCGGACCAGGGAAACCGGGGCACCCTCCCGGAGCCAGACCCGGGAGGCGAGCTCGTCGGCGAGCGTCTGGTGGCCGGGCTTTCGCCCATGGGGCCCGGTCGGGCTCAGCCCGAAGAAACACCATGGTGCAGCCACCCTGTGGACCCACCACCCGCAGGGACAGACATCGGGGTCGGTTGCTATTTAGACCGGGCCACGGGCCGGGCAGGGGGCCTGGGCGAGCCGATCGCCGGCGACATAGACTAGCTCTAGGGACGTGGAACGTCACCTCGCTAGCGGGGAAGGAGCCGGAGCTGGTGAGGGAGGTGGAGCGTTACCAGCTAGATATAGTTGGGCTCACCTCCACGCACAGCGCTGGCTCTGGAACCAAACTCCTGGAGAAGGGTTGGACTTTGTTCTTTTCTGGAGTCGCCCAGGGTGAGAGGCGCCGGGCGGGAGTGGGGATACTCACGAGTCCCCGGCTGAGCGCCGCCGTGTTGGAGTTTTCCCCGGAGAACGAGAGGGTCGCCTCCCTGCGCCTACGGGTTGCGGGGAGTAAGGCTCTGACTGTTGTTTGTGCTTATGCACCAAACAGCATTTCGGAGTATCCGGCCTTCTTGGAGTTGGTGGGAGGGGTCCTGGAAAGGGCGCCACCTGCCGACTCCATAGTACTCCTGGGGGACTTCAACGCTCACGTGGGCGACGACAGAGAAACCTGGCGGGGAGTGATTGGGAGAAACGGCTTGCCTGATCTGAACCCGAGCGGTGTTTCGTTGTTGGACTTCTGTGCTAGCCACAGTTTGTCCATAACAAACACCATGTTTGAACATAAGGTGGCTCATAAGTGTACCTGGTACCAGAACACCTTAGGCCGGAGATCAATGATCGACTTCGTAATCGTATCATCTGATCTGCGGCCGTATGTTTTGGACACTCGGGTGAAGAGAGGAGCAGAGCTGTCAACTGATCACCACCTGGTGGTGAGTTGGATCAGATGGCGGGGGAGTCGGCCAGAAAGACCTGGCAAGCCCAAACGTGTAGTGAGGGTGAACTGGGAACGTCTGGCGGAGGATCCTGTCCGGGAGGTCTTCAACTCCCACCTCCGGAAGGACTTCTCACACATCCCGAGTGAGGTTGGGGACATGGAATCAGAGTGGATCATGTTCAAAGCCTCTATTGTGGACGCGGCCGCTAGGAGCTGTGGTCGGAAGGTCATCGGTGCCTGTCGTGGCGGCAACCCGAGAACCCGGTGGTGGACACCGGGGGTGAGGGAAGCCGTCAAGCTGAAGAAGGAGGCCTTTCGGCTTGGTTGGCCCAGGGGTCTCCTGAAGCAGCTGACAGGTACAGGCAGGCCAGAAGGACTGCAGCTGCGGTGGTCACGGATGCTAAAACTCGGGCATGGGAGGAGTTCGGGGAGGCCATGGAGAAGGACTTTCGGTTGGCCTCAAGGAGGTTCTGGCAAACCATCCGACGACTCAGGAAGGGAAAGCAGGGCCTTCCCCAGGCTGTTATCAGCAGGGGAGGGGGGCTGCTGACCCAGACAGAGGATATCGTCGGGCGGTGGAAGGAGCACTTTGAGGAACTCCTAAACCCGGTCAACATGTCCCCTGAACAGGGGGCAGCGCCTGAAGACTTGGGGTTGGATGAACCCATATCCCTGGCAGAGGCCACTAAGGTAGTCAAAAAGCTCCTTGGTGGCAAGGCGCCGGGGGTGGATGAAATCCGCCCTGAGATGCTGAAGGCGCTGGACTTTGTTGGGCTGTCTTGGCTGACACGCCTCTTCAATGTCGCATGGGGGTCGGGCACAGTGCCCATGGACTGGCAGACCGGGGTGGTGGTTCCCATCTTCAAGAAGGGGGACCGGAGAGTGTGCTCGAACTATCGGGGTATCACACTACTCAGCCTCCCGGGAAAAGCTTATGCCAAGGTGCTGGAACGGAGGCTCCGACCGTTTGTCGAACCTCGGATTCAAGAAGAACAGTTCGGGTTTCGTCGTGGAATAGTGGACCAGCTCTTTACCCTTGCAAGGATACTGGAGGGGTCCTGGGAGTTTGCCCAACCAGTCTACATGTGCTTTGTGGACTTGGAGAAGGCTTTCGACCGGGTCCCTCGGGGCTTTTTGTGGGGGGTGCTGCGGGAGTATGGTGTGCCGGACCCGTTGCAACGGGCCATCCGGTCGCTGTACGCCTGCAGTAGGAGCTGTGTTCGTATCCTCGGCAGTAAGTCAGATACGTTCCCGGTGGGTGTTGGCCTCCGCCAGGGCTGCCCTTTATCACCGGTCCTGTTCGTGACTTTCATGGACAGGATATCTAGGCGCAGCCGTGGGGTGGAGAATGTCAGGTTCGGGGATCTCAGGATAGCCTCTCTGCTGTTTGCAGATGATGTGGTCCTGTTTGCCTCCTCGGACCATGACCTCCAGCATTCACTGGGGCGTTTTGCAGCCGAGTGTGAAGCGGCGGGGATGAGAGTCAGCACCACGAAATCTGAGGCCATGGTGTTCTGCCGGAAACCGGTGGATTGCTCCCTCCGGGTGGGGACAGAGTGCCTACCACAAGCGAAGGAGTTCAAGTATCTCGGGGTCTTGTTCACGAGTGAGGGTAAAATGGAGCGGGAGATCGACAGGCATATCGGTGCGGCTGCAGCAGTAAAGCAGGCGTTGCACCGGGCCGTCTTGGTGAAGAAGGAGCTGAGCCGGAAGGCAAAGCTCTCAATTTACTGGTCGGTCTACGTCCCAACCCTCACCTATGGTCACGAGCTTTGGATCGTGTCCGAAAGAACGAGGTCGCGGATACAAGCGGCCGAAATGAGTTTCCTCCGTAGAGTGGCCGGGCTCAGCCTTAGAGATAGGGTGAGTAGCTCGGACATCAGGAGGGAGCTTGAAGTCGAGCCGCTACTCCTTCGTGTCGAAAGGAGTCAGCTGAGGTGGTTCGGGCATCTAATTAGGATGCCTCCAGGACGCCTCCCTTTAGAGGTTTTCCAGGCACGTCCAACTGGTAGGAGGCCCCGGGGAAGACCCAGGACACGCTGAAGGGATTATATCTCCCAGCTGGCCTGGGAACGCCTCGGGATCCCCCAGAATGAGCTGGTAGATGTTGCGGGTGAGAGAGAAGTCTGGGTCAGCCTGCTTGACCTGCTGCCTCCGCGACCCGACCCCGGATAAGCGGTGGAAAATGGATGGATGGATGTGTATATATGTATATATATGTGTGTATATATGTATGTATATATATATATATATTACATTACATTACATTTCATTTAGCTGACGCTTTTATCCAAAGCGACTTACATGATATACAGTAGACCGTAGACACAGCAACGGTGAGCAACGAGGGTTAAGTGTCTTGCTCAAGGACACAACGACACAGACTGCCGGAGCCGGGGATCGAACCACCGACCCTCTGATTGAAAGACCGAGTTGCTAACCACTGAGCCACAGCCGCCCCACTGAGCCACAGCCGCCCCACATATATATATATATATACAGCAGATTTATGTATCAAACATAAAAATATAAATCAACCACATATTGTGATATAAAAACTACAGAAGCATTTCCTTTTAAGTTCTGCAATCACTCATGTTAATTTGCATGATATGGGAAGAACTTGTAATCCTATAAAAACTAATTCACAATGTATGAATTGTAATTACAGTTACAAATGGAACTGGAGGGATTGGCTTTCAAACACTACTGCATTATTGTATATAGCTCTTAATCTCTGGACATAGTGATAATATGGACAGTTGATCAGTCTGTAATTTGGCATTTTGAAATGTGTGTACTGTTTTCATCCCCGAAATTGAAATACATGTGATGTGTTTGGTGTTGAGCTTTAAGGAAAAAATGGAAACACGATCAGTATCAGGCAATAGTTTCCCAGTTTTACTTTTTGTATTTGCGGTTATCAAACAGCATAGCACCCGTCTGAAGAAGAAAACGTACTTAGTTGCTGAGAAAATTAGAAGTTGACATGCATTCATTTTAGTAGCATAAACTGTAGGAGAGCCCCGAAACTGTTTAAATAATTCTGCATTCAGGAACGTCTTAATAAATATATAAATTATGAAATTATAGTAGAATTGTGAATCAAAAATATTTTCAAATTATAACTAGTGAAATAAATATTAAGTTTAATAAAACTATGAAAATAAGGGGAAAATAACTTGTAGTTATAATACATTATCAGATTACTATTTTGCTTGTTATATTTATTTTCTTTATTGTTATTTTAACTTCTAATAATTGTTGACATTTTTTAATTCTGTATTTCTGTAGTTTCTGAAAAACATTATATGACATAGACTATCCCAAAAATACCTAAATATTGTGACGTGGAGCTGACATGAGGAAGTGAACCCAGAGTCCAGATTATTTTGGTCAGATTATTGTTTCACAGGCCAAAGAAGAAGTTTGACGCTGTGCTGTTATTGTTCCTGCTGAGTGTCCTTTTGACAATGATCATTTAAGCTCATCTTATCTTTTTTGAGCACTTAAAATAATATATTAGTCATTAAACTGAACTAGGTTTTAATTATTTGTGCAACGTGACAATGTTTGAATCCCCCTCTGATGGACTATATGAAACATGTGGAGCGAGTGAGACTACTGCTCTCCCCTCGTGTTTGTAGCGTTGCACAGGAAACGTGCAGAAGTGTGCGCTTATCTCGCTGTGAGAGGAATCCATCAAAGGTGAGAGGACACGGTGCGGCAGAGCCCCTTCTGCATGCGGCCGTTGTGCAGCGTAAGACGCACTCATAAATAAATAGGATGAAAGCAGAAAACAAGATAAGGAAATCAGTCCCTCTAATTAACTGCTAATTTGTTTGAGGACTGCACAAGTTAGATAAAGGAAGGCAAAGCTTATTAAAGCGCACGCTGGGTTGTACATTATGACTCCTTTACAGCCAAACGTGTGTGTGTGTGTGTGTGTGTGTGTGTGTGTGTGTGTGTGTGTGTGTGTGTGTGTGTGTGTGTGTGTGTGTGTGTGTGTGTGTGTGTGTGTGTGTGATTGTTGATGTTGCGAGCAGCGGGGGATGTGAGGCTGAACAGTGTGAACGACGGACTACTCATCATCGCCCCTACGGCTGAGTCTAAGCTCTCCTCCTCCTCCTCCTCTCCCCGCATCACATGACAGAGAAGACGCTCTGCTCCTGCCCTTTAAAAACGCCACCCCCGACTCAAATGAAAAATGTGGCATTTCATTATCATATATGTATATGTTAGTGCCAGGGGGCCTGCCAGCCTATGGAAAGCAAGCGGTGCAAACAACACCCTCCCCCCCAGCCCCCTCTTCTCCTATCCCTCGTTTCCCCAGAGGGAATGGATGGAGATATCCCACAATGCCAGAGCCCATCAGCTCTTGCAGGTCTGTCGGAGGGAGGAGTGATGGGGGGTTGGAGGAGCATCTGCCTCTTCACTTCACACAAAGCAAACGTCTGGAGCAAGGGCCGCTGATGCAAAGCGCAGCTCCGTCCTCAACCTCTGGAGTCCACCGGCCCCTCGGCCCCCTTTCTCTGAATCAGTGGAGGAGCAGCGCTAAAAAAACCTGCTGTAAATCTTCAAACGGCAGATAATATTAGGTTTGCCATGATAATTATAGCTATGCTATTGTCTAAAAACAGGATCTTTGATGTGTCATTGTTGTAATGATATGATGCCGTTTGATTGATTACGTGTTCGGCGCATACACACAGCTGGTTTCAAAGACACGTCACAAGGAGGGATCGTGAAACGCCAACACCTTATTGTTCATCATTTTAGGATTAACCATATTGTCAATCCGTTCATTACAGAGTATTGTTAGTTTGTCAGAGCTGCTCCAACCAATGTGGACATCCGTCAAGTGAAAAAGGAGATGCTTCATAATTGCACAATGATTAAACAACATATATCAGGAAAGAACTAGACATTTATACATATTTTCTTAAGAACAACATTATATCTTTATTCCCTATATATTTTCATAAATTTGCCAACTTAAAACGATTTTAGCATAAGGCTGCCATTACACAATGTGTAATGTGAAAAGGGCACTCATCCGGGCACAGCCAGCTTCCAGCTCTGCAGCTCCCTTCAGGACTACAGCGCCTCTGAGCATCTTTTCAGCTCATCGTTTTGTTTTGGAAGCATGCAATATTTAGTCTCACTGCTCTCATCAACTTTGTTTCCATCAGCAGCATGCCAGGAATCTTCATTTCACCGGTCAAGCATATCCAGTGAATTCATCCACAGTGCAAGAAAGATGTAAAGGCTGTGAAGCACAGTGGGCACATTTGTACATTTTTGCACTGCACATTTTTACATTTTAAATTGGTCTCCCTGATTTTAACAATGTATGTTCAAGTGCTTGTGGGTTAGGGTTGGGCAATATGTTCACATTTTCCAAAACGGTTCAAAAATATAGAGAAAATTGGACTGTGTAAAGGGTGGGCTGTTACTTTTCATGGGGGGGCTCATGATAAATTGATTAGGCTGGACCGGACACAACTGTGATAGAATCACGTTTTGCCTCGTAGTGACAGTGAATTGTAAATCTTAAATGCAGCAACTTGCTTCCTGCAGACTAAACACTGAAAACAAAACATAAGGCCATGTCTTGTAAACATTGTACATTCAGTGTCAACCGTTTGCTTTTTACCGCTCAGCAACTAAAAAATACCGGGCTACACACAAAACATCTCTCATGGTTAGTAAGAAGTGCATAGCATCGTCAGAAGTGTGCCTTTATAGGTGCTTTATGGGTAGAGTGTCCGTCCTGAAACCAGAAGGTAGCCGGTTCGATCTCCGGTCCCCCCGTAGTTCGCATGTTGATGTGTCCTTGAGCGAGACCCTGAACCCCCAGTTGCTTACTGGGCGCCTCATGGCAGCACACTGCTCCTTAATTACTAAGGATGGGTTAAATGCAGAGAATACAATTACCCACTGTAGGACTAGTAAGGGATTAATTATTATTATTATTATTAATAGTGATATGCTAAAAGCATAGTCAGAAGTGTGCTGTATAGTGCACCATGTTAAAGTAGGTAGATGTCTGCGGGTAAATAGCTAATACAGCGATGCAGACATTTCTTGGCAGGGTCCAAAGCTTAAAGTTTTACATTATGTCATACACACTGGATAGAGGTTGCAACAATAGTAGCAGCAACAAAAGAAGAAGAACTACGTAAACAACATGGACGTATGGGATTGAGTAAATAAAGGTATACCAATAAAGACTGCAATTATCCCCATCTGAATTAACAATATGACTGTTCTTGTGAGATTTGAATTAACACCAGCAGGACTCCAAATTAATTCTAGTGTTGCTGTGTGTCTGTTGGATGTGCAAATAGGGATTTGTTTGCTGACACAATTTCCAACATTCCTCAGGCGATACGTCATAATGCGTTGTGTTTACAGCTTTCTCTGATGCCCCAAAGTGGCCAGGAAGCCGGGGAATGCGGCTTTAAATATTGCTCCGGCTCTCAAAGAGGTTTATATCATCTTATAATTGCAGTATAGATATTTCAGTTACAGAATTATAACGTTATGACACAGTATGTGCTCTCCAACAGGAGTTACACCCTCCCCAAACAACTCCTAAGATGCTCCCCAGGTGACGTCTGCTTCTCCAATATGACTAACAGCTCGTCCTCTCCATATCTGTGACACTCTAAATTGCATGCTGCACAGGCAATTTAGTAGACTCACTCCATAAGCCTGACTATAAGGGCAGATGAATGAGGAGTGGGCCCTAACGGAAGGCAATCTTAAGCTGTAGTATCACTCCCAGCACAGCATTTCACTGAGATTCAAAGAAACACGAAAAACTGATGAAGATTTGGGGCTGTGTCCCTCCCACTCAGCCGGGGGGGCTCTGCAGATAGACAGACAGCAGGATAATACCAGCAACAGAGAACCCTCAGGCAGACACAGGTGTGACGGGTGGCTGCGGGGTTGGAGTGGGGAGGATCAAGAACAAGAGAAATCCCGAGAGGACGGGGGGCCGGTGTCACCCCGGCCCCCAGGGACACACACTATATCAGTGCAGGAGCCATGGGAGGCACATCTCTGGCTTTATGAGATAGTTAGCATGCGCTGGCCCCTCCTCCCCTCTCTTGTTTCTCATTTAAGAGCCGACTGCCCCCCCCACCACCCCTCCATCCGATAACGGATGGCGCCACAGGTAATTGGAAAATTGGCAGGCTTGTCAGGGAGATTTGGTGGATGGCACGGGTGTATACGACGGCAGAGTTCATGAGGTGTCACCCCACAGCTAGATTTATATCAGCCCTATGGACCGGCACCAGAAAGGATCTGGAGTTCAGGAAAAAGTATCACATTTTTCTCCAGGGCGAGACTGCTCCAGAGGCACGGACAAGGTTCCTGATAGTAAAGAGATAATATATGAGCCGTCCTTTGCATTAACCTGAACCCTAATTTACGGTTTCTACACATGCCTTAACAAGCGCTGCGCGGCGCTCCGCACATCCCACACACTGATTTATTAGTGGCTCATCTTTATCTTCCTTAACAATTTCAATTTCATTTGCATCATCAAACGATGGTTCACGAAATTGAATCCCTGACTTTATTTACTAAAGACTGGTAGGGTTGGGTACCGAAAGTCGGTGCTAATATGGCACCGGTTCCAAGACGTCCGGTACCTACCGGACCGAAACGAAGATTTCGGTGTTTCCTTTCGTGCCTGAGCCAATTTAATTTTTTTTACGCTACTCTTTTTTTTTACACTACTCTGATGACTCCGCCCTGGCAGCAGGTGACGCGATAGCTTATCGTTTGTATCGCTCAAGCAGCTAGCTAGCAGCCACTCAACCTTTGAAAATGTCAAAGGGTAAGCGGTCTAAACTGTGGCTTTTATTTTTTTCTCCTGTGCAGGACATGCAATCAGTCAGGAGAGGTGTCGCATTTTGCCAGAGAAGGCAAATATGCTGATCTTTCTACAAAATAATTGCTGAAGTGTACAGAGTGTGTGTGTGTGTGTGTGTGTGTGTGTGTGTGTTTATGTTTATTTAATCATACTGTAAACTGTTGTTAATAGTTAATATATTGTGCATAGTAAAAGTTTGAAGCCAAGTGTTTTGTATTTATTTATATTTATAGTATACTTAAAACAGTTAATACTGTATATTGTTCAATTTAATAATAAAAAATGTGCCTTTCTTTAATGTCGTCGTTTTGAGTTATCGATTTTAAAAGTCCCATCCCTAAAGACTGGTCAGGATTTTTTATTTCAAGAATGTCCATTGAATTTCATCCACATTGCAGGAGAGGGGAAGATGTAAGTGCTGTGAAGCACAACAGAAAGAATATGTTTACCCTTTTAAATGGACTCCCTGAATTTTAACAATTGCCACCATCAGCCCAACATATTTATGCAGATGTTTGTGCAGCGATGGCAGCGGTTCGTTAGAGGCAGACCATTAATTTAATAAAGTTAAACTAAAAGTGTGACATTAACGTTTTGAAACGTAAGCTTGTAAAACTGAGTTTTGCAAAAGAACTTGAACAATCACAGTAGGAAATGTTTTCACAGCAATAAATGACAACATTAGAGAGGGAATTGGGACTTGTATAACTTCCGAAATAGAAATATTCCGAACGATCATCATGAAAGCCGTTCATAAAATGACCCTACAGGATCGGGGCTAAGGCAATGACATCAGTTGTCGATCAACATTGTCCACATCCATCCCATTAAAAGGTGTCAGATAGGAATGAATGACAGGAATAGTTGTCCTTTTTGTTCATATCCTCCACTATACATTGCACTACTATACAATGTGCGGCTGTAAACAAGCAAAAGCATGACCCTTCCTCAAACACACTCTGTCCTCTCATTGGCTGAAATGAATGATTTCTTTGTCTGTGGTTCAAAAGGACTCCACTGCTGAGCAGTGGTGCGAAAAGGAAAGGACGTGGGGAAGGAAGTGTACAATGCCAGGCTTGGTGTTCATCTTTCTGTGCCAATCTTTGCACGTGAATGCGTCACCACCATTGGGCCCGGATAGAAAAGGTTCTCCAGCTGTTGGATCGGTGTGTTTACAGCCCTTCATGTTCCGACGTTGGTGATCGTCTCACCGCCGTGATACCGGTTCATGAGTAATGGCTTCCAGTGACATCATGAGGTCAACAGGTTTTTTTACTTAGAAAGTTTGCCCAAGAGTCTAATGGTGTTAAATAAATCTGCCAGGTAAATTCCCGCTCACAATCTTTTGTGAAAAGATAAATTCTGTTTTTTTTAATTAGCGAACGGGACACGCAGTGTTCAGAACTGCTTTCCTGGTGATTGTCCTTGGTTTTTTGACATTACTTTTGAAGTGCTCACATTTTCTGTAGGCCTGCACCAAGTTGTGTCAGGATGAGTATGTCTGGAAAAGTTTACAATATTTAAGAAATGTGTGCATTTATGTGAACACACAAAGAATTCATAGGGAAGTGAAAGCAATCGTGAATCGTGAGAATTAGAACCTCATAGCTCGCATGAAGAGCATGGATTCATGAGGGCTGCAGGTCCTAACCTCGTGATCACACATTCTGGAGGGAAGATGTGTTTATTAACCTCTGGAGGGGGATAATTGTATCTGTCAGAGTCGTTTAATCACCGCTGCAGCTCTCCCCACTGTCACTTTCACTTTGTCTGTTTTACTAAATCAGCTGGCTCCTCGCTTGGCCCACTACGACTCCTGCTCTCCTCGTGTCACTTCCCTTTTAGATGGCTGTAAAACCCACGTGTACATTTGGGAAATGTTTCATCATTTGTTAAAAAAAAAGATCTTCAGTGTCCAGCAAATAATATAAAGGAATTGTAAAACACTGGTTTTGACTTGACAGAAAGACAGTTGAAGGTGGACAACACAATATTTAGTTAATAATTTATCAATCAAATACAGTGGATCCAACACCATCAGCCTGCTTGTGATGGAAATTAATCAGAAGCTGCATCTTAATACTGTGATCCAGCATTTCTAAATCAGTAGGCATATACCTACATAAAACATCTATCAGGGCCAAACAATAAGGCTGAAAGATAGTGAGGACAGGTGTTTATAGCCATAATAACTTTTATTAAAAAATAACTACTTAACATTTATACAACTTGTTCTATTCCATTTAAGTTGTGCACTCTGAGCTAATGCTTAACTTTCTTATGATGCTTTTATTATTTCTATTTTACCAAAACTTAAAGTTATACGGTTATACGATACTTTTAAAGAACTTATTTTTTCCGCATCAACACCGGGGTGCTGGTTCGCCACAACACTTATTGTATTCCTTCAATTAATCAATTGTTATGAACCTACGGCTGCAGGTATCAGCCATCAGCCTGCAGCCGTAGGTTTCTGCAGGCTGATGGTTGATACCTGTTGCAAACTGATGACCCCTCGTCTCCTTTATGTGCTCCATGCCCATCTCGCCACTCTCCTGCCTCCTGACCTTCTACCGCTCTGCATAAAGACTGAATTGGTCCTGAAAGTTGGCCCTGGATGTATTTGGAGGTTGGGTATTGGCTCTTTGCTTAATCCTGCCCCCTTGAACACAGACCGGTCAATCACAGTAAAGCATCGCTCATCTCCAAACAGGGACTGACCACTATGCGCCACAGACTCTCATGCTATTGTTTGAGATCGTTTCTAGGATGGTTTAGTGGAGCTAGTCATAGTTAAACGGTGTGTAATAGTAATAATCGTTACTCTGAGATTTTGAAAGGAGAAATATGTCTCTAAACTATACCTAAAAAGTAGTTTAGCACATCTTTACCTAGCGTTAGCACTTCTGAAGTGAATAAAGACCTACCTGGCTCTACAGAAACAGTGAGGTTGACTTTTACTCTGTGACCCAGGGCCGGCGATTGCTATAGGCGAACTAGGCAACTGCCTAGGGCGACAAATGGGTTGGGGCGCCCTCTAGTGTCGCCCTTAGACCTACTTCCCATTAATCATAGTTAGAATAACAAGCACATTAAAACATGTTTATTAATCATGATCATCCTAGGGCGCCCCTTCAGCCACACGTTTACTTGTCAACCTGATTTTTAGATTGAATTGATGGTTATTGTCGATAATTTCCTAATTTGGGGCGGTTGCGTTAAATTACGTTACGTTAGTTACGTGAGGGATCCTGCACCCTGCCTGCGTGGGGTGGGCGTGTCAGCTACGTGACATTTGCAAAAATGAAGCGGTCTAAACCATCTGGAGCACAGGGACGAAAACGAAAAAAGGAAGACGAGGAAAAGAAAGTCAAGTATAGAGGTAAGTCTTCTCATCTCAGCCATTAAGGTGTCAAACGAAATACATTTAGTATTGTGCATCACCTAATGGACGTTTCATTGCTGTCACTTAGGCTAGCTATAGCTAGCTAGCGACTGTTACTTTGCTAATTTGCTACGTAGGCTATTACTAGCAAACGTAACTTCACTGATAACCTACATCACATATGTCAAACTCAAGGCCCGCGGGCCAAATGTGGCCCGCCACGTCATTTTATGTGGCCCGCGACGGCTTGAAAGGCATGATCACAGCGGACCCGTGTTCAGTCGGTCGCGGATCCGTTTCGTCGCGGACCCGTTTTCAGTGGGTTGCGGACCTTTGCATGGGCAATATAAAAACATTGTGCTTTTATTTTGAAGGGAATTTTGAATGCAGTAAAGTGCGTCTATTCACACAGTGCTGCGTTCACAACACACTTTGCTTGCATGAGTTTACACACGCACTATTTGTGATAGTTCACTTCATTCCCGACCTTTTTATTATGTTTGTGCATCAAAGCACCGCTGAGTCTGTTAAAAAAGGCTGAAGTTATAAAATGATTATGTGTGTTGTATTACTTTGTGTCCTTAAGATGCACTTTTGGGTTTTTAATTGAGTGTAAAAGGGAATATTTCAAACTAGTTTTTTTGTGTTGGCATGTGAGATTCTGTACCATTTCAGGCTCAAACTGCACCATCTTTTCATTAAATCCATTTGAGAAGTTGAACATGTTCCTTGCTTTGGATCTCGGGTCATTCAGGGGTGATGGTGCAGCCAGACCAGTAGAACCACTGCCCCAGACCACATGCATGTTCTTATTGGCTAGTTATGTCCTTCTCAACTGTGACAAAAAAAAGCTTTGAACAAAGTTAATATAACAACGATTATATATATTCGTTATTCGATTATGTATATGTGTTTTTTGTTTTTATTTTTGTTTTAAATTGGCCAGATGCACTCAGGCAATTTTTGCAGAGGCCGGCACCTGCTGGAGAAAGGACGCCTGATTCGCCTCCCTCTGAACTTTGTAAGTAGCCTACACAACTAGTACTATTGTTGCTGTTTTTGTTATTGTTATTATTATTATTATCAATTATTACTTTCATAATCACATCACATTAATACTACTAATTGTAATCAGTAGCATTATTTAGCCTTGTAGCAGTGGTGGCAGTAATTGTAATTTATCTACTACAAGTTACATGGTCAGATAAAATGTATTTGTACAATGCAACTATGTGGTAGGATGGTAGAAATGACCAAATGCAATTGTGTAACGAAAAGCATGGATGAACTCTGTTTAAATACAGCTGCAGGAGAAGGGACATCCAGTAAAACTCAAGGGGCCAGTAACACACAGGCCAGGAACACACAGCCTGCATCAGGTGAGTCTATTGAATAGTATTTATTCAAGCCACATCCATACTTTAAAGTACAATAGAAACATGTTAGCATGTATTAAATACAATAGCTTGTTTTCTTAAGGAAGTTCAACCACATTCATGATCATTTCACTTATTATATTAAACACCGCTTGTCTGGCTATACAATTTGTTTGAATACAGGTGAAGGTGAAGGGACATCCAGGACCACATCAAGCACTCAGGGCACCAGTGAAACTACACTGCCGCCTGCAGACACCTCACCCTCCGCAATTCCTGATATCCAGGGAGAACCTATAGATTACTTGAAGGAGAAGAAACTTGAAGAAGTTTTTCCAAATATGTGGGTGGCCCTAAGAATTGCTGTCACACTATCTGTGACAGTAGCTTCTGCTGAAAGAAGCTTCTCTAAATTAAAATTACTTAAGACCTACCTGAGGTCCAACGATGAGTCAGGAACGCCTCAATGGGCTTGTGCTGATGAGCATCAACCAAGAGGTCTCAAGTAAAATATCATTTGATGATACCATCAACGAATTTGTCATTAGGAAGTCCAGACGAGTCAAATTTGAATGCTGTGTCAATTTAGAAGGTGAATAGAAATGCCAGAAACAACTGTTCATCTTCTATTATTTGAGATGGGGATATAACTACTAAGAACTTCAATCTTTTAATTTTGTATTGGTACGTACAGTATCTATAAAAGCATGTTTGTAGAGGGTATAGAGGGTCATAATTTGCTTAAATGTCCTTACAGGTGCTTAAGAGTGTTTTGCACAGTTTATGGAGTTAATTTAATCTTTGAGTATGTAATAAATTATTTAAAATAATAAAAAAGAAAATGTTCTGAAACTATTCTGGTGTTTGTTGTCCATGCACCATTTATTGTTGAACTGCAATGTAGAATTATAAGTGGGTGAAAAACTGCTATGCAAAGTAAAGCAGTTAAGTTAATATACTTGTATGTCTCTTCAGTGATGTAAAGTATTGTGTGGGGGAGGGGGGGCGCAAAACTCAATCTCGCCTAGGGCAACCAAAGGGCTAGAGCCGGCCCTGCTGTGACCTGTAGCTTTAGCATCTTTATCTTTTCAACCTGTTTTTGCTGCTGCTTCAGTTCGACATCCAAAACATTTCCCATAAACGACAATTATGGACCCTTCTGTCTGCTTCTCTCTGAATTAGTTGTGATCCAAAAATGTGATCATATTAATTCATGGGGTGCAGTTAGTAACAGTGTGGGCTCCATGGTAACGTAGCTCTATCAACTTGACCATCACCACTAAGCTAAAGGCGGACTAGTGATCAGCATGATGACACCTGCAACCACCTTTTTAAAAGACCCAAAGAAATTGTGGTATTTATTAACGTATATCATGTTCTTGGAAACAATCTCTTCAGCTTGTGTACAGACCTTATTTTAGGCATCGAACCAAAAGCCCAGTGACCTTTAAACGGGGAAACCGGAAGCGCCAACATGCTGACTCCTTTCTGGGTTTCAGGACTCATTCCTGCAGCACTTTATCTGGACGTGATACGTATGGACAGCGGGCGGATCAGCAACACATCCATGTGTCTCTGCAGTACCCGAGTCAGACAGCATACTTGTTTTTAGAGAGGAGGGTCAGGTTCATTCTTTTTTTCATTCTGAACGGCGACATGTTCAGAGGTGTCATCTGTTACGTGACGGCTTGTTGTGTCTTGTGTTTCCAGGAGGAAGAGGAGGAGCAGGAACAGGAGCAGCTGGAGGAAGATGGCGCCGTTAAAGAGGAAACAGCGGAGCCCGAGATTCCCGACTGAACCCGACGAGCGGACCCGAACACACCACTGCTCTGTGGCTTCACCTCCAGTCTTAGCATTCCCGTTCAGACTATAGCACACGTAACTTTCTACTAGCCTCCCAAAGTTTCTAGACGGCCAGCAGGTAGCTTCTCCACATAGTTTAGCAAGCAGAGGAGTATTTTAGAAGAAAAAAACACTATTTAAAAATCTTTAGATTTAAGGGAAGAGTTTGTACTTTTTATGAACGAGGCTGAACAGACAGACAGACATCGCTCAGATCTCAGACCACGAAAGCATCACACACACCACTACGCTTCTTCTACAGCAGAGGCATGTGTCCAGCTGGCGACGCCCAGCCAGCGGACGTGTTTATGACACCTTCCACGCAATCTATTTTCATACACTAATGATGATCAGACAGTGTGTCCACGCAGAGTATCCTCAGTGTCCTGTTTACAAGATAAAGCGAGCAGAGTGGAGTGCTGATCCCTGCCGAGCACGCTGACGTCAGCAGTGAAGTGTCCTCTCACCGTCTTCGCACACATTTCACTCAACATTTGACTGGAGGATTTTATTTTTATATTTCATGCATATCTTCTTTCTTCCCCCATTTAAAACAACTTATTTTCTGACTCATTTACAGTTGTGTGATGTATTGAGTCTGTTTTTTGTGTTGGAAAGAAATGTTTTATAATCTTTGATTTACAGTGACTTTAAGTGCTACATACCAATCTATTTTGTCATTGGATTTGTAATAAAATCGTCCATGTTTGATTGTTGATTGTATTTACATCCTTTGCAAAGTTATAGGTTCTTTTCTTCTACTTTGTCGCTGCTTTTGTCGCTGGTCCAGACTGGGTCTCTCAGCTCCCTGGGAGCCACAGATGTATCAAGTGTTCACAAGCACATCATCTTCAAATCAACTGCCGCCTGTAATTTGGTACTAAATGTGGCAGATTTAAGTAGTAAGTAAGTGATGACTACATTTAGCATTCATCAGCTGACCAATCATTCGATGTGACCAGAGACTACTGTCAGGCGCTCACAGTGAATCTGGAAATATGGTTAAAACAAATTAAAATAAAGGCAGAAAGTGTAATTTATATTTATTAAAGAATAACATCATAGGATTAAATTGATGCTTGCTAGTGATTGTAATCCAGAGCACATGTGTCTATAGCCTCCTTCACACAGCCTGTTGCACCGTTATTCTGTATAAAAGGTATGGGGGGAGGTGCATTGGTAGTCACAGCCAGTCTGTAAAAGGGACAGCTGGTACGGCGGTTTTACAGTTCTGAAAAGTGAAGCGGCGACTCTGGTTGTATAGAAGTCTATGCTTCATGTGTTAAAGCTACATTCTCTCTCCTGACCATCAGGGGGCGACTCCTCTGGTTGTATAGAAGTCTATGCTTCATGTGTTAAAGCTGCATTCTCTCTCCTGACCAGCAGAGGGGAGAGGACGGTCTGGTTGTATAGAAGTATATGCTTCATGTGTTAAAGCTGCATTCTCTCTCCTGACCAGCAGAGGGGAGAGGACGGTCTGGTTGTATAGAAGTATATCCTCTGGTTGTATAGAAGTCTATAGAACATTCTTAACTCTTTATTTATTCCCTCAGTAAACATTGTAAACATGAGTTTATGTCTCAATCTCTAGTTTCAAGTCTTCTTCAATACAGCATGATGTTCATTTAGTAAATTATGCTCATTTAGAGTCAAACAGACCATACAGCAGGAGATGCTTTACTTACAAGGTGATTGACAGGTCTCTACCACATTGTTTTTTGGTCTGGGAGCTGTTTCTACTTTCCTCTTAGCACTTTAACTCTTTCACAGTGAGTTTACACTTCATGTTAATTGTAACCTTTTGGTCTCCTCAAAATGTCTCATTCCACATTTGCTTAGCTCCACCTTTTAGTGTCCCTTCTTCTCCACTTCTTATAAAGATTCTATGGACTACATTCACACACACACACACACACTGCTGTTACTTCTGTAATGTCAGTCACACACAGGCAGCATCATGTTGTTTGGTTCAGTGTCAAAAAAGCAAAGCCGGCGTAGAGGCAGATTTAACTTCCCACAGTATTGTGGAATCTGCGGGGGCTTATGAGTTTTTACCTCCCACCTTAGAAATAATTATAGCCCCAATTAAATACTGTGAGTTTATATTTATAGAACTGCATTTACTGTTTGATAGTTCCATTATCTCAGCTCACAGTGTGACACCTAAAGCAGAAAAAGGATTTTTGCTAAACTGATAGATTTCCTGTCAGTGTCAATCAACCCATAAAATGAAGGCGGGCACAATGAATATTAGATACCGAGTGGTTTGGTCTCTGCTCTGCCTCTGTGCAGCGGATTTGAGGGTCATGGAGCAAACTTTGTTTTATTATCTCTTATAGAGGGGCATCAACAAGATGATCAATCTGGGACGGACTAAAGTTAGCACAGGGGTCCTCTGTTATATTAAGACATGGTAATGAATCAAATGCAGTAGGCATCACTTCCTAAATGTAGCTACTGTCAGTTAGACATCTGATTGTGAAACTCCAGCCTCCTGGAGTGTAGTTTGGTAGTATACATTCAAAAGTTATGAGGCAATGGTCTGATAGAAGAGGGTTCTGTGGAAAGACTATTAAGTGTTCTATGTTAATGCCATATGTAAGAACAAGGTCAAGGGTGTGGATAAAGCAGTGACTCGGTTCATGTACTCTCTGACAGAAGCCAATCGAATCTAACAATGAGAGAAATGCAACACCTGCACGCCTATCACTCTCTTCTCTCCTCCTTCTCCGCCTCTATCTCTGCAGCCAATTGAATCTTCTTTCTCTAACCCCAAAAAACTCTTGAAATTTTTTTTCCAACCTCCTTGACCCCCCCTGTCCTCCTCCTCCCTCCACCCTTCTACCAAGCCACTTTGTTGACTATTTTACAAAAAAGAACAATGGCATACGCTCCTCATTCTCTAATCCCTCTCCCATAACTACATCTCCTTTAACATTATCCGCCTCCCCTTCTCTTTCCTCTTTCACCCCTCTGTCTCCCGATCAAGTTCTTACCTTGGTAACCTCTGCCCGCCCAACCACCTGCCCCCTTGACCCCATCCCATCTCACATCCTCCAGTCTATTGCTCCTGACCTTCTTCCCTTTCTCACCCATCTTATTAACACCTCCCTCTCAACTGGTTGTTTCCCTAACTCTCTGAAGGAGGCAAGAGTTAACCCTCTCCTGAAGAAACCCACTCTCAACCCGTCAGAACTCAACAATTACAGACCTGTCTCTCTCCTTCCCTTTCTTTCCAAAACCCTGGAGCGAGCTATCTTCAATCAAGTCTCCTCCTTCCTCCATCAGAAAAACCTTCTGGACCCTCACCAGTCTGGATTCAAGGCAGGCCACTCAACAGAGACTGCCCTCCTTGCTGTCTCAGAGCAGCTTCACACTGCGAGAGAAGCCTCTCTCTCCTCTGTCCTTATCCTTCTGGACCTTTCTGCTGCCTTTGACACAGTGAACCACCAGATCCTCATCTCCTCCCTCCAGGACCTGGGTATCTCAGGCACTGCGCTCTCCCTCCTCTCATCCTACCTCAGTGATCGGACCTACCGGGTAACCTGGAGAGGATCTGTGTCTGAACCTTGTCCTCTCACTACTGGGGTCCCTCAAGGCTCCGTCCTGGGTCCTCTCACTACTGGAGTCCCTCAAGGCTCGGTCCTCGGTCCTCTCCTCTTCTCCCTGTACACCAACTCTCTTGGCTCCGTCATTCGCTCGCATGGCTTTTCCTATCATAGCTATGCTGACGACACCCAACTGATCCTCTCGTTTCCCCAATCGGAAACACAGGTAGCAGCACGAATCTCTGCTTGTCTGACTGACATTTCACAATGGATGTCCGCACATCACCTGAAAATTAACCCTGACAAGACGGAATTATTTTTCCTTCCAGGAAAAGTCTCCCCCGCTCACGACCTGACGATTACTTTCAAAAACTCAGTCTTGGCCCCGACCCCGACTGCCAGGAACCTCGGTGTGACCCTGGACAGTCAACTCTCCCTGACTGCCAACATTACCGCAACAACTCGTTCCTGTAGATTCATGCTGCACAACATCAGGAGAATACGTCCACTTCTCACCCAGAAGGCGGCACATCTTCCGTTGCAAACTAAAAACAGATCTGTTTCGACTATACCTTGAATAAATAAAGTAGCACCGTAGTAACACTTTAGTGACACTGGAATGGCTCTTACTGATAGCACTTTGTAGTTGAACTTTATTGAAGAAATTGTTCTGATTCTTGTTTGTACTCACCGTGGAATGCACTTATTGTAAGTCGCTTTGGAAAAAAGCGTCAGCTAAATGAAATGTAATGTAATGCAAAGGAAGAAGAAGCGTAAAAATGTAGAGACTATGCTTTTCCATTTTAAAACAGCTCTCTAATAAATGCTATGAAGTCAGACAGCACTGTGTAATGTCTCATGACATTATTAAGTCTTGCAGTTTTTTCACAGGGTGGAAGGGTTCCCCTTTTAATGCTGAGGATTAAACGCCTCCAACCTTCATTCACACAGATCACACAGTGGTACTGTAAAGGTCCACGCTGAGCAGCGAGGGAGGAGTGTGTGTGTGTGAGGGGGAGTCCTGCATATCTTTGCTCCCTCACACTGTCCTCCCCTCCAGTGTGTTCCTCAGATCTTCATCTTCCATCAGCAGTCATACGCGGGACGTCAACGCTCTCGCATTTTGACATTAAGGCATCGAGGGGTGTAATTCCAATTTGTTTCAAAGGAACTATTAATTTGCCCATTTCAAGGCCAGGCAGGAGGGAAGCCCTGTAAGTCTGCCCAACCGTGAAAGACATTATCGGGAGGTCTCCGATTTTTGGTGTGGAGACGTGTAGAATTGATGGCGGGAGGCGTCGGTGCCTGCAGATGTTTGAGCCGGGCTCCCCGCGGTCGGGCTCCCAGCATGCCATCTGAGAGCGATGTCATTAGGCGTATGATAACAGCGATGGGCACATTAATGACAGAGTGGCCCGCTCTGCCACCCGGTGCCCCGCCAATCTCCCATTTACACCCGCAGCATACTAAACAGCTCCGGATGATGAAGAAAATACGCAGAGGCGGGAGCGGTGCTCAACAGAGGAAGTGCTGCTCGCTTTGTTGTGCCTTCGCCTCCGTGTTACATCCTCATCACAAAACACACACGTGTCCTGATGATGCCAGTGTGGTGCACACACAATGCTGATAGATTCTACACATTATGTTGTCTTTAAGTTATTGTAATTGTGACATGGGTGGTGTGTAATATAATATGGTGCTCATTCTTCACTGAAATGCTCTTTAGCTTGTAAGCTATATGTGTTTACATTGTACACCAGCCCGCCTGTCCTCCTCAAAGATACTGTTTCTAACTTTGATGAAGTTTTGACATATGTCTAGGCAGCACTGATCAAATATGAACCAATATTATGTTGGTGCATTGCATCGCCTCAAATGTTTTCGGAAAGATATTTTGGTGTACTGTTAGTGAGCCATGTTGAAAACAGTTGAGAGAAAAAACAAGCCCCGCCCACCAAGCTGAACAAACGTTTCTTTGGTAATCTAACCGGCAACAACCTCCGGTTCTTAAAATTGAGGCCTTAAACTCCACAGATCTGATTGGTTGATTACCTCAAATGTCTTTAAGAGAGCTAAAAACACGCAGAATAAGCTAATTTGCTGTGTCAAGCAGTACATTGTGACATAAGAAATTATGACAAAAAGGTGTTTTTTAATAAAAGTTACCAACATTAGCTTTAATATGTAAAAAAATTATATATTAATAAGCAATTAATTGAAAGAAAAAGCAAATGTGTAAGTGTGATTTAATTGTGATTATTTTAATTGCACATTCATGCTCCTCACTGGATGAACTCTTTTTTTTTAACGCTTCATGTCCTTTGTTCTAGCACCACCCTCTGGTGAAACCTTACACCGGGCATAACCCATAAACTGAGTGTCATATTGTCATAAACTTTACACTTTATCCGTTTCTGGCTTCAAAACCCTGTCAGTCCCACCTTAATGCAAACACACACTTTCATTAGACACTTAGCAGATTGGTGGACTTAATGTTGGACTAGAGATGAAAACAGCCATACGTCAAAAACAAGCTCAGACACCAGCAGTGAGGGGTTTGGGGCTGATGTGGACCCCCGTCTGCTCAGCAGCCAATCAGGATGTCTATTTTTAGAGGTTGTGAGCGAAGCACAGTTCGGGCAGCAGATGGTATTTGAGAGAGAGTGGGGTGCAATTTACAGTAAACAGATTTTTTATCCTTGGCAGGTCATGGAGAGAGCTACAACGGTATGGCGATTTAATAAGAGTACTCAAACAAACTCGGGCAGGACACAACTTAAGTGAGACAGACTAACATCAGCGTGACTCTGACACAAGGCCTGAAGCCACCGACTTGTTTGCTCTGGCAAATTGTGTATCTTTAGATGTACAAGGTGGAAAAACTCTACAGCGTGGTTTGTTTTCAAAGAGCAGATACAAGGAATGCAATCTCCAAACAGACAGGAAGCCCGGCAGGAGATATAATGACTGAATGTATTTGTTCAGAATAAAAATAATCCCTGTCTTTATGCTCATCAGCTAAAAAAAATCTTTACCTGGATAGATGTGAGGCATTAAATGTACCCATAATACAAAAGGGCTTGGAGATTATATAATAATGTACCAACTGCAGTACCATGATCCTGTGCTGGCATTGGATGTACTGTGGGTAATGTATAAACAGCTAAAGGAGTTAAAGACAAGTCTCAAGGACTTCGAGACAAGTCTCTATTCAAGTCTAAAGAAGTTAAAGTCTCAGTTCAAGTCTAAAGGAGTTAAAGACAAGTCTCAAGTCAAGTTTAAAAGGGTTAAAGACAAGTATTTTTTAAAGTTTCATTTAGGCTGCAAAACTATGTCGTTGTTTTAAACTATTTAATGTTAAATTTAGACAAAAGTACTAAAATCATGATTTGGGTTCAAATAATTGATTGGGTTCAAACGTAGCCTAGATAATTGAAAATAACTGGATTGATAATGTCACGGGAGTACAGGATGTAGGACCCAAATGCAGACCAAAACGACAGGAAGTTGGATATAAAGGAAATTTATTGTAGGAGTAGTGTGTGGGTTGAGCTGAGTGTGGGTCCCGTGGCCCAACACTGGAGGCTGGCAGAGAGGCAGGATGGCTGACCGGTGTGGAGCCCGTGGTCCGACACTGAAGGCTGGCAGAGAGGCAGGATGGCAGACCGGTGTGGAGCCTGTTGTCCGACACTGACGGCTGGCTGAGAGGCAGGATGGCAGACCGGTGTGGAGCCCGTGGTCCGACACTGAAGGCTGGCTGAGAGGCAGGATGGCAGACCGGTGTGGAGCCCGTGGTCCGACACTGAAGGCTGGCTGAGAGGCAGGATGGCAGACCGGTGTGGAGCCCGTTGTCCGACACTGACGGCTGGCTGAGAGGCAGGATGGCAGACCGGTGAGCCCGTGGTCCGACACTGGAGGCTGGGAAGGGGAGCAGAAGACGGGGAGCAGAAGACGAGCAAAAGACAAACAAGACAAACAGCAGAGGACAAACAACAGGGACAAACATCAGACCGACACTGAGGCCTGCAGACGCAGGGCAGATATAGTCCCCTGATCAAGATTGGCCGCAGCTGCGTGCCAATCAGGGATGTGGCCGTGGGAGGTGTGTGGAGGCGGGACAGAAAACAAACGACGAACACCTGGTAACACAACAAACAGACACAAGAGGGGAGGAGATTTGGGAAAAACAGGTTCACACACCGGGTCAGACAGGGATCCTGACAGTACCCCCCCCTTAAGGGGCGGATTCCAGACGACACAAAAAGAAAAACAGAAGAAACCAGGAGCACACCAGGAAGTGGGCTTGGCGGAAGACCAGGGTGGGTGGAGGGGAGCCGGCGGAGGGATCAGGGTCACAGGGTCAGAAACAGTCAGGGGGCCGGGCCGGAGGACGGCCACCAGGCGGACAGGCGCGCTCTGGGGGGCGGGCCGGAGGACGGCCACCAGACGGGGGCTCCGGAAAGTCAGGCAGAGGCTCCAGAGAGCGGGGCGGAGGCTCCGGGGGTTCCGGAGACTTCTGTGGCTCCGTAGAGCGGGGCTTCGGAGACGAGGGCTCCGTAGAGCGGGGCTTCGGAGACGAGGGCTCCGTAGAGCGGGGCCCGGCGGGACTGGGCTCGGGACGGGGCCCGGCGGGACTGGGCCCGGCGGGACTGGGCTCGGGACGGGGCCCGGCGGGACTGGGCTCGGGACGGGGCCCGGCGGGACTGGGCTCGGGACGGGGCCCGGCGGGGAAGCTGAGAGGAAACAGGCCTGGCAGCGGCACGGTGGCGGAACACGGGTCCGGGGCTGGCAGCGGCGCAGTCGCAGAAACTGGGACCGGGGCTGGCAGCGGCGCAGTCGCAGGATCCGGGACCGGGGCTGGCAGCGGCGCAGTGGCAGATCCGGGACCGGGGCTGGCAGCGGCGCAGTCGCAGGATCCGGGACCGGGGCTGGCAGCGGCGCAGTCCGGGGAATTGGGACCGGGGCTGGCAGCGGCGCAGTCCGGGGAATTGGGACCGGGGCTGGCAGCGGCGCAGTCCGGGGAATTGGGACCGGGGCTGGCAGCGGCGCAGTCCGGGGAATTGGGACCGGGGCTGGCAGCGGCGCAGTCCGGGGAATTGGGACCGGGGCTGGCAGCGGCGCAGTCCGGGGAATTGGGACCGGGGCTGGCAGCGGCGCAGTCCGGGGAATTGGGACCGGGGCTGACAGCGGCGCAGTCCGGGGACTCGGGACCGGGGCTGACAGCGGCGCAGTCCGGGGACTCGGGACCGGGGCTGACAGCGGCGCAGTCGGGGGACTCGGGACCGGGGCTGACAGCGGCGCAGTCCGGGGACTCGGGACCGGGGCTGACAGCGGCGCAGTCCGGGGAATCGGAACTGGGGCTGACAGCGGCGCAGTCCGGGGAATCGGGACCGGGGCTGACAGCGGCGCAGTCCGGGGAATCGGGACCGGGGCTGACAGCGGCGCAGTCCGGGGAATCGGGACCGGGGCTGACAGCGGCGCAGTCCGGGGAATCGGGACCGGGGAGCTGGGGTCGGCTGGGATGCCGACCGGACTCGGGGACGGTGTCCCCCCCTCCGCGGATGCCTCCGGGCATCCACGGAACTGCCAGGCAAGGGTGGGTGGAGGGGGAACGGCCGGAGGGCCGAGCTCGCTCTCGGCGGTCGGCTCCAGGAGGGAGATGTGGGGTGTAGGGCGGACTTCCATCGCCGCTGGGAGGGGAACCCTAGCCCCTGTATGGGGAGCCGGTGGAGGGTGGAGTGTCCGAGCCAGTTCCCGTACCATGCGGCCAAGACGGAAAATATCCGCCGCAAGGGAGTGCGTTCCCATCTGCATCTCCTTGAGTTCCTGGTGGTACTCCTCCATCCCCGTGCCAAGTTCGGCCAGCTTAGCTTCCTCGGTGGTTGCTGGGTCCATGGGTGGTCGGTCTGTTCTGTCACGGGAGTACAGGATTTTAGGACCCAAATGCAGACCACAACGAGTTAACAGGGATTAACAAAGGAAATTTATTGTAGGAGTAGTGTGTGGGTTGAGCTGAGTGTGGGTCCCGTGGCCCAACACTGGAGGCTGGCAGAGAGGCAGGATGGCTGACCGGTGTGGAGCCCGTGGTCCGACACTGAAGGCTGGCAGAGAGGCAGGATGGCTGACCGGTGTGGAGCCTGTTGTCCGACACTGACGGCTGGCTGAGAGGCAGGATGGCAGACCGGTGTGGAGCCCGTGGTCCGACACTGAAGGCTGGCTGAGAGGCAGGATGGCAGACCGGTGTGGAGCCCGTGGTCCGACACTGAAGGCTGGCTGAGAGGCAGGATGGCAGACCGGTGTGGAGCCCGTTGTCCGACACTGACGGCTGGCTGAGAGGCAGGATGGCAGACCGGTGAGCCCGTGGTCCGACACTGGAGGCTGGGAAGGGGAGCAGAAGACGGGGAGCAGAAGACGAGCAAAAGACAAACAAGACAAACAGCAGAGGACAAACAACAGGGACAAACATCAGACCGACACTGAGGCCTGCAGACGCAGGGCAGATATAGTCCCCTGATCAAGATTGGCCGCAGCTGCGTGCCAATCAGGGATGTGGCCGTGGGAGGTGTGTGGAGGCGGGACAGAAAACAAACGACGAACACCTGGTAACACAACAAACAGACACAAGAGGGGAGGAGATTTGGGAAAAACAGGTTCACACACCGGGTCAGACAGGGATCCTGACAGATAAGTAACTTGACTTAAACAAGGTCGTGGTCATTTCTTGTATTTCCGATCTGTCTGCCCATTAAAGCAGCGCTGACCAACACTGCTAAAGCTGCTCCTCCTGCGGCATTGCAGCAGACTGAATGGTTGATATCTACCGCGCGGCCAGTCCCTCCAAACCAATATAGTTGTTTGACCCTAATGTACTGGTTAACGGACAGCAGTGACGCGTTTGGACGGAATGCAGGACGGAAAGGCGACATAAGCGATGTGCATGTCCTTGGGGGTCGGCGGCTGACCCCTAACCACGAGCCTCTACCCTACCACACACACTCAACTACACATTCATCAGTCAGATACACTGAGGGTGTGTGGGTGTGTGTGTGTGTGTGCAGTTTACTGCTGATATGTGCTCTTTAAAATGTTCCATTGAAAATAGGACTGGGCCCGAACACATCAGAATAATAATAACCATGGTGTTTTTCCCATACAATAGAACAAGAAAAATCAGAGACATCCACTCGCAGCAACAGATAACGTGAGCAGCATATGACTCTCCATCATCTTATCCACTCCTCTATAGGGTCTTTTACTGGTTGATGTATTTTGGAGGTACTGTATATGAGCTGATAATTTCTGAAAGGGAGACAATTCTCGGTTAAGGCTCACTGGTGGGTGATGTCTGTATGAATTACACCTTCCATAAAGCTGTAATAGGAAGGACAATCAGCAGCTTGTATCTGTGCAGCCTTGCAGGGTATTTACTTTTTTATGTGGGTGTAAATTTGACATGTGCCAAGGACGAGCCTCTTCCCAGATGTCTTTCCTTTTACCCACTAAAAACAAAACCACAAATACCTGGTCATGCCGGGGTTGTACATGATGCTGATTCAGAGGAACAATCAAAATAAAATGATAATTTCAAATCACATCTGAAGCGAATATGCTATTATGACTTAAATGGTCAAACCTAAACATGAACATAGAAATATATTTTTCTTTTCTCCATCCAAGTAAAAGTAAAATCACAGTTATTAAACATGCAAAGGAAGGAGAGTTTTTACATATGCAACAGTTACATAATTAAACAAATGTGATTCTCTTCAAGTCATTAAATTCAACAAGCAGCTGTACAGTATGTAAAAGAAAATTGACAGATGAATGTATCATAAAAGCTGTTTGCCTAAGATCTCTGATTGCTGCTTGTTAGATCTGTCATAAAAGCTGCGGGTACATGTACAGACTGAATTATGGGATGTTGCTCTGATGAAAGAAAGACCGAACAGAGGCGGGTGAACAATTATGGGTCATATCCAACACGTGGTGGACACACACATGGTGGACACACACATGGTGGACACACACACATGGACACACACATGGTGGACACACATATATGGACACATACATATGGACACACACATACAGGTGGACACATGTAAACACACACACGTGGACACACACATGGACACACATGTGGACACATACAGGTGGACACACACAAGTGGATACACACGTAAACACATACATGTAGACACACACATGGTCACACACACGTGGACACACAATTGGACGCACACATGTGGACACACATAGATGGACACACACAGGTTTTGTAACTTTGATTACATTTGAAGAGACACATGAGCTCATGTGTATGCTTTCCTGGACCCTTCTTCCCAGACAGGAGCTGACCGACTGAAGCAGAGAAGGCACATCTCTAATGAAGCAAACATAATCCCACAACATCGATCTCCACAAGAGGCAGTGTGGCAGTAACAGCATGAAACACCTTTGGCTTTAATTCTGTCAGAATATCCTGCAATACACAGACACTTGAACACGGAGAATATGGTACGCCAGCAGGGAATCAAAATAAATCCATCCATCCATCCATCCATCCATTTTCCACCGCTTATCCGGGGTCGGGTCGCGGAGGCAGCAGGTCCAGCAGGCTGACCCAGACTTCTCTCTCACCCGCAACATCTACCAGCTCATTCTGGGGGATCCCGAGGCGTTCCCAGGCCAGCTGGGAGATATAATCCCTCCAGCGTGTCCTGGGTCTTCCCCGGGGCCTCCTACCAGTTGGACGTGCCTGGAAAACCTCTAAAGGGAGGCGTCCTGGAGGCATCCTAATTAGATGCTGAACCACCTCAGCTGACTCCTTTCGACACGAAGGAGTAGCGGCTCGACTTCAAGCTCCCTCCTGATGTCCGAGCTCCTCACCCTATCTCTAAGGCTGAGCCCGGCCACTCTACGGAGGAAACTCATTTCGGCCGCTTGTATCCGCGACCTCGTTCTTTCGGACACGATCCAAAGCTCGTGACCATAGGTGAGGGTTGGGACGTAGACCGACCAGTAAATTGAGAGCTTCGCCTTCCGGCTCAGCTCCTTCTTCACCAAGACGGCCCGGTGCAACGCCTGTTTTACTGCTGCAGCCGCACCGATACGCCTGTCGATCTCCCGCTCCATTTTACCCTCACTCGTGAACAAGACCCCGAGATACTTGAACCCCTTCGCTTGTGGTAGGCACTCTGTCCCCACCCGGAGGGAGCAATCCACCGGTTTCCGGCAGAGCACCATGGCCTCAGATTTCGTGGTGCTGACTCTCATCCCCGCCGCTTCACACTCGGCTGCAAAATGCCCCAGTGAATGCTGGAGGTCATGGTCCGAGGAAGCAAACAGGACCACATCATCTGCAAACAGTAGAGAGGCTATCCCGAGATCCCCAAATCTGACGTTCTACGCCTAGATATCCTGTCCATGAACGTCATGAACAGGACCGGTGATAAAGGGCAGCCCTGGCGGAGGCCAACACCCACCGGGAACGTGTCTGACTTACTGCCGAGGATACGAACACAGCTCCTAATGCAGGTGTACAGAGACCGGATGGCCCGTTGCAACGGGTCCGGCACACCATACTCCCGCAGCACCCCCCACAAAAAGCCCCGAGGGACCCGGTCGAAAGCCTTCTCCAAGTCCACAAAGCACATGTAGACTGGTTGGGCAAACTCCCAGGACCCCTCCAGTATCCTTGCAAGGGTAAAGAGCTGGTCCACTATTCCACGACCAGGACGAAACCCGAACTGTTCTTCTTGAATCCGAGGTTCGACAAACGGTCGGAGCCTCCGTTCCAGCACCTTGGCATAAGCTTTTCCCGGGAGGCTGAGTAGTGTGATACCCCGATAATTCGAGCACACTCTCCGGTCCCCCTTCTTGAAGATGGGAACCACCACCCCGGTCTGCCAGTCCATGGGCACTGTTCCCGACCCCCATGCGACATTGAAGAGGCGTGTCAGCCAACAGAGCCCAACAACTACCAGGGCCTTCAGCATCTCAGGGCGGATCTCATCCGCCCCAGGCGCCTTGCCACCAAGGAGCTTTTTGACTACCTTAGTGGCCTCTGCCAGGGATATAGGTTCATCCAACCCCAAGTCTTCAGGCGCTGCCCCCTGTTCAGGGGACATGTTGACCGGGTTTAGGAGTTCCTCAAAGTGCTCTTTCCACCGCCCGACGATATCCTCTGTCTGGGTCAGCAGCCCCCCTCCCCCGCTGATAACAGCCTGGGGAAGGCCCTGCTTTCCCTTCCTGAGTCGTAGGATGGTTTGCCAGAACCTCCTCGAGGCCAACCGAAAGTCCTTCTCCATGGCCTCCCCGAACTCCTCCCATGCCCGAATTTTAGCATCCGTGACCACCGCAGCTGCAGTCCTTCTGGCCTGCCTGTACCTGTCAGCTGCTTCAGGAGACCCCTGGGCCAACCAAGCCCGAAAGGCCTCCTTCTTCAGCTTGACGGCTTCCCTCACCCCTGGTGTCCACCACCGGGTTCTCGGGTTGCCGCCACGACAGGCACCGATGACCTTCTGACCACAGCTCCTAGCGGCCGCGTCTACAATAGAGGCTTTTTTGAAAATAAATCCACTTCAACAAAAGTTTGAAGCTCAAAATGTCTGTCAATCCTGTTACATAACAAATACAGTGGAAACCTAATTGTTCCTTCAAATCCAGGACATAAAAAATGTCATGTAACATGACACATACACACATATTTACAACACAAAGTGTGCAACATGAAAAGAGGACAAGGCACACAACTTAGATTGTGGGGTTCTTCTCTTCCAATCATGTATTTTTCCGGCTATGCTGCTACTACTTTAAAAGCATGTTGTGGTGTTTCTTTTGTTGTTAGTAGTTTTTCAGCTGCTGCTTTCCTTTCATCACAACATATGCACTCGGTCTCTGGCTTCAGAACGCACTTCTGACTCAGAGGAGCAAACCCTGGATGTCTTTCAATCAATCCCAGGAGAACACCACATGTGCTTCTTAAGGAGATGGGTAAAACACGCAATACAGAGAAAGGTGCTTCAACTCCAACCAGCGGCACCCCGACTCTGTTGCTAGTCATGTTCACAAATGGGAGGCTGGTGAGGGATCATCACTGCACTTGTAACTCCTGCTGGTTGAATGGGGCGCCGGCTCAGAGGCGAGAGAGGTTAGTAATAACGTGTTTCAGCCTTGAACATATGATGGGGATATGATCTCTTTTAGCAGAGTTGTTAAAAGTAAAGAGTATTTAAGTTTTTCAAATTTGTTTGTTTGTTTCATGTGTTAGAGCTGCATTCTCTCTACTGACCACCAGGGGGCGACTCCTCTGGTTGTATAGAAGTCTATAAGTGACTCTACTTCTCTCTTGATGTATTCCCTCAGTAAAGATTGTAGACATGAGTTTATGTCTCAATCTCTAGTTTCAAGTCTTCTTCAATACAGCATGATGTTCATTTAGTAAATTATGATCGATAGAGTTGTCTGTGTTTGAACTCTTTCACAGTGTGTTTTAACTTCATTAAAGTTAATTGTAACATTTTAGTCACCTAGAAATGTCTGTTTCAGTTTTTGGTTGTACTTAGCTCCACCCTCTTGTGTCTCTTCTGGTCCATGGGGATGGACAAAATGGGCCCAGTCCCAATGTGCCCTTAAACCCTTCAACCTTGAACCCTCTGGGACTTATGTGACTGTTACATGAGTTTGAGTGTGAGAGACAGTAAGGCTTCAGAGGGTGTGACTCTCAGGTGGATGGTGTGACTCTCAGGTGGATGGTGTGACTCTCAGGTGGATGGTGTGACTCACAGGTGGATGGTGTGACTCTCAGGTGGATGGTGTAACACACAAGTGGATGGTGTGACTCACAGGTGGATGGTGTGACTCACAGGTGGATGGTGTAACACACAGGTGGATTGTGTAACACACAGGTGGATGGTGTGACTCACAGGTGGATGGTGTGACTCTCAGGTGGATGGTGTGACTCTCAGGTGGATGGTGTGACTCACAGGTGGATGGTGTGACTCACAGGTGGATGGTGTGACTCTCAGGTGGATGGTGTGACTCTCAGGTGGATGGTGTGACTCACAGGTGGATGGTGTGACTCTCAGGTGGATGGTGTAACACACAGGTGGATGGTGTGACTCTCAGGTGGATGGTGTGACTCACAGGTGGATGGTGTGACTCTCAGGTGGATGGTGTAACACACAGGTGGATGGTGTGACTCTCAGGTGGATTGTGTGACTCACAGGTGGATGGTGTGACTCACAGGTGGATGGTGTGACTCTCAGGTGGATGGTGTGACTCTCAGGTGGATGGTGTGACTCTCAGGTGGATGGTGTGACTCACAGGTGGATGGTGTGACTCACATGTGGATGGTGTGACTCACAGGTGGATGGTGTGACTCACAGGTGGATGGTGTAACACACAGGTGGATGGTGTGACTCTCAGGTGGATGGTGTGACTCACAGGTGGATGGTGTGACTCACAGGTGGATGGTGTGACTCTCAGGTGGATGGTGTAACACACAGGTGGATTGTGTAACACACAGGTGGATGGTGTGACTCTCAGGTGGATGGTGTGACTCTCAGGTGGATGGTGTGACTCTCAGGTGGATGGTGTGACTCACAGGTGGATGGTGTGACTCTCAGGTGGATGGTGTGACTCACAGGTGGATGGTGTGACTCTCAGGTGGATGGTGTGACTCACAGGTGGATGGTGTGACTCTCAGGTGGATGGTGTGACTCTCAGGTGGATGGTGTGACTCGCAGGTGGATGGTGTGACTCACAGGTGGATGGTGTGACTCTCAGGTGGATGGTGTGACTCTCAGGTGGATGGTGTAACACACAGGTGGATGGTGTGACTCTCGGGTGGATGGTGTGACTCACAGGTGGATGGTGTGACTCACAGGTGGATGGTGTGACTCTCAGGTGGATGGTGTGACTCTCAGGTGGATGGTGTAACACACAGGTGGATGGTGTGACTCTCGGGTGGATGGTGTTACACACAGGTGGATGGTGTGACTCTCGGGTGGATGGTGTAACACACAGGTGGATGGTGTGACTCTCAGGTGGATGGTGTAACACACAGGTGGATGGTGTGACTCTCGGGTGGATGGTGTAACCCACAGGTGGATGGTGTAACACACAGGTGGATGGTG
This sequence comes from Cottus gobio, assembly GCA_023566465.1. Taxonomy (NCBI): domain Eukaryota; kingdom Metazoa; phylum Chordata; class Actinopteri; order Perciformes; family Cottidae; genus Cottus; species Cottus gobio. The sequence continues at coordinate 23,859,601 of CM042231.1, forward strand.
TAACACACAGGTGGATGGTGTGACTCTCAGGTGGATGGTGTAACACACAGGTGGATGGTGTGACTCTCGGGTGGATGGTGTAACACACAGGTGGATGGTGTGACTCTCAGGTGGATGGTGTAACACACAGGTGGATGGTGTGACTCTCGGGTGGATGGTGTTACACACAGGTGGATGGTGTGACTCTCGGGTGGATGGTGTAACACACAGGTGGATGGTGTGACTCTCAGGTGGATGGTGTAACACACAGGTGGATGGTGTGACTCTCGGGTGGATGGTGTAACCCACAGGTGGATGGTGTAACACACAGGTGGATGGTGTAACACACAGGTGGATGGTGTGACTCTCAGGTGGATGGTGTAACACACAGGTGGATGGTGTGACTCTCGGGTGGATGGTGTAACACACAGGTGGATGGTGTGACTCTCGGGTGGATGGTGTAACACACAGGTGGATGGTGTGACTCTCGGGTGGATGGTGTAACACACAGGTGGATGGTGTAACACACAAATGAGACAGCTTTCGCTGCGACATATCCCATTACCATGACAACATATCAATGTTATGAACAATTGTGGGTATTTATTTTATATTTCTTTGCTGCCTGATTTGAACATTTTCCAGGCTTTCGCCTCTGGAGATGTCAAATGTTGAATAATCTACTTACTAATTTTTATCAAAACAGCTTTAATAACGTGTCAGGAAATGTTTGATGAATAAAAGATGTCATTCTGTGTATATGTAATTTGCCAGCCTGACCACACATGGGCCGTCCTCTTTGTTTACCTTTTTTTTCTTACGTCTCCAACGTTCCCTGGTAACCCTGTCACATTGCTATGAATTGTGGGTTGGTCCCTTGAGCAAAGTCGTTAATGGCTCAAAGTTTCTGCATGCAAGCCCCCAAACACTCGATGGTGTGATGGGGAAAGAACTAAACGTGAGTGTTAGTCAAAACAAGGCATGGCAGCATAAATTGTGACAGCATGTCACCACGCCATGCTCTAGTGGCAGTGGCTTTACACACAGGAGGGATGAAGAAGGGTTTGGATGCATGAAACATTTATTCCATCCATTTCAGGTGACGTATCCTGAAAGGTCACCAATGGTCCAAAGGGAAACTGAAGGAAACATGTGGCACACATTGTCCATTCTACCAAACGTGCATTAACTTCAGAAATGTTTCTACAGATGCGGCATCATTTCGAGTCCATGCAATTTAATTTCATTTAATTCAATTTAGTTTAATTCATTGTGGCTTTATTGGCAAAAACAAATTGTTCCCAAACTATAAAAAAAAACAAAGTACACAATTATATGAATATAAATATAATACAACATCAACATAACTTGTAACACATGCCGTGTCTCCTCCTGGGAGTATTTTTAATTTTGAGAGGCAAAGAGGCTGCTGTCAGAAGCTCCTTCAAACACATTATACATTAGAATGTACAGCAGACACACACACACACACACACACACACACACACACACACACACACACACACACACACACACACACACAGAGACAGCAGCCGGAGCAATAAAGCAGCAGAGTTTGTCATTAAAGTCGAGCTGGAAAAGGTCATCCAAACGTCTTCACCACATGGAGAAGATGTTATCTCAGGAATTATCCCCAGCAATTAAAAACGCAGAAACAGAATAAGAACGCTCTCAAATCTTCTGGTAAATGTCACAGTAAAAGCAAATCTTCCTTTGCTGCCAACTCGTAGGCGACGTGCTCCCCAGGCCCCGAGCCAGCTGTGAAAGTCTGGTCTCCATGGGCTAAGAACATTCAAAAAGTTGGTCTCCATAGCTGTGTCCGAAATCCCACCATGCTCCCTGTGTGGTGAGTGGGCCATTTAGCAGAGCCACATTGACATTGCACAAAGTGTGAATCCACTCAGCGTTTCGATAAGAGGCAACCAAATAGCTCCCACTTAAGGGGCCAGGGGAGACCCTGGCCAGGATACAGCCATGTGAGCATTCCTGCAAGGTAAGGCAAGGCAAGTTTATTTGTATAGCACATTTCTTTCTTTCTTTCAACACAAGGCGATTCAAAGTGCTTCACATACAACCATTAAAAGCATAAAAACACAATCCAAAATAAAAGATTTAAAAACAATTAAGAACATTCATTAAAACAATAAAAAACCAGTTAAAAAGCAAAAAGCAAAAATAGATACAGAATTGAATAAAAGTTGCAGTGCAGCTTAAGATATAAAATGCAGTAGTAAGATGCAGAATCTGGTTTAATTAAAGTCAACAGCAAACAGAAAGGTCTTCAGTCTGGATTTAAAGAGGCTGAGGGTCTCTGCAGACCTGCAGCTCTCTGGGACCTTGTTCCAGATGTGTGGAGCAGAAAAGCTGAACGCTGCCTCTCCGTGTTTAGTTCTGACTCTTGGAACAGAAAGTAGACCCGTCCCAGACGACCTGAGGGGTCGGGATGGTTCGTAAGGCAGCAGTAGATCACTAATGTATTTAGGCCCTAAACCATTCAGGGCTTTATAAACCAGCAGCAGGATTTTAAAGTCAATTCTTTGTTGGACAGGAAGCCAGTGCAAATACCTCAGAACTGGAGTGATGTGATTCACTCTCCTGGTCTTAGTGAGGACTCGAGCTGCAGCGTTCTGAATCAGCTGCAGCTTTCTGATTGACTTTTTACTGAGACCTGTGAACACACCGTTACAGTAGTCAAGTCTACTGAAGATAAATGACCTGTGAACACACCGTTACAGTAGTCAAGTCTACTGAAGATAAATGCATGGACAAGTTTCTCCAAATCCTGTTGAGACATAAGTCCTCTAACCCTTGATATATTCTTCAGGTGATAGTAGGCTGATTTTGTAATTGTCTTGATATGGCTGTTCAGGTTGAGGTCTGAATCCATAATTACACATAGATTTCTGGCTTGGTTTGAGGTTTTTAACGTCAGTGTTTGTAGCTCAGTGCTCACTTTTAATCGTTTGTCCTTGGAACCAAAAACAAGTACTTCTGTTTTATCTTTATTTAATTGAAGGAAATTCTGGCACATCCAGTTGTAGATTTCTTCAATGCATTTAGCCAGCACTGGTATGGGATTATAGTCCCCTGGTGATATAGTTATGTTAGCCAGCCCTTGTTTGGGATTATAGTCCCCTGGTGCTATAGTTATGTTAGCCAGCCCTTGTTTGGGATTATAGTCCCCTGGTGATATAGTTATGTAGATTTGTGTGTCGTCTGCATAGTTATGATAACACACTTTGTTGTTTTTCATAATCTGAGCCAGTGGAAGCATGTAGATATTGAACAGAAGAGGCCCCAGTATTGAACCTTGGGGAACACCACATGTCATACCAGTCAGCTCTGACCTGTAATTAGCTACCGACACAAAGTATTGTCGGTCCTTCAAGTAAGAGTCAAACCAGTTAAGGGCTGCACCAGAGAGTCCTACCCAGACTTTCAGTCTGTCTAGTAGTATGTTGTGATCAACTGTGTCGAATGCAGCACTGAGATCCAATAATACTAAGACTGAAGTTCTTTCACTGTCTGTGTTTAAGTGGATGTCGTTGAAAACCTTAACAAGAGCAGTTTCAGTACTGTGATGCTGACGAAAGCCAGACTGGAAGACATCAAAACAGTTATTTTCGGCCAAGAAGCTATTTAGCTGTTGATAAACCACTTTTTCCATTATTTTACTTAAAAAGGGGAGGTTTGATATTGGCCTATAATTTTTCATTATTTCGGGGTCTAAACTATCCTTCTTTAGGAGTGGTTTTATAACTGCAGTCTTTAGGGCTTGTGGGAAGACACCTGAGAGAATGGATCTGTTTACAATTTGTAAAAGGTCAGTGATCATGCAGTGTGAAATATTTTTGGAAAAGTGTGTTGGTAGAATATCTAAGCAGCATGAGGATGTTGTATAATATCTTCTAAGCTTCTTTGGTTAATTGAATGAAATTGTGTCATGATATTTGGATGGATGTTATTTAAAGAAGGTGGCAACACACATCCTGTGGATGGTGTGGAGCCACCGACTGCTTGTCTAATTTTTGAATTTTGTCAGCAAAAAAGAATGCAAATTGATTGCATGCCCAGGTGGATTGGAGCGTAGCAGTTACTGACACCGGAGGGTTTGTTAGCCTGTCCACGGTAGCAAATAAGGCGCGTGTATTGTTATTGTTTTTGATTATGATGTCAGAGAAGAAGGCCTGCCTTGCATTTCCAAGTTCCAAATTGTAGTTGCGAAGTCTCTCTTTATAGATACCACAGTGAACCTGGAGATTAGTCTTTCACCACCTGCGCTCAGCTTTCCGACACTCTCTTTTCTCTATTCGGACCAGCGTGGCATTTCTCCAGGGGGATCTTTTCTTACCTGAGACAACCTTCACCTTAGTGGGTGCAATGGCATCAATAACATTTTTAACTTTAGAATTGAAGTCATCCACAAGCTCATTGACTGAGATGCAAGAGAGGGCTGGTGTGGAGGAGAACTTCTGAATAAATAGTTCACCCGTGTTTTCAGTGATTTAATGCTTTGTCACAACCTTGGTTTGGACATTTGTGTGCAGGGAGATTGCACTCTCAAAGAAAACACAGAAATGATCAGAGAGTGCAACATCAGTCACAGCAACCTTGGAAATGTCCAGACCTTTGGTGATGATTAGGTCCAGAGTGTGCCCCTTGTTGTGGGTGGGACCTGTTACATGCTGAGTCAGCTCATAGTTATCAAGGACACCACATAGCTGTATAGACCCTCTGTCCTGGGGATTATCAACATGGATATTAATCACCAACAATGACAACACAATCAAAATCAATACAGATTATAGACAGCAGTTCAGTAAACTCATTGAAGAAGGATGCACAGTATTTAGGTGGTCTGTAAATGTTAAGGAATAAAACTCGAGTGGAATTCAGAGCCACATATTCAAAAGAAGTAAAATGACCAAAAGACATCTGCTTGCATTGCAAAGACTCATTAAATAAAATAGCAACTCCTCCTCCTTTCTTATGCGCTCTTGTTTCACTCATGAAACTGAAGTTGGGAGGTGTTGATTCAATAAGAACAGCTGCACTGTTATCTTGGTCTAACCAAGTTTCGGTTAAAAACAAAAAATCCAGCTTGTGCCTAACAATGAAATCATTGATTAAAAATGTTTTTCCTGACAGAGACCTGACATTTAATAAAGCTAAGTTTAATGTGTTTAAAGCTCTGTTTGTCCTATGTGTCTGGACAGGCTGACGAGGAATGATCAATAAGTTTGATACATTTGCAGATTTACTAATGTTTCTTCGCGGCCTCACCTTTCCTTTTCTATGAGTCAGGACAGGAATTGAGAACGCTAGCTGCATACAGGGCCCCGACTGTTCCTGGAGACAATCAGTAGTGTCATTAGCCTTGTAGTCCGGACCCAGAAGATATCAATTAAAGTCTTTATCAGGTAGGGGAGATTGAGGATAGTGGTGGAGCTGTTGTGGAGGCGGGGGAGGGGCACGACGCTTTAACTTCACTGTTTGTGTCAAAGGACTTAGAGCCAGTGGTGGAGGTCGAGCTGGAGGGATTTTAACAGGGAAAATGGGGGTGCGGCGGGGAGTGAATTTGGTTCCAGCAGTGACCAGCTCTTTCATGTGGTCAGTGAACTCCAGGTGGGGGGAGGAGGGGGAGGATGAGGTTGAGAATGGAGAGGAGGGGGACCTGGATGGGGTATGGGGGATGGAAGTTGGTGCTGGTGACTGAAGTAAATTATCTTCCTCTCTCGGAGGGGGGGGATCAATCCTTGTTGGTGAGGTTGGAGACTCCTCCTCTTGGCTCTCCTTTGGCATCCTTCCCATGAGGTCTCCAGGACGACGCTGTGTGGTTATCTCTTGTTTAGACTCCTCTTGTCTACTGTCCTTGGCAGTGGGAACAGACGGGTGACGCAGGAAGAAAAATAGGTTAGAGGCAAACTGTTTTACCCCTGACTTGTTCAGGCAGATTCCATCTGCTTTAAAAAGATGTATGCGTTCCCAGAAAAGGTAAAAATTGTCAATAAAATGTACTGGATGGTCAGTACATGCAGTTGACAGCCATCTGTTCAGTGCAAACAGTCTGCTGAATCTTACATCTCCTCTCCTGGCTGGCGGAAGAGGGCCACTGATAAACACCTCGGCATTGACAGAGCTGACTGTGTTTAACAAGTCAATAAAGTCTCTCTTCAGAACTTCAGACTCTTGTTTCACAAGATCACAGCTTCCCGTATGCAGAATTATGTTTTTCACCGTAGGATGGTCAGCCACGATGTCCAAGATTTTGTCTCTCATATTAGAGACCATATCCGTCGGAAAGCAGAGTATTTTGGTATTCTTGCTGCACACTGTTCTCACATCTTTTACAGCATAGTCACCAACAATTAGAGTATCAGGCCCAGTCTTTTCCTGCGGCCTTTTACGTTCACATTTACTCTCAGTTCTTACCCTGCTTTGGGAAGATAGCTGCTTATCCAGGTCATCCGATTCAGGATCCTGCGACAATGGAGCAAATCTGTTTTCAAGTTGTAGTCTTGGTTGTTGTGGAGGTTCTTTGGTGGTGTCAGGGTACGGTGTGGCTCGGGACCCAAAAGCAGACGCGGGCGAAACAGGAGTTGGTGAGAAACAACAAAAAGGTTTATTAACTGTCACAGCCAGGCAAAAAGGGAAAAAACAAAGAATGTACTCAGCCGCTCGTCCTGGCGGCTCTCGTGGCTGACTCGTGACGTGTAGCTTCGCTGATGACCTCGTAGCGCGGCTCGCTGATGACCACGTAGCTCGGCTCGCTGACGACCCCGCAGCTCGGCTCGCTGAAGCCCTCGTAGTGCGGCGTAGCTCCTGGCGTAGCTCCTGGCGTAGCTCGTGGCGTAGCTCGTGGCGTAGCTCGTGGCAGGAAAACCGCGCACCCTCTCGACAGGGGTACTTCCCGTAATAACCCGACACGGGAGTCCGGGAGGAAGCTGGCTTTATCCTGCCGCTGATGAGCCGGGATGAGTTGCAGCTGTGTCGCCGTCATGCGCTGCAGCTGCGGAGCGCTCTCCTCACAACTGCCCCTCCTCTACCTGCACAACACACACCCTGGCCGCACCCAGGGTTGCTTTGGCACCCCCTGGCGGTGGTGCCTTGCGGATCCTCACAGTACCCCCCCCTTAACGGACGCCTCCAGGCGTCCATGGCACCACCGGACCAGGGTGGGTGGATGGGGGTCCGGTAGGAGGGCCACAACACTCCTGACGACCACCGGCTCGCGGAGAGAGACCTGGAACACAGGAAAAAAGTCACTGGACCACCGAGCTCAGGGGAACGGGCCCCAGGCGGAGACTCGGGAGGCCGGGCCGGAGGACGGCCCCCAGGCGGAGACTCAGAAGGAGGGGCCGGAGGACGGCCACCAGGCGGAGACTCCGGAGGACGGGCCGGAGGACGGCCACCAGGCGGAGACTCCGGAGGACGGGCCGGAGGACGGCCACCAGGCGGAGACTCCGGAGGACGTGCCGGCGGACGGGACCAACCAACCCTATACTCGGCACGGGACTGGACCGGACAGGACTCGTGACGGGGCCTGACGGGACGGAACTTGGGACGGGACTTAACCGGACGGGACTTGGGACGGGACTCAACCGGACGGGACTTGGGACGGGACTCAACCGGACGGGACTTGGGACGGGACTCAACCGGACGGGACTTGGGACGGGACTCAACCGGACGGGACTTGGGACGGGACTCAACCGGACGGAACTTGGGACGGGACTCAACCGGACGGAACTTGGGACGGGACTCAACCGGACGGAACTTGGGACGGGACTCAACCGGACGGAACTTGGGACGGGACTCAACCGGACGGAACTTGGGACGGGACTCAACCGGACGGAACTTGGGACCTATGTCAGCCGGACCGCCGACGGGACTCGAGGGACAAGTGTCGGCCGGACCGCCGACGGGACTCGAGGGACAAGTGTCGGCCGGACCGCCGACGGGACTCGAGGGACACGTGTCGGCCGGACCGCCGACGGGACTCGAGGGACATGTGTCGGCCGGACCGCCGACAAGAATCACAGGATACGAGCCGGGCCGGACTGCCGGCAGGACTCGGGGAACAGGTGGCGGCCGGACCACCGACGAGACAGGTGTCGGCCGGACCGCCGCCGGGACTCGGGGAACAAGGGTCGGCCGGACCACCAACGAGACAGGTGTCGGCCGGACCGCCGATGAGACTCTTGGGACTAGGATCGGCCGGGCCACCGACGAGACAGGTGTCGGCCGGACCGCCGATGGGGTTCGGGGAACAAGGGTCGGCCGGACCACCGACGAGACAGGTGTCGGCCGGACCGCCGATGGGGTTCGGGGAACAAGGGTCGGCCGGACCACCGACGAGACAGGTGTCGGCCGGACCGCCGATGAGACTCTTGGGACTAGGGTCGGCCGGGCCACCGACGAGACAGGTGTCGGCCGGACTGCCGATGAGACTCTCGGGACTAGGATCGGCCGGGCCACCGACGAGACAGGTGTCGGCCGGACCGCCGATGGGGTTCGGGGAACAAGGGTCGGCCGGACCACCGACGATACAGGTGTCGGCCGGACCGCCGATGAGACTCTTGGGACTAGGATCGGCCGGGCCACCGACGAGACAGGTGTCGGCCGGACCGCCGATGGGGTTCGGGGAACAAGGGTCGGCCGGACCACCGACGAGACAGGTGTCGGCCGGACCGCCGACGAAACTCTTGGGACTAGGATCGGCCGGGCCACCGACGAGACAGGTGTCGGCCGGACCGCCGATGGGGTTCGAGGGACAGTTGTCGGCCGGACCACCGACGAGACAGGTGTCGGCCGGACCACCGACGAGACAGGTGTCGGCCGGACCACCGATGGGACTGTTGGGGAAGCTGGGACCGGGGCTGAACGCGACACGGTGGCAAAAACTCTGGGAGCTGGAGTCGGCCGGGACGCCGACAGGACACGTGGAGCAGGAGTCGGCTGGGGCGCCGACAGGACACGTGGAGCAGGAGTCGGCCGGGGAGCCGACAGGACACGTGGAGCAGGAGTCGGCCGGGGAGCCGACAGGACACGTGGAGCAGGAGTCGGCCGGGGAGCCGACAGGACACGTGGAGCAGGAGTCGGCCGGGGCGCCGACAGGACACGTGGAGCAGGAGTCGGCCGGGGCGCCGACAGGACACGTGGAGCAGGAGTCGGCCGGGGAGCCGACAGGACACGTGGAGCAGGAGTCGGCCGTGGCGCTGACAGGACACGTGGAGCTGGAGTCGGCCGGACCGGGACCAAGGCTGGCGACGGCACCGTCACAGGGTCCGGGACTGGCCGTAGCGTAGGTGCCGGATCCGGGGCAGGGACCAGCAGATCATCGTGGGGCGTCCAGGCTGTCGGTGAGTCACAGGGAGCGGGCGTCACCGGCTGCTCCATGGCCGCAGCCCGAGCTGGACGACTCCTCCACTGGCGTCGAGATCCCGAGGCTCTGGCCTCCGGGCCAGAGCCCCTAGCCCGTTGGAGGCTCCGGGGCCCACCCAACGCCCACCCGGTACCTGGCCGGGGATCCGGCTCGGGGTTCTCCTCCTTATTGGGATCCTTGTACCTGAGATACTCCACGTCGATGTAACCCAGGCCATCAAGCAGATACAGCCGGCGTAGCGGCGGGCTATCCATCAAAACCAGGGGGGAGAAAAAACAAAAAAGAAAAAACAAGTTTGCCGGCTAGTTCCAGGCGCGGATCAGTGCCCGCCAACTAGCGCCCGCGCGTGCTGGGTCCTTGTCTTCGTGGTCGGGTTATTCTGTCAGGGTACGGTGTGGCTCGGGACCCAAAAGCAGACGCGGGCGAAACAGGAGTTGGTGAGAAACAACAAAAAGGTTTATTAACTGTCACAGCCAGGCAAAAAGGGAAAAAACAAAGAATGTACTCAGCCGCTCGTCCTGGCGGCTCTCGTGGCTGACTCGTGACGTGTAGCTTCGCTGATGACCTCGTAGCGCGGCTATCTGATGACCACGTAGCTCGGCTCGCTGACGACCCCGCAGCTCGGCTCGCTGAAGCCCTCGTAGTGCGGCGTAGCTCCTGGCGTAGCTCCTGGCGTAGCTCGTGGCGTAGCTCGTGGCGTAGCTCGTGGCGTAGCTCGTGGCGTAGCTCGTGGCAGGAAAACCGCGCACCCTCTCGACAGGGGTACTTCCCGTAATAACCCGACACGGGAGTCCGGGAGGAAGCTGGCTTTATCCTGCCGCTGATGAGCCGGGATGAGTTGCAGCTGTGTCGCCGTCATGCGCTGCAGCTGCGGAGCGCTCTCCTCACAACTGCCCCTCCTCTACCTGCACAACACACACCCTGGCCGCACCCAGGGTTGCTTTGGCACCCCCTGGCGGTGGTGCCTTGCGGATCCTCACAGGTGGTTTTACTTTTCCCAGCTGTTCTCGGCTGTGTCCAGCTGCGTGCAGGGGTTGAGGAGGAATTCTGCCTCCGTGGTAGTGCAGGCCAGCCAGTCGCATCAGAAATCTCAGGGTTCTGGGCTCTGCCTGTTAGTCGTCCTCCCACATCCTGAGAGAATGATTTCCTCTTCGGCTTTAAACCGAGAGAGTTCCAGGGAGGACTACCATTTGAGGAGTCATTTACATCTGCACAACCCTCCTGTTTCTTGGTAGGCCTGGTGGTGCTAGTTAGCTGTGTAGCTTGCACTTGTCCAGGATCTTGAGTCCATGGTAAAGTGGTATCGTTCTCACACGGTCCATTTACCTCCGAGTTCACTTCTAGTCGGGAGATTTTTGTTTCCAAGACTGCAATCCTCTGCAGGAGTTTGTGGTAGTTGTCCATGGAAAGGGCTGGCATCTTGTTGCTACTTAGCTTTAGCTTAGCTGCTAAGTAGCCAATAGCAATTTGTCTCTAAACCAGCGGAATTTTAGCAATAGCCAGTTAAATCTACAGAGAAATAGAGTCCCAGTGATTTTGAAGTGTCCAGCAGCTGCTGAAATGTGAGCATGTGAGGGCTGCTCCACCGAAGTGTCAGGGCAGCGCTGTGTCAGATCGGAGGTGCAGACTTTGTCTACCATTCACCATTCATCGTAATGTGACATTAAACACAGGGTTACCAGGGAAAGCCGGAGACATAAGAGCAAAAAGGTAAACAAAGAGGACGACACATGTGTGTTCAGCTTGGCAAATTACATATACACAGAATTATATCTTTAAGGATTAAAGATGGGACATAAAAACAAGTAATGTAAGCAGATATTATGTATATATATATATATTCATCAAACATTGTATTTTGTCATTGTATCTGTTTTGATCAAAATTCAAAAATTATGTATCATCTTGTGAGGCAAAAGCCTGGAAGACTTTCAAATCAAAGAGCAAAAAATATAAAATAAAGGCAGGGTTCCCCCTGGACAGGTGCCAGACTATCACACTAGCACAGTCACACCTACGGGCAATTTAGACTCATCAGTTACCTGCATGTCTTTGGACTGAGGGAGGAAGATGGAGAACCAGAGAGAACATGCAAACTCCACACAGGAAGAGCCTGTGCTAACAGTGCTAGGTGCTAGCCTCAACATGTGAATACTGGAGCTAATGAAGTGAAATGTTCCTTTTCAGTTGGACTGTAAGGGAAGGTGACACTAAAGGGAAGACTAGCAGTCACTAAAATCATTTGAATTCCTTCTCTGGGGAACATGAATATGAATCATCCTTGTACTAAGTACCCAACAGCCTTAATTGATTTGCTTAAAGCCTTTAAACGAGAATCAATTCCATCATATGCCCCTCTTCCTCAGTCCACTATTAAATACAATATGGCAACTCTAAATGATGATTAGTGTCTTCTGAATAGGTTCAAAGGAATGTAATTTAAGAGTAGACTTTTCTCTTTGATAGTGCTTATAGTTAGGGCTGGCTCAGGTTTATAGTTAAGGCTGGTTCAGGTTTATAGTTAGGGCTGGTTCAGGTTTATAGTTAGGACTGGCTCAGGTTTATAGTTAGGGCTGGCTCAGGTTTATAGTTAGGGCTGGTTCAGGTTTATAGTTAGGGCTGGTTCAGGTTTATAGTTAGGGCTGGTTCAGGTTTATAGTTAGGGCTGGTTCAGGTTTATAGTTAGGACTGGCTCAGGTTTATAGTTAGGGCTGGTTCAGGTTTATAGTTAGGACTGGCTCAGGTTTATAGTTAGGGCTGGCTCAGGTTTATAGTTAAGGCTGGTTCAGGTTTATAGTTAGGGCTGGTTCAGGTTTATAGTTAGGACTGGCTCAGGTTTATAGTTAGGACTGGCTCAGGTTTATAGTTAGGACTGGCTCAGGTTTATAGTTAGGGCTGGTTCAGGTTTATAGTTTTATAGTTAGGACTGGCTCAGGTTTATAGTTAGGGCTGGTTCAGGTTTATAGTTTTATAGTTAGGACTGGCTCAGGTTTATAGTTAGGGCTGGCTCAGGTTTATAGTTAGGGCTGGCTCAGGTTTATAGTTAGGGCTGGCTTAGGTTTATAGTTAGGGTTGGTTCAGGTTTATAGTTAGGGCTGGTTCAGGTTTATAGTTAGGACTGGCTCAGGTTTATAGTTAGGGCTGGTTCAGGTTTATAGTTAGGACTGGCTCAGGTTTATAGTTAGGGCTGGCTCAGGTTTATAGTTAAGGCTGGTTCAGGTTTATAGTTAGGGCTGGTTCAGGTTTATAGTTAGGACTGGCTCAGGTTTATAGTTAGGACTGGTTCAGGTTTATAGTTAGGTCTGGCTCAGGTTTATAGTTAGGACTGGCTCAGGTTTATAGTTAGGGCTGGCTCAGGTTTATAGTTAGGACTGGTTCAGGTTTATAGTTTTATAGTTAGGACTGGCTCAGGTTTATAGTTAGGGCTGGTTCAGGTTTATAGTTTTATAGTTAGGACTGGCTCAGGTTTATAGTTAGGGCTGGCTCAGGTTTATAGTTAGGACTGGCTCAGGTTTATAGTTAGGACTGGCTCAGGTTTATAGTTAGGGCTGGCTCAGGTTTATAGTTAGGACTGGTTCAGGTTTATAGTTAGGGCTGGCTCAGGTTTATAGTTAGGACTGGTTCAGGTTTATAGTTATGGCTGGCTTAGGTTTATAGTTAGGGCTGGCTCAGGTTTATAGTTAGGGCTGGCTTAGGTTTATAGTTAGGGCTGGTTCAGGTTTATAGTTAGGGCTGGCTTAGGTTTATAGTTAGGACTGGTTCAGGTTTATAGTTAAGGCTGGCTCAGGTTTATAGTTAGGACTGGCTCAGGTTTATAGTTAGGACTGGCTCAGGTTTATAGTTAGGGCTGGCTCAGGTTTATAGTTAGGACTGGTTCAGGTTTATAGTTAGGGCTGGCTTAGGTTTATAGTTAGGGCTGGCTTAGGTTTATAGTTAGGGCTGGCTCAGGTTTATGGTTAGGGCTGGCTCAGGTCGGCCCTGGTCCAGCTCCTAGATTTGCTGCTATAGGCCTAGACTGCTGGGGGACATTTTAGGATACAATGAGCTCCTCTCTCCTCTTCTTCTCTTCTCTGTTGCTCTCCTGAAGGTTTCTTCCCTTTTTTTCCCAGTAAAAGGGTTTTCACTATTTTTGGTGGAGTTTTTCCTGATCCGATGTGAGGTCCTGGACAGGGATGTCGTATGTGTACAGATTGTAAAGCCCTCAGAGGCAAATTTGTATTTGTGATTTTGGGCTATACAAAATAAACTGAATTGAATTGAATGTGTTTTTTCTGTGTAACCTATGAGGTTAAACACAGTTTCTGTTCAGAGGTTGGGTGCATGTTAAAAAACGACAGATACTAGAAAATGCCCTCTGAAGTGCCCCACTTTTGCAACGCTGCAGATAACGCAGCTCGTAGAATAAAAGAAAGCTGAGGAGTCTAACTTCCAGAGGCAGATCTCCAGCTGTCCCATTTAAAGGTCAGGTGGGTTTTACAAGTGGCGGTGAGGGCATTCCTACATTTCCCATGAATTGGCTGATCTGTCACTGACGACTTGTTTATGAGAGGCTCCTCTCCAAACCACAGTGCTCGTTGCAGCCGCCATAAAGTACGACAAGTGCTCCGATTCATTGCTGAATTAGCGGAACATTGATGGTTCCTCCGTGCTGCCACTTTTATGGCTGATCCAGGTGCAGCCACGAGCTATTATTGTATTAACTGATTAGCAGAGACTGTCGCATTAGGCTGATAAAAGTCTTACTGAAGGATGCATTCACATCAAATCAGGCGTTGCGGTGAAAATGCCAAACCTGCCATGCATTTCAATGTGGGTGATGCGTATTCTGCAGCAGGGGATGGTGGAAAAACAACAACGACACAGGGGCCTGTGGTGAAAATTTTTAAAAACAATCAGCTTTTGGCGAAACGCAACCCAACATCACGCTGCGGTGGCTATTCACACAACCGGGAATCAAGAGCTTCACCACCCGGCCGGCGCTAATCGCCGTACGGTTAATGGGCCATTACGTGACGCTCCCAACCCGCCACACACCCGCTGCAACGGCTGCAACGGCTGATTTGGAGTGAACGCAGCCCTTACACTGTCTTACTGCCGTGAACACGGTTCTCTTACATATTACTGAACTGATGCATCTTGACCAGTGAGAACATCATAAGAAAACAGTTTGAGTGATGGTGATTAATGAAATTCAATGAAGGGAAAAGGCAGACTGGTCTCGTAAACATGACATCCCAAGACAACAATACGGCAATTACTGTTGTTTCCAGCCCTCCAAACCCAATGTAGAGCAAACAGCAGATGGACACAGACTGAAAATAAGAAGTGGATGTAGTCATCATGCCATCACACATTTGTTTGTGCACTGCGCCTTTGAAGCCTCGAGTTCGGCGCCATCTTGACTTTATTCAACCAATGGGTGGAAGTGACTTTATCTGAAATGTGAGAGGAGTAGTATGAACGCCTTCCGTACATTACACTGAAACGGCATGTCGCATTCATGCGTTAATTATGAATCAATATACATGTTATTCAAGCCCCTTCAAGTTGATTGGTTGAAAAGAAGAAAACATACATCCCATAAACACGATGGCTTAATATCTCAGGTAGACGGCCTGATGCTGCTTGTTGTTTCCGTGTTGTCTCATGGGGCTGACATTGAGGAAAAACAGCCATTTAAGCCGAGCGGTGCCGTGGACAGATACTGATGCTCAGCGTGCTCCCTGTTCCAGCGCTGAGAGAGGTCGTTGCTCTTCACCTAGCATTTCTAGCACAGTTCTATCTCTCACCTCCAGCCTCGCTGAGGCGGCGATAGCACAGAGGCGCGCTGTAATTTTCCTGCAATTTTTCCTCGTCTTTATCTTCCCAGCTGCTTTGGCTCTGTATGAGCGGAGCGTGTCCTACACACACCCCGGAGTGTAATCTCACATTGAGGAGCGGCTTCATTTAAATGAGGCCCTCCTCGGGGTAGTCACCCCGCTCGCTCAAATGCAGCCCTCCAAGGAGGGACCTGACAAGGCTGCAGCCTCCAGCGGCCTCTCACAGACACAGGCCACGCCACCAGCGGATGGGGAGAATCTTGTTTCATTTTCTCCATGTGAGGCTTTCAGATGGTACATTCAGGGACATAGGAAAAAGCACATATCAACCCGAGGTCATGGTAGAACAATGTGATGTGCATAAAGTGGAACTGTTTTCTGACAGATGGATTGGGATATTAAATGGAAGAAGTTGCACTGGTTGAATAGTTTGTCTCTGAATAGAATGTCAATAAAGCCTCTCACAACAAACAACAACAGGAGGAAATCGTGCTTGTGTTCGGCACTATTTTATTGGCGGATTAATCTACGTTAGGTGCTGGTTGAGTATGTTGAGTACAGTGTTTATGGTGATGAAGGAACATGTCAGCCGGGGCCCCAGCGTGCCTCCTTGATGTTTATTTGGACAACAATGGAGCTTTGTGGCACAGAGGAAGAAGAGATGTTAGGCTTTGATACACACCCTTGTGTATATTGTTGTTGGTGAATTGTTGGTTGGCCTTTGCACGTGGAAGTTGTTGATGATGAGAAAAAAATATAGAATTCCGCCAGACTTACTCTCTAACGTTATAGATTGTCTTTCATACAGTGTTCATAAAAAGCAACGTTTCATGCACTGGTCCAGTGGGCTTCTATGTGCTGTCTTCTTTCAGACTGGTCGAAAGAAAACATCCAAAATACACATTTAGGTGTTTTTATTTTTACTTTTCTCCTGAATTCACCAAAAGCTAATTTGACAATACATTTATCAGAATAATTATTGTTATGATAAAAAGTAATCAAGTTGCATGGCAATAGTTACATTATGTACCCTATTCACCTGGGAGTGTCTTCTATTTACATATTATAGTTAGATATTATAAAAAATATGATATCAGACAAAAACAAGGAAGTGAAGCACTACTCTTTGAGGCAAAGACCCAAATACGGCTTTATCAGTATGGTTAGTGTGTTACTTGGGTGTTTACATAGCATTTCTAATAGTTGTCTATGGGACAGTATTATTAATATAGAAATCATCAACAGGCCTTTTATGGGGCCAGACGACCTGTTCCATGGTAGAAAAGTGAATGATTGTAACTTAATATGAATGTACCTGATGACTGGAATGCTGCTGCTGTCCAGGTCCGTACACATGTAGGAGGAGTCATTGGGCAGCAGGTCGGACTCAGGGGCTTCAGACCAGCAGCATTAGAATGTGCTGGAGGCGGCTCAGCTGGCTGCAGGCATCGGCCCGCTGCGGGGAGCCTCAGCTGGATGGCTCCAAGCCGCCAGAAGGCAAATCACATCACGCCCACGGCCTGAACCGCACATGATAACGCTATATTACCATACGTTTATTTTATCCTGTTCAAACGGCTGCTAAAACAAAAGGGCAGTTGATTATTTTTCCTTGATCAGTGTAGCATTCAAGGCGTCTGATTTGAAAGGGCCGGTGAGGGGAGGGTGGGGGGGGGAATCCCTCCCTGGGAATAGGGGAAGGCTGACATGCATACAAGGCAGGGAGGACAACTGGATTCTCGAGGTGGGACCGGCCTGTCCAGCCTCCACAATGGACCCACGAGACTAGACAGACACACAAAAGAGCCAAATCTGACAGTCCGTCCGCTCGGCCAGCTCGCCGTCTCCAGAGACGGTGAGCTGGCCACAGGCTCCTCCACCGCCACAAAAAGCCTCCTTCAGCATTGTGCTGAATATTTGACAGATTTGACACATTAGACTCAGTTCACGGAGCTACAGACACACAAGGAATAAACAAATTTAAATAGGAGGGGGGAGGAAACCTTCTCGGGTGTTCATGTTCTGTCTGGCTGGGCCCCCGTATCATGCTGGAACCAGGCCTGAGCCTACGCTTTATGGCCAAGGTGGCTAATTCCAGCCACCTTGCCACAAACATTTCCTGTTGGCTGAACTACACTTGAAGCAGCTTTTCCAAATCTGCAGATGTCCCAAAATGGGCCACAACTGTAACTTCCTTGTGGCACCCTTTATCCATGATACACGGAGTGTACGATCAAATACTGAATAGTCCAGCAGAAAGTGGATCCGGTGTGTGTGTGTGTGTGTGTGTGTGTGTGTGTGTGTGCGCGCGTGTGTGGACAGATTTAGCATTGACATCAAATTCTTGCAAGATACAGTTATGGAACTGAACAGATGTCTTGTTGGCGTCAAATGAAGGTGGAGTTCAAAGACAGGAGTGGTACGAGCAAGGGTGCCAGAACATTACGGTCTCTAGTGATTGTTGTTGTGTATTCTCCCTTTGATAACTTTGATATTTCTTAGATTATTGTTGCAGGGTTCAGGAGTAATCTTCAGTTCAATTATCAACTATTAGACTTAGTAACCTTTTTAGGTCAATTCCAGTAGTTTGAAAAGAAGAGTTGTTGTTTTTTTAAATACTTGCAGATCTTTTAAATGATGTGGCCTCGGTGAGCACGGGCGTTCAAAATGGGTTACCACAGGGCTCCGTCCTTGGTCCAATTTTGTTCACCTTATATATGCTTCCGTTATGCAATATTATCAGGAAACAATCAATAAAATTTAATTTCTATGCCGACGATACCCAGCTATATATATTAGGGATGCAACGATACCATTTTTTACAAACCGATACGATACCGATATTTCTATTTGTGTACTTGCCGATACCGAGTACCGATACTTCTTAGATTTGGTCTCCATGAAAGTGCAATTAATTTGGAGGCAGATTTTATTTTATCCTCTGCAGATTATGTCAAGCCTATAGTACAAAATTAACAGAAGGCTATCCCAAGCTTTAAACTTCTTGTGGAAGTCCCTCTAATGTCGGACCATAAAACGCCCCGTGTCCGGGTTCATAATGTAAGCGATAATATTAGGTATGAGCAATTATATAGGAAGCTGTGTTCCAAGTTATGTTTCCGGTGCTTTTATTGTGGAGGGAGAAACGGAAAGGAAAAGAGGAGTGGAATTGTGGGATATACGTGTGTGAAGGAGATAAAAAAAAGTGGTTCAAGTTACCCTGGAGCGTGTTTTCATTTTATTAGAATTACAAATATAGACACACAACAGACACTCGGCTACAATAATATCATCCGTAGCCGCACAACAGCGTCTGAATGAGGCCGCTGCCAGCGCTACTTCAGGTGGATCAGCAGCCGTTTGATTCAAACCGGCAGGACGGCGGTGATGACGCGCAGAGCTTCTCAATTATAGATGTATTAAATATGGAAAATTTCAACTCTCGCGTCTAACGTGCCGCCGGCGTAAATTTGCGTCTGTCGCAACCACACGCGTCTGTGCATAGACTTTACATGTAATCTGGTCGCGCGAAACATTTGCGTCGCGTTGGGACGGACTGATTACAAGTAACTCCGGGGCTGTCAGCCACTAACAAGAGCACTAATATGAGCACTAATATGTCATACACACGTATGCAACACCGGTTAATAAGCACAATATCGATAAAGTCTTGTATTGTACTCGCGTCTCACTTTTCTCCTGTCTATTGAAAGAAGTGAGCGCTGCGTAGCGAGGATCCAAGATGGCGGCTCCAGATTCTGCTGTTGAGACAAACTGGCCATCTGATTGGACGGCAAAACAACTTGGATAGCGTGATTGGCTGCTCAGAAGTTGAGACTGTTGAGACAGTTGAGACAGAGAAGAGTGTCTCCGGCTCCGCCACGGGGTTGCTTCTCCACAAAGCGCGACCAGTTTGTTGTAGTGAAATACTGTTGAGTGAGTATCGGTTCGGCCATTGAAACCGATGCGAGTACGAGTATTTAACGCAGTATCGACCACGGATACCGGTATCGGTATCGGTGCATCCCTAATATATATCGATCAAGCCAGATGAAACCAGCCAGGTGGCTAAACTTCAAGCGTGTCTTAAAGACAAAAACCTGGATGACCTGCAACTTCCTGATGTTGAACTCGGACAAGACTGAGGTTATTTTGCTTGGCCCAGAGCAACTGAAAAATCAATTATCGAATCATATGGTTTCTCTTGATGGCATTGCTGTGGCTTCAACCACCACCGTGAGGAATCTGGGAGTTGTCTTTGATCAAGACTTGTCCTTCGGTTCCCACGTGAAACAGATCTCAAGGACTGCCTTCTTTCACCTACGCAACATTTCAAGGATCAGGCACATCCTGTCTCGAAGGGATGCAGAAACATTGATCCACGCATTTGTTACTTCAAGACTGGATTACTGTAACTCTGTATTATCAGGCTGCTCTGCTAAGTCTCTCAGGTCTCTCCAGTTGATCCAGAATGCTGCAGCTCGTGTACTAACGAGGACTAGGAGGAGAGATCACATTACTCCTGTATTAGCTGCTCTCCACTGGCTTCCTGTAAGACAGATAATTGTATTTAAGGTCCTTCTTCTTACCTACAAAGCCTTAACTGGTGATGCACCATCATATCTTAGGGAGCTTATAGCACCATATTGTCCCACCAGAGAGCTGCACTCACTGAATGTGGGGCTACTTGTGGTTTCTAGAGTCTTAAAAAGTAGGATGGGGCCCAGAGCCTTCAGTTATCAAGCTCCTTTTCTGTGGAACCAGCTTCCACTTTCAGTCCGGGGGGCAGACACAGTCACCTCATTTAAGAGTAGACTTAAGACTTTTCTCTTTGACAGTACTTATAGTTAGGGCTGGCTCAGGTCAGCCCTGGTCCAGCCCCTAGATATGCTGCCATAGGCCTAGACTGCTTGGGAACATCTTAGGATACACTGAGCTTTTCTCTCCTGTTCTTCTCTGGTTTTTAAATATAAAGTGCATAAAAATATGTATATTTTTGTTTAAAGGGACCTGAGCTGTCAGAGCAATAAATAATTTATAAAAAATAAAGAAAAATACAAATCGGAAAACTTAACAGGATTTGTTTGAACGTCAGAACTTGTTCTCTACACTACACTCAGACGCACACACTCACAAACTTTCACTCTCAGACACACACAGAGACACACATGCACTCTCTCTCTCTCACTCCTTTGTTCAGACACATTGCTCTGTTCTTACGAGCTAACGCTAACTTGTCAAGCTAATAACGAGTAAACAGCAGAAAGCTGCTGGAGGGACGTTACGTCTTCACTTCAAAACGGAACACAACCTGCCGACTAGCCGCAGCACCGGAGCCTCAACCGGAAGTGCCTCTACTAGCTGCCGCTGCCCGGTTTGAGCTGCTATGTGCTGTTGAACGGCCTTACCTCCTCATCAAGGACTCCAACATGTTTACGTTTTAGGGGCTGAATCATCACCGTGGTGCTCCCGTGCCATGCTTAGTCTCTTTTTAGATGTATTTAGTGTGAAATGCTCCACACCTTGGATGACTTCAGTCGTACTGATTTCTCTGCCTCCGCCATGTTTCAGAACAAAGTTACGGGTATCCGATGGTCTTTCCTCTATCTCCGCGCTCAGCTCAACTTTTATTTTGATACTCAAACATCTCCGCAACTTATTGAGTGGCGTAATGGTCGCCCGAATCGATAACGAAATTCATTCTTCCTGGAGACTTGAAGACAACAGTGAAAACATAAGCCACGAGGATTGTTGTCACAGTTTGTTGTGTTGGAGTACAGAAAGCTTGCCTTACTGTTATCTAAAATATTTTCAGTGCCATCGTCTGAATATTTGACTGATTTTGACAATGTGGATGAGGCCCTAACCCTCTCATGAGATGTAAGAGTCAAGTGCAAGGTAAAGAAAATGGTTTATTTCCCCTTTAATGTGCACAACAGTACATGCTGACATTCATTCAGTATTTTTAGCTGATAAATTAATGGTTGTCAGTGTCTATCATTTGTCTTGACCAGCATGTGAACATATAAATAAACCTAATTATTCCAATGAGTGACTTCCTGACTCAACCAGCCCGGTTGCTCAAAAACTGAATTATAAATCAATAAATGTTTCATACACAAAAAGAAATACATATTTGTGTGGAAGAAGAAAATCAACACATAAAAGATTACAAATTGATGAGGCGTTGATTTTTTCTGCACATTTATTCTCACATTCCAGCTGTGACTTTCAAAGGTCACGCCTCCCATCCAACACCAACACATGTTGAGGTGTTGTGTGATTTGAAGTGAGAGAAAACTTGCTGGCAGTCTTACAGATATCAGATATCTTAAAGCAAAGGAGGAGGCGTTGAACTGTCTGATCTCATGTCTCCCCACGACACCCAACGAGCGTTTGACCTCCGAGCTCTTCCTCCATGTGACCACTGATTGGCTGAATGAGGGGGGCCCTGATTACGGACCACTCTCACTAACTAGCCGCTAATTTAAATGGCTTGATTGTTTCGCCGTGTGAATTCAGAGTGAAGGGCAAACCAAGCCGCGTGATGGCGGTGAACCCCGGAGCCTCGGCGTGCACCGGCAGGTTGCACGTGTGTTCCAGCCGCCGGATGCTGATTGGATTGTGTTCCATCACCTTTTTGTTTGTTTGTCTTTGATGAATAGGGATTAGATTTAGCATGAAGCTGCGTCTGAATGGAGAGAACAGCAGCATTGCTAAGAAGGCTAGAAAATAAAGGATTACAAGAGTCTTGTTGCTCCCTAATTTGATTTTAGAAGATTCTTACCTTTGTTCTGTGTGCCCAGTTCGGATGTGCTGGGAGGTTGAGATTAGCGCAGGGAATCGAGTTTGTGACAAAGCCGATTAGCAGTTGAAACAGGGCCAACAACGGGTTTCTTCTTCGATAATCTGTGTATTAGAGTGACGTTATCCCGTCAAGCATGCAAATGTTTCTACTTCCTGTTCCGACTTTTGTGCCGAAATGTGTGAATTATATAGGCGTTGCATTAACTATAACGGGCAGCTCTATAACATGTACACACATTTATAAAAATGTAGGATGTTTTAGTTTTAACAAAAGGAGTCCACTCTGTGGTTGTCTAGTGCCATCTGCTGGATGATAAAAACATGTCAGAAGAAAAGCATTATCAGAAAAAAAAAATAATTAAAATAGCTTTTAACCATTTTTCTTTTTCATGATTTTCATTTAGCTGCCTGAAATAAAAGGCCTTTCTCAAAACCCAAATGTTGAAAACTGTACCACTCGAGTTCATTCTGAAATATAAAAACTACTGTTTGCTAACTGATATTTTGATTATACCAATATTGTATATAAAAAAATATTTAATATTTTATAGTTTCCAATCAGTAGCTCTTCTGGAGCTTTTGATCATTTGATTCAATCTTTCACACAAAAATCTAGATTGAAGGAACTATTTTGACCCTTATTGCAAAAATAAATAATATAATATTCCATCATTGAACTGCCTCAATGAAACTATAATTTATTTATCACATAGTTTTATAGTATCTCAAACAGTGTCTCAAACATTACACAGTATAATATCTGATAAAAGAAATGTCATGAAAAAGTCTTAGTGTAGTATGTTATAAAAATTGTATTAACAATATCATTGTTTAGTTTGTCATTTCAAAAGTCAAAAGTAAAAATGTCATGGTATGGTATTTCATGAAAATGTACATATATAGTATGTCATAAACTGTCATAAAAACTGACATAAATATAGTATGTCAGAAACAAATTATACATTTGTAATAAAAATATGTATATGTATATTGTATGTAATAATAAATGTCAAATAAAATAAATCCTCCTGTTTTTTGGGTCATTTGGGTGTAGTGATGACCCACGAGCTGACTGCACTCAAATAGGAAGTCAGATACTTTAAAGTAGGACTGTGGAACCTTTCAAATAGGAAATAATACAAATAAAAAAATGCTTAATTGAGCTATTATGCCATGCTTAATCCAATACACTGTTAGTGACTTGTACAAAGACATGGCTGTGAAAGCGTGACCCAAAGGAATCCAATAGTCTGTCAGGATAAGTCATAGCCTGTCTGTCCATCCTTAAAGAAACCAAGTCTTCTTACGTTGGCCAGCTGATCCTCCGTCTGGCTCATGGCAGACTTGATCTTTTGGACGTTCAGCTGAAGAGATGCCGCCGGGGCTTTTTCCTCTTCCCTGATCTGTGAAGAAGAATAGGATTGAGCCCTTTCTAGGTGTACACTGTATACTGGCATGGATAGAGTTTTTATGGAGCAAACCGGATCATGGTAGTTCACCTTGATAGAACAGTTTGGGTTTTTTGGGCCTCAGAAGGTTGTTGATGGATTGTGTGGTCTTTAATTTAGATTTCTCCTTCAGATCCTCCTCCAGCTGGTACTTAATGGATCGGTTCAATATATATATATATATATATATATATATATATATATATATATATATATATATATATATATCAATAAATCAATAATCAAAGATCAATAAATAGCACAACAGGTAAGAGGAAAAAAATATATTTTTTAGGGATCCAACACTTAAATTTCTTAGCAGGTTCTGTGTGTTAGCCCCGCTCCAATGCATGCTGGGTAGTGATTATCGAGTTACAACTGTGTTTGATAAGTCAAAATATCTGCAACAGAAATGTTTTATTGAACAGGAAAAGTGGTAGAAAACCGATGATGGATGGGACTTTGATGATAAAAACGTAGTGAAGGGATAGGTGGGGCAGGATTTCTCCTTTCAAAGTGCTTAATGATTTGTTTGTTTGTTTTCATCTATTCATAATAAGAGAAAAATATGTGGAAAATTTAGACTTTATGTCAGGAGTTACTTAAAACTATGGTAATAGCTGCCACATCTTACCCTAAAAGAAGGTTAGATGTGAGCGGCAAGGGACGTTTCAAAGTAACGCCCTCTTCCAGACAGGACTCATGCGTTCTGCTTTCACATGACATCCATGTCCATGAGATCGGGTCAACCACGGGACAGACATCGCCCTTGTGTGCCCAACAGAAGGGAAAATGCACACGAGATGATGCAGGTTTTACTGGACACCCACTGGTTATTAATGGAAGACACTTATATAAAATGCTAATGTGGTGTTAACCAGAAAAGGACATTGAGAACACTGAATAAGAGAAATGGCCGGCTAAGCCTGTGATTGTTTAATTAAAGGTTAAGATTAAAGACTGCTAACTAATTAGTCAGTAAACCCATCAGAAAAGCCTGCAGTAGGGTTAATCTCCAGATACTGAATAGTGGATACTCATCATCAGGCCCGATCTCGGAACATTGGGTTCAACCTCTGGGACTGAGCATATCAAAAAAAGAAAAAATCAAATAAATAAAACAAAACCCCCCAAAAATGTAAAATCCCTGCCTCACAAGTCAATATAAGTTAATTGTGTCATGTTTATAACACTATTACACAATAATTATAAACATAAACCATAAGCATGACTTAAAGTGACTCAATGCTGATTTAAAAAGTTAGGAACTAGCTAGAAGGCTAAACTCAACGGTGTTAGAATCCATAGAGCCTACAGAGTCCGGCAATAAAAAAATAAGAGAATTGACTTACTTATGGCTGAAATATGAATATTCCAGGCCTTCCTGCTCCCTACTCACAGCTAAGGCCACGGAGCACCCTGCTGCAGTGAAACAAGCCCCGTTCAGGGACCACCGAGGACTGTGGGGACTTTAATGCTTGGGCGGAGTTAACATGAGTTCTCGACATGTCTGAACTAAAATAATTATTAAAAATACTTAACTTCACTCAATCAAAGCCAAACTTCGCACAGATACTCCTATTTAAAAATAGTGAGCTATTTTATAGTATTTTAAAAAGTGTTCATCTATATGTGTAAGGTAATAAAAATTAACTTTTTATTCAAAAAATATATATTTCTTTTTTGTATGTGTACTATCATAAACTAATATACCACTAACACATATATGGTCTTATTATTGATCTTCACAAGGGTTTTCTGTATATTATAGCTTTTAACATTTTTCAAATAGACCTTGTGAATGAGGAGATAATCAGGATTTAATATGAGATAAAAAGCATCAGCAATGTTGGCTGAAAAATTGGTGGGGAGCATTTGGGCCTACTGTCATTATAAATAGACAAACGTCAACTATGTGGATTATCAGATGTATAATAAGGCCATATTAAGTCATATTTTTGTTGAGATGGATTTTATGGAGCCAAGATTGTTATTGTTGTGAGTTTTCCTCAATAAAATAAAACAGTTGAATTTCCACAACAAAAACACGGTTCAGCAGGATTTCATTCAATAGAGACGTTACCATGACCACCTGTGCAACTGTTACATTTAGACAGAGTTATACTGTCTGCTGTCAAACTATTGTAAGCCTGTATGATATTTGATGATGGTGAGTGAACTCTTTTTATATGATAGTTATGTTGTAGGTTTCATAAAGATGTTTGTAAGATAGTTGTTTCATAAAGATGTTGATATGGTAGTTACTGTATGTCTTGTGGTAGCTTCTCATGGAGACCTGCTAAACTAAGCTAGGTCAGCTAAGCCAGGTCAGCTAAGCCAGGTCAGCTAAGTTAGCTCAGCTAACTGGAAGTGATTCTGATCATGTTTTCTTTCCAGCCACCCAAGACTGAAAGAAAAAAGGCTGCAAAGGGGAAGTCGTCGGCCGCGGTGGGCAAGCGGTCAATGGATGAGAGGTTCAAAGACCAGGTCAGAGCTGTGGGGCGATACTAAAACTACTACTATGAAGCTGTGTTCAACTAGCTAGCTAACTAGCTAACTAACTCAGTGATGTTCAACCACTGTGCCAGGTGTGCCGTGGGAAAATTTCACTTTATTGGTCCAAAAAATATTATTTAGTTGCCGCAAATGATTTTCCATTGTTGAGCGCCTGTTGTTGACACCGAACGCGGCGCGAATATTCGCGACTCACGTTATGGTGTGTTCACACGTTACTCGCGTGAGTTTACTCGCTCGACTTTATGTGGTTAATACGCGTCATTCGCTTGCTTTTAGCTCGCGCCTGAAAGGGGATGGGGCTTATCTCCGTGTCGTATCTCTGTAAACACGGTACGCTACTGTTTCCGCCATCCACCATTGAACTAACCACTAACCACTAGTTCTGCTTTAAACTTCTTGTAGAAGTCCCTCAAACGTTGGACCATTAAACACCCCCGTGTCTGGGTTCATAATATTATCCGTAGCCGCACAACAGCGTCTAAATGACGGCCGCTTCCAGCACTACTTCAGGCGGTCTAGGAGCAGTTTGATTCAGCAACGGCAGGAGATGACACGCGCAGCTTCTCAACACTGATTGGCTCTACATGTAAGCTACTTGCGCGAATAATTTGCACCGCGTTTGGCAATATAGTGGCTGGCGTAGTAATTAAATACTCTTCCATGCCAGCAGGTAGCGCAATAATTACCTACCATATACAGTTAGGTCCATAAATATTTGGACATTGACACATTTTTCATTATTTTGGCTCTGTACACCACAACAATGGAGTTGTAATGAAAAAATCAAGATGTGCTTTAAGTGCAGACTTTCAGCTTTAATTTGAGGGTATTTACATCCAAATCAGGTGAACGGTGTAGGAATTACAACAAATTCAAATGTGGCCACCCTCTTTTTAAGGGACCAAAAGTAATTGGACAATTGGCTGATCAGCTGTTTCAAGGTCAGGTGTGTGTAATTCCCTCGATATTTCATTTACAAGGAGTAGATAAAAGGGTCTTGGGTTCATTTCAGGTGTGGTATTTGTGTTTGGAATCTGTTGCGGTCAACTTTCAATATTAAGTCCAAAGAGCTGTCACTATCAGTGAAGCAAGCCATCATTAGGCTGAAAAATCAAAACAAAACCATCAGAGAGATAGCAGACACATTGGGTGTGGCCAAATCAACTGTTTGGTACATTCTTAAGAAGAAAGAACGCACTGGTGAGCTCAGCTACACCAAAAGACCTGGAAGACCACGGAAGACAACTGTGGTGGATGACAGAAGAATCATTTCCCTGGTGAAGAAAAACCCCTTCACAACAGTTGGCCAGATCAAGAACACTCTCCAGGAGGTAGGTGTATCTGTGTCAAAGTCAAAAATCAAGTGAAGACTTCACCAGAGTAAATACAGAGGGTTCACCACAAGATGTAAACCATTGGTGAGCCTCAAAAACAGGAAGACCAGATTAGAGTTTGCCAAAAAACATCTAAAAGAGCCTGTACAGTTCTGGAAGAACATCCTATGGGCAGATGAGACGAAGATAAACTTGTACCAGAATGATGGGAAGAGAAGAGTATGGAGAAGGAAAGGAACTGCTCATGATCCAAAGCATACCACCTCATCAGTGAAGCATGGTGGAGGTAGTGTTATGGCGTGGGCATGTATGGCTGCCAATGGAACTGGTTCCCTCGTATTTATTGATGATGTGACTGCTGACAAAAGTAGCAGGATGAATTCGGAAGTGTTTCGGCCAATATTATCTGCTCATATTCAGCCAAATGCTTCAGAACTCATTGGACGGCGCTTCACAGTGCAGATGGACAATGACCCGAAGCATACTGCGAAAGCAACCAAGGAGTTTTTTAAGGCAAAGAAGTGGAATGTTCTGCAATGGCCAAGTCAATCACCTGACCTGAATCCAATTGAGCATGCATTTCACTTGCTGAAGACAAAACTGAAGGGAAAATGCCCCAAGAACCAGCAGGAACTGAAGACGGTTGCAGTAGAGGCCTGGCAGAGCATCACCAGGGACGAAACCCAGCGTCTGGTGATGTCTATGGAATCCAGACTTCAGGCTGTCATTGACTGCAAAGGATTTTCAACAAAGTATTAAAAGTGACAATTAGATTTATGATTATATTAATTTGTCCAATTACTTTTGGTCCCTTAAAAAGAGGGTGGCCACATTTTAATTTGTTGTAATTCCTACACCGTTCACCTGATTTGGATGTAAATACCCTCAAATTAAAGCTGAAAGTCTGCACTTAAAGCACATCTTGATTTTTTCATTTCAACTCCATTGTTGTGGTGTACAGAGCCAAAATAATGAAAAAATGTGTCAATGTCCAAATATTTATGGACCTAACTGTATGCTGTATTATGCTACAATGTGACATTTTGTAATGTTTTGGGTTGTTGGTGTACCGCGGGATTTCTTTATTGTAGCAAATGTGCCGCGACTCAAAAAAGGTTGAAAAACACTGAACTAACTAACTAAAGCTAGTCCTGGGTGAACCCGCTTCACTGTCCCTGAGTGTTTGGATGGAGACACGTCTTGTTGTATTTCAACACATCGTGGTTCAACTGTGGGGTTAAACAGCTAAGATTCACATTTGATGTGATGGTATTTATATGTAACAGTTGTGGTGGGAGACTTTTATTTTAGTTAAAATAAATCAAAAACTGACACAAATGTTCCTGGGACCTCCAGCTGGAGAAACACATTGTCAGCCTCCGAGAGGAGCTGGTCAGAGAGCGGGAGGAGAGGAGCAACTTACAGCTGGAGAATGAGAAGATCCAGAGACGCTGGGAAATCTCCAGGAGGAGGCTGGAGGAGGAGAAGGTCGAGCTGAGGAGCAGACAACGGGAGAAAGAGGAGGCAGCGGTGGGCCACCAAGAGTCAATCACTGTAAGCTGCACACACACACACAAACACACACACGCACACACACACACACACACACACACACACACACACACACACACACAGAGACTCACACTCACACTCAAACACACACACTCACTCACACTTATGCTGCGTTCACAACGAACACATTTTTTCGCCGCGTTACTCGCGTTAGTTTACTCGCGTTTGTTTACTCGCTCGACTTTAAGTGGTTAATTTGCGTCATTCGCTTCATTCGCTTTACTCGCGGCTGAAAGGTGGCGGGGCTTATCTCCATAAAAACAGTCCCGTTTCCGCCATCCACCATTGAACTAACCACTAGTTCTGCTTTAAACATCTTGTGGAAGTCCCACAAACATCCATCCATCCATCCATCCATCCATTTTCACCCGCTTATCCGGGGTTGGGTCGCGGTGGCAGCAGGTCAAGCAGGCTGACCCAGGCTTCTCTCTCACCCACAACATCTACCAGCTCATTCTGGGGGATCCCGAGGCGTTCCCAGGCCAGCTGGGAGATATAATCCCTCCAGCGTGTCCTGGGTCTTCCCCGGGGCCTCTTACCAGTTGGACGTGCCTGGAAAACCTCTAAAGGGAGGCGTCCTGGAGGCATCCTAATTAGATGCCCAAACCACCTCAGCTGACTCCTTTCGACACGAAGGAGTAGCGGCTCAACTCAAAGCTCCCTCCTGATGTCCGAGCTCCTTACCCTATCTCTAAGGCTGAGCCTGGGCACTCTACGGAGGAAACTCATTTCGGCCGCTTGTATCCGAGACCTCGTTCTTTCGGTCACGACCAAAAGTTCGTGACCATAGGTGAGGGTTGGGACGTAGACCAACCAGTAAATTGAGTTTACAGTAAATTGAGCTGTTTTACTGCTGCAGCCGCACCGATATGCCTGTCGATCTACCGCTCCATTTTACCCTCACTCGTGAACAAGACCCCGAGATACTTGAACTCCTTCGCTTGTGGTAGGCACTCCGTCCCCACCCGGAGGGAGCAATACACCGGTTTCCGGCAGAGCACCATGGCCTCAGATTTCGTGGTGCTGACTCTCATCCCCGCTTCTTCACACTCGGCTGCAAAACGCCCCAGCGAATGGGAGGTCATGGTCCGAGGAGGCAAACAGGACCACATCATCTGCAAACAGTAGAGAGGCTATCCTGAGATCCCCGAACCTGACATTCTCTGCCCCACGGCTACGCCTAGATATCCTGTCCATGAAAGTCATGAACAGGACCGGTGATAAAGGGCAGCCCTGGCGGAGGCCAACACCCACTGGGAACGTGTCTGACTTACTGCCGAGGATACGAACACAGCTCCTACTGCAGGTGTACAGAGACCGGATGGCCCGTTGCAACGGGTCCGGCACACCATACTCCCGCAGCACCCCCCACAAAAAGCCCAGAGGGACCCGGTCGAAAGTCTTCTCCAGGTCCACAAAGCACATGTAGACTGGTTGGGCAAACTCCCAGGACCCCTCCAGGCAAGCCGTTCTTCCCAATCACTCCCCGCCAGGTTTCTCTGTCATTGCCCACGTGAGCGTTGAAGTCTCCCAGGAGAACTATGGAGTCGGCAGACGGCGCCCTTTCCAGGACCCCTCCCACCAACTCCAAGAAGGCCGGATACTCCGAAATGCATTTCGGTGCATAAGCACAAACAACAGTCAGAGCCTTACTCACCCGTAGGCGCAGGGAGACGACTCTCTCGTTCTCCGGGGAAAACTCCAACACGGCGGTGCTCAGCCGGAGACTCATGAGTATCCCCACTCCTGCCCGGTGCCTCTCACCCTGGGCAACGCCAGAAAAGAACAACCCTTCTCCAGGAGTTTGGTTCCAGAGCCAGCGCTGTGCATGGAAGTGAGCCCAACTATATCTAGCTGGTACCGCTCCACTTCCCGCACCAGCTCCGGCTCCTTCCTCGCTAGCGAGGTGACGTTCCACGTGCCTAGAGCTGGTCTATGCCGCCGGCGACCATCAAAACGCCCCCGTGTCTGGGTTCATAATATTATCCGTAGTCGCACAACTGCGTCTGAATGACGGCCACTTCCAGTTCTACTTCAGGCGGAGCAGCAGCAGTTTGACTCAGAAACGGCAGGGCGTCAGTGATGACGCGCGGAGCTTCTCAACGCTGATTGACTTTCGTCCTGCGAATTTTTGTCAGATTTGGAAGATTTCAACTTGCGCGAATGAGGTGAATAATGCTGCGTTCACAACATAATTCGCGAAATTCGCGTATGTGCATTGACTTTACACGCCGAGTTCGGTGTGAACGCAGCATTACACTCACACACACACACACACACACACTCACAAAAACTCACACTCACTCACACACACACACACAGACAGACACAAACTAGCACACACACACACACTACCATGGACACACACACAGACTCACACTCAAACACACACTCACACACACAAACACTCACACAAACTAACACACACACACACACACACACACACACACACACTCACACACAAACACACACTCAAACACAGACACACTAACATGCACACACACAGAATCACATACACACAGACTCACACTAACACTTATGGTGTGTTCACACCGAACGCGTCGCGAAATTTACTCGCAATCAAACACACACACTAACACACTCACACTTACGCTCACACTCAAACACACACACATACACACACTAACACACACACACTCACACTTACAATCAAACATACACACTCACACTCAAACACACTCACAATCACACTCACACACTAACACTCAAACACACACAATCACACTCAAACAGACACACACACACTAACACGGACACACACACACAGACAGACAGACTCACACTTACACTCACACTCAAACACCCACACATACTCACTCACACACAAACACACACACAATCACACATGCACACTAACACAAACAATCACACACACACACACACAACTAAATTTACGAATACAATTACATTGTTTTATACTTCATATCTACTGCTTACAGTACTGTGCAATCTATGTCCTTTATACTTTTATCTGCAAACGTCACATTCTTTTATGTTCATCCATTCGGTTTACGTAAACATGAAAAATATTCTTAACTTTTCTGAGACTTTATGTCCTGTTGGGTTCTGAAGTTACACACAGGCAGTGAGGGCTTTAATCATGTGATGATCAGGATCACACCACCACTGCTAGATTTAACTTCTTCAATTGAGTACGTTGAATGTCCTGTTGACACTCACTCCTCTCAGATTGGAGCATGAGTGTGACCTCAGTGTGACCTCCTCAGTGTGACCTCAGTCTGACCTCAGTCTGACCTTAGTCTGACCTCACTTTGCCGGTGTCCAGGTGTACAAGGTGAAGCTGAAGCACGTGCTGTCCGAGCACCACGACGCCGCCTCCGCGCTGAAGGTGGACGGTGTTGCCTCAACCACGCTGGTGTTGAGCCGGCATGCGCAGGCGGAGCTCGGGCTCCGGAGGGAACTGCACGGCCTGCAGGTGGAGCACAGGGAGAAGAAGCTCCACGAAGAGAGCGGCATCAAGGAGCGGCAGCTGGTGAGGCCTTGTCATTTCTACAATGTAGAAGCATCCCCTACGGAAGTCCATTTGTAAAAAAAACAAAAAAGAGATAAAAAGTAATAATTATGAGATAGAAAGTCAAAATGATGAGATAAAGTTATGAGATAGTAAGTGCGCATTAGCTTCAGTGTCGCTGGCTTGTTAAATTAGTTATTTTCTCCTTCCTGTTATCTGGTGAAAAAAAGGATTCATAACTCACAATTATGATTTTTTATCTCATAATTGCACAATCTCATAATATATTTTTTTCTTTTACTGCCGAAAATGGGCTTCCATATTCACCAGACCTGTTTGGCCTTTTGATTCTCAACAGAAGCACCTGGCGGAATTAGTGGAGCTGGAAAACAGCTGCGATGAAAGAGTCACAGGTGAATGAATATAGCTTTCTTGAGTTTAATTATAAACGCCTGTCATAAACTGTGACTCACGTTTTCCCTTCCGTTGTTTTCCAAATAGAGATGGAGATGAAATATCACATCAAAGCGCTGTCCATTATCGCAGCGGGCACCAAGAAGCAGAAAGAGGAGGTCAGCGCGATCGAGGGCCGAATGGGGAGGCACGTTGTGACTCTGATAGAGGAGCACAACAAAGCTGTCCAATGCGTGGAGCAAAACTGCACTACTCATAAGTTACAGCTGCTGAATCAGAAAGAGCTGAAGGTACGGGACGTCCAGACTCACCATGGAAACAACAGACATACATTTAGAGTTTTTACTCAGATGGGTTGTTAGTAGGGCTGTCAAAATTGCTCAAAAATGACGTTTGAATATTCCCTTTAAAAAAACACATATATTCGAACATATTCGAATATTCGAAGTTGCGGATTAGGCACGTCAATAACAGGACAAATTAATACAACGAGACATAACTACTTGTATAGGTAACAACATATTACCTACACGAAAATAAGTAAATGAACTAATGGCCAAGACCGCGGACCTCTCGCTCGCACACGCACTCTTTCTCTCTCTCTCTCTCTCTCTCTCTCTCTCTCTCTCCCGCACCGTCGCGCTCTCTGCGCATAGCGGTTTAAATGAACGACAACAATAAACAAATGCTGAGTGCTGATCAAGAGTTTTGTGTAAGCAATTTAAGGTCGCGATTCTTGTCCCAAATATGGCTTCATTCAGTGATTGAAACACCCGCAAAGCAGACAGTCGCGCCGCTGCTGCCGCTGTTGTTTTCTTTTTTCTTTTTTTTTTACATTCGAATATTCATTTCACATTCGAAATTCGGTTTTTAACAACTATTCGAATATATATTCGAATATAGAATATTCGTTGACAGCCCTAGTTGTTAGTCATACAATGTTGAATGTTCACATACAATGATTATATATATATATATAAAACTCACTGTGCAGCTCCTTCCTTCCTTCCTGCCGCTGTCAGATTTCACAACCACACAAACCCAAACCTGATAATTCCTCTGTGTTTTAGTTGTCCTAATCAAGACTCACGAGGTGACTTTTACAGGTGCAGATGTTCAGAGATCAGTATGTTAAGGGCCAACTGGCTGCTTTGTTGCTCGGCAGGTTAAACTTGCAGAGGCGACAAGGCTGAAGGCGGGCGTGGACAAGAGGTGCTCAGACGGTGAGCAGGAGAACAAACATCTCACAGAGTCTCTGCTGGAGAACCAACAGAAGCTTCAGCAGTTACAGAAACAGCTGCAAAAGCACCAGCAGGCCTCGGCCAAGACAACGGTGCGTTCAGGTCCCGCTGGTTCAAGCAGCATCATATTGAACGTCGCTATCTGAACTTGGATACAAATATATTGACTGTGTTCTCAGTTGATGAAATCGTCTGGAATATTTCTCTATTTCTTTCTATGTTCAGTTTATTATTGCATTAGTGTTCAGCTGAAAGGCAAGGTTTATATTTATATTTAATTTTATATTTATTTGAATACATTTGTCCATCTTTCACATTAGTTTAAACATCTTTTTAACTAACAGCTGAGATGTAAAGACACAAGTGCATGGTGGACACTGTTGGGCGTTAGGGCGGGGCCTTTTTTCACTTCACCACTAGGGGGCACCATAGTCAGAATGTTTTTGTCCTACACAAAGGGGTTTCATCATCTAAGCCAGTGGTTCAACCTTTTTTCAGTGATGAACCCCCTGTGAAATATGTTTTCAGCCAGGTTTCCCCTAACCAGCACAAAGCATTTTTGTTGGAAAAAAAGATGTAGTGCTGTGCCATCAGTGTCTGATGTGAAAATTCAGTTTATGAACTTACACTTATATTTCATTGAATATTTGTTAAATAACTATTTTTAAAGGATCCTAATTTTAAATGTATTTTTTACAAATCTCACGTACCCTCATTTGAGAACCGCTGATCTGAGCCATCTGTTTGGAGCTGTGCTTTGTCAGCGCTACTTTCAAACTAAATGTGTTGAGGTTCGATAAGCAACCTTACTTTTAGACTCCTGTAAGGCACCTGACGACGATCAGTGCACCGACAAATAGCTGTTCAATACTAATAACAATTAACCCTAAATATTAAATATTATTAAGTTACATTTTTTTAATCAAAACTTTCCTTTGTACATTTTCACAACTTCTACCATAGCTGGGTCCGCTTTCACCTGCCACTGCCTGTTGCTGTCGTCCCTGTTGATTGTTCAAGGGATCCTTTATTCACCAGATACCCAAATAATGTTGTGTGTGACAGGTGGCGACTAAAGCCCGATTGAAGGTCCGAGTGAAGACCCTCGATCAGGAGCGGGGGGACCTGCTGGTGGAGCGTGTGCTGCTCGAGCAGGCCTCTGAAAAGGTAAGCTACTTCAGGAAGGCCCAGTTACCTTCACTCAGCTCGGCGGGTAATCACCTCATGGCTTTCGTCAGGTTCAGCAGGAGTGCAAGGAGCTGTCGCAGAAGCAGACGGAGGCCATCCAGGACACAGAGCAGAAGAGCAGCCTGAAGCACTTGTTGCTGGAGAGGGAAGTGGCAGCGCTGACCCAAACCGCGGAGAAGAAGGAGGCGCAGCTCTGCGCCGCACTCTCTGCCTCCAACATCGACCAAACTGCAGCCAGCAGGGCCGCAAACAAACTCCAGGTATGTTTTTTAATTTTTAATTTCCACCAAATGAATCTTTGCAGAGGCGACAAGGCTTGTCCAACACTTGTCCAACAGACGTTCTCAAAACAACCACTCTTTTGATGACCAAGGGGGAACCACAGGGTTCCATGCTCAGTTCGTTATTATTTACAATCTACATAACCAATATCATATATTCAGTTTCCCTTCAGCGTTACTCAGCAGACTTCGCAGAACATCAGACTGACTGAGTGTGTTTAGTCCTCAAGAAGCCATCAATCTTCTTGACATCCATCTACAGCAGCATCCCTGACTCTGATGTTGTTCAATCTTATAAATATCTGGGCATTCAGTTCAGACAGCAGTCTTACTGTGAAACCTCACGTGGAACAACAGGTACTGAATCTTCTCATGAGAATGAACACGAGCCAAGATGTTTGACGCACTCGTAGCACATCTCTGTGTCCGTATTTATTGATGACTGTTTTAATGCACCTAAATGGGGTTGTGAGCATTATTTACCGAGATAATCCAAATTAATTCCTTTTTCCAAAGTCACTCACTGAACGAACAGTTGAATGATCTTCTGTCCAACTTGCATATGATTCATCATGAACCATGCAAACTGCAGGAGACACTGGCACAGTTCTACACTTCATGCAGTCATTCTTCTTCCGTAATTAATATTTTCTTCAAATATTTGTGTGGGACTATCTGAAAGTGTTTTCCTGCTCGTAGGAAATGCTGGAGTCCAAACGGGCCACCATCAACGGCTTGCAGTGCCACTTGGCTCGAGATTGTACGGTCAGTTCATTTCAAAGGGTTTGCACAGACTTATTGAGAGTAATCTCAGTCAGCTGAATGTAGTGTGTGTGTGTGTGTGTGTGTGTGTGTGTGTGTGTGTGTGTGTGTGTGTTTGCACGTGTGCATCAGTGTGTCTGCAGTACATATAGTGTTTGAAGGAGCTTCTGACAGCAGCCTCTCTCCCTACACACACACACACACACACTAATGAGAGTGTGTGACCTGCAGGAGTATGACAACCTTTTGCTGACCTGTAAGGACAAGCTGAAGGCTCTGGGCGTCCCTCTGTACGACTTTCCCTTCAAGCGTTCGAAGTGGATCCTGGGGGGACAGACTCGGGTGCTGGACTCTGCTGGACCTGCCTCCAAAGAGTGAACTCATGCCGACGTCAGGCATGCACTCAGAGGCTCCACCTGGAGGCTCCTCCCTCTCTCGCTGTCACGGGATTCTTTCCTAGCAGCCACGTGCATGACGTGAATGAATAAGCTGTTTTCCCTCTGCTGGTTATATAACCAGAGTCCATGTCTTTCTATGGATGCTGTCGAGGTGTTTACAACAACAATAAACAATATTTACTTTTACTCAGGACATTTATGCAACTTCTCGAATGTCGTATTTCCTCAATGGGCATTTATATTTATCTTTAGGTCTTTATTTTATTTGGTGTCTTTTCAACAATTATTATTAGTTCAGTGTCTTTAGTCAAAAATATGATATATTTTGTTTAGTTTTTTCACACGAGTAGCTCTGTTGTGTCAAATATCCCAGCAACTACTGGGAAAACTGGCACAACGCTTCGCACATGCATGGTCTTCCGAGGATGTACTCTACAGACTGATCCTCACAGACACTTCTGGCTTTTACTGAAATATCTCAACAATTATTGGATGCAATGTCATGAAATTTGTTTTCGACATTTAAGTTCCTTTAGGATGAATCATGGCGTTTATATGTTCCTCTGGCTTGTTATGACCATCATCATAAAAATGTCTGAGAACACATGGCCGTGTTTTGTTCTACCTCGGGTAGAGGCCTCTTCCAGAAATATTCATCTATACATCCCCTAAAAGCCCATGACAATCTGAAATGTGGTGAATCAGGTGGATTGTGTTATTTAAAAGTGGGTCATGCAATCAAGGCCAGTTATTGACCCATGTGGCCACTAGAGGGCGCATTCCACTTCAATTCAATTCAGTTTATTTTGTATAGCCCAAAATCACAAATACAGATTTGCCTCTGAGGGCTTTACAATCTGTACACATACGACATCCCTGTCCTCACATCGGATCAGGAAAAACTCCCCCAGGGAAAAGAAAGGGGAAGAAACCTGAGGGAGAGGAACAGAGGAGGATCCCTCTCCCCGGATGGACAGAAGCAATAGATGTCATGTGTACAGAATCAACGTAACAGAGTTACAGCACATTCAATGGATGTCACAGAAATTATTCATGTAATAAGTAGTAAACATGGACCACGACCCAGATGACCGCGTTCCACGACAGCAGACGGAGGCAGAGATGAGGGGCATCAGCAGGGCCACCATGACAGGGAGCAGGACCAGATCCAGACAGCCACGATCCATGGAAGCTTGAGGAGAGCAAGCACAGAGGCTCCTGAGAGGAAGTAGAGTTAGTAATGTGCATTAAAGAGACATTAATTCATCCAGAAGGATAAAGAGGAGGAAATGAGAGAGAGAATAGGAGAGAGAAGCTCAGTGTATCCTAAGATGTCCCCCAGTAGTCTAGGCCTATGGCAGCATATCTAGGGGCTGGACCCTAGGTCCGACCTGAGCCAGCCCTAACCATAAGTACTGTCAAAGAGAAAAGTCTTAAGTCTACTCTTAAATGAGGTGACTGTGTCTGCCCCCCGGACTGAAAGTGGAAGCTGGTTCCACAGAAAAGGAGCTTGATAACTGAAGGCTCTGGCCCCCATCCTACTTTTTAAGACTCTAGGAACCACAAGTAGCCCCACATTCAGTGAGTGCAGCTCTCTGGTGGGACAATATGGTGCTATAAGCTCTCTAAGATATGATGGTGCATCACCAGTTAAGGCTTTGTAGGTAAGAAGAAGGACTTTAAATACAATTATCTGTCTTACAGGAAGCCAGTGGAGATCAGCTAATACAGGAGTAATGTGATCTCTCCTTCTAGTCCTTGTTAGTACACGAGCTGCAGCATTCTGGATCAACTGGAGAGACCTGAGAGACTTAGCAGAGCAGCCTGATAATACAGAGTTACAGTAATCCAATCTTGAAGTAACAAATGTGTGGATCAATGTTTCTGCATCCCTTCAAGACAAGATGTGCCTGATCCTTGAAATGTTGCGTAGGTGAAAGAAGGCAGTCCTTGAGATCTGTTTCACGTGGGAACCGAAGGACAAGTCTTGATCAAAGACAACTCCCAGATTCCTCACGGTGGTGGTTGACGCCAGAGAAATGCCATCAAGAGAAACCATATGATTCGATAATTGATTTCTCAGTGGCTCTGGGCCAAGCAAAATAACTTCAGTCTTGTCCGAGTTCAACATCAGGAAGATGCAGGTCATCCAGGTTTTTATGTCTTTAAGACACGCTCGAAGTTTAGCCACATGGCTGGTTTCATCTGGCTTGATCGATATAGTTGTGTATCATCGGCATAAAAATGAAATGTTATTGAGTGTTTCCTGATAATATTGCCTAAAGGAAGCATATACAAGGTGAACAAAATTGGTCCAAGGACGGAGCCCTGTGGTAACCCATTTTGAACACCCATGCTCACCGAGGCCACATCATTTGCATATACAAACTGAGATCGATCTGATACATATGACTTAAACCAGCTTAGTGCTGTACCTTTAATACCAATTAACTGTTCTAATCTTTCTAATACAATGTCATGGTCAATGGTGTCGAATGCAGCACTAAGGTCTAACAGGACTAGAACAGTTACAAGTCCCCTATCTGATGCAACTAGAAGGTCATTCATAATTGTAACCAGTGCCGTCTCTGTGCTATGATGCTTTCTTAATCCGGACTGAAAGTCCTCAAATAAACTAATGTTATGTAAAAGGTCACACAACTGATTTGCAACTACTTTTTCCAGAATCTTAGACAGGAAGGGCAGGTAAGAGATAGGTCTGTAGTTGGCCAACACCTCTGGATCGTGAGTTGGCTTCTTGAGTAGAGGTTTAATTACAGCCATTTTGACAGACTGTGGCACATAACCAGTTAGTAGAGAACCATTAATAATATCCAGCAGAGAGGTGCCAATCAAAGGCAAAACCTCCTTGAGCAGCCTCGTTGGAATGGGGTACAGGGGGCAGGTAGAAGATTTGGACGCAGAAACCGTTGAAGACAATTGGTCCAGGCTTATGGGGAAAAAGCCATCCAAACACACATCAGGGCCCACAGCCGCCTCCAAAGCCAGTCCACTTGAAGATAAACAGTCAGTAGTTGAGGGCAGGAGATCACCAATCCTGCCTCTGATGGCCAGAATCTTGTCATTGAAGAAGTTCATGAAGTCATTACTACTGAGGTCTGTATGAATACACGGCTCCACCGAGCTGTGACTCTCCGTCAGCCTGGCCACAGTGCTGAAGAGAAACCTGGGGTTGTTCTTGTTCTTCTCTATTACTGATGAGTAGTTGGCTCCTCTGGCATTACGAAGGGACTTCTTGTAGGTTTTCAGACTGTCCCACCAGACTAACCAGGATTCCTCTAGATTGTTGGAACGCCATACAGCTTCCAGCTTCCGTGATGCTTGCTTCATTATGCGGGTCTGAGGGTTTACCATGGAGTGAGCCTCCTTTGTTTGATGATCCTCTTCTTTAGAGGGGCTATCGAGTCCAGTGTCATCTTCAGTGAGCTGGTAGCAATAACGATGAAATGATCAATCTGGGACGGACTGAAGTTCGCACTGGAGTTCTTTATTAAATTGAGGCATGGTAATGAATTAAATACAGAAGGAATCACTTTCTTAAATACAGCAACAGCAACATCAGTTATACCTCTGGTGTAGAAACGTCTGTCAGAGAGTACACACACCAGCAGCACAAACTCAAAAGTTATAAGACAATGGTCCGACAAAACAGGATTCTGTGGAAAAACCACCAAATGCTCTACATCAACACCATATGTAAGAACAAGGTCGAGGGTGTGGCTAAAGCAGTGAGTCGGGTTATGTACTCTCTGACAGACACCAATCAAATCTAACAATGACATAAATGCAACACTAAGGCTATCATTGCTAACATCCACATGAGTATTAAAATCACCTACAATAATAACTTTGTCAGTCTTAAGGACCAAACTTGTCAAAAACTCTGAAAAGTCAGATACACATTCTGAATACGGACCAGGTGCCCGGTACACTACAGCAAACAGAGTTGGCTGCACTGTTCTACAGCTCGGATGTGAAAGACTCAAAACAAGGCTTTCAAACGAGCTGCAATTCAATCCAGGCTTAGGGCCTATTAACAGGCCTGAGTCAAAGATGGCAGCTGTCTGTCAGACAGACAGACAGACAGACAGACAGACAGACAGACAGACAGACAGACAGACAGACAGACAGACAGACAGACCTTGAACACATCTTAATTTACCCATTCAAAAGAATATGATTCATAGAGACGAGCACATGACTTACTTAATGCTGACAGAACTTTACACACATACAACAATATACGTGCACACGTCCCGTTTTATACGTGAAGTTTAATGTACTAACGTGACATTGCTAGCAACACACAGAGTTACAACCAATGCTCAACAACAACACTAAAGTAAACTACATAAACAGTTGACCCACATATACAACTGAGAACAATTCATTACAGTTTTTCTCAGTCGCTTTGGTGCGTTTTTCACGTGCAAAAGTGCATTTCTCAGAACAATTTGTACAAACTGCAATATACAATAGATATGTTTTTAAAGCTAGTCAGTCACTAAAAATCCTTAGTACATCTCTCAAAAGTAAATATTCATGTCAATGATCATGTCAGTATCATCAGAATGATAAGTCATTGAGTCATTGTTCACGAACAAGGTCGTCAAAATGTTTAGGCATGTTGTCAATGTAACTGTGTACTTTGACAGTATTACCTGATGTAAACTTAGGCTACAGTTTGGATGAAAGTTACTGTATTGAAACTGCACAAGGCTGCACTTCTATGGCATATATCAATTTCAGTACTATTTACATATTACTATATGTGGGTTATTGATTGAAAGAGACTGGACAGGATTTAGTTTCACAGCTTTTACTACTGCTACTTTATGAAAGAAAAAAAACAAAATTATTTACAGTAATAAAAAGACAAGGGGCACAAAGGAAAAAAAAACTAAATTCGAAAGAAACACAGGACACACCTCTAAGGCACAACTTTGCCCACAGCACTGTTCTAGTGCTGTCTCTACACATTCAGACGTTCCTGTCTGTCGGCCCACATATTCCCATCCACATAACACCAGATATTTTCCCTTGCAATGCAACGTGGAAAGAATCTTTTGGAATGCCTTATCCGTCCTCTGCAGGCGTCTACTGTGATGTCCTCACATGCACCCAGGTCAGCTGGCCAGTGAATTCAGTGCTTATACGCAGAATTAAGTACACTTGCATTGGCTTTATCCGATAGTGAGGTCATTAAGCATGCACTAACATCAAATGGGGTGTGGCTGCAGGTTGCATTGGCCATCCAGTAGTTGTCCCCAAATACCTCCTTCCGGTCTGTCGTTTACAATAAAAACAAAGTGGATGGGACAGTTGTTTTAGTGCGGAGTGGTGGAACTGCCCTACCACATCGAATATCTTGCTGTCCTTAGAATCGAGTGCGGTGCCATTAGGGGATCTATTAGTTGCATTAGCCCAGGCGGAACATGGTTCTGGTAGTGTGGTACTGCTATGAATTGCTTCAGAGTATTATCTGTCATAATAAGGGCGGTGAAAGCACAGAGGACCTCTGTTGCTGAGACTGGATTAGGTTTAACCGGAGTTGTCTGGTTTTGCGAGCGTGGAAATAGGGATCAGACGAAACATGATTCATTGTAGCCAGCGTCTTTAGCAAATGTATTTTTTGTCGCCATCCATATGTTGGAGGTGAAGGACCCCTCTGTATTGGCATATTGT
Source organism: Cottus gobio (assembly GCA_023566465.1). Taxonomy (NCBI): domain Eukaryota; kingdom Metazoa; phylum Chordata; class Actinopteri; order Perciformes; family Cottidae; genus Cottus; species Cottus gobio. The sequence continues at coordinate 23,901,963 of CM042231.1, forward strand.
ACCCAGGGTGTGATGCGTTTAAGTTGTTGGACTTGTTAAGTTGTAATAGATTAGTGAGCCTAAAATTGACTGCACGTGTAATAAAGGATTGTTCAAGTGTACATTACAATGCATAAGAAGGATATGATAAATAATGAAGGACATTATGAAGGATGTGTAATTGTATGCATTAAGAAAGTCACTGTATGTTATATTGTTTAATGTTTAGGTGTGAATGGTTTTTATAATGATTATGTAGAAGTTAGGAATGTGGGACTGTCTCTTTAAGAAGAAGTAGTTCCTTCAATTTGTTGCTAGGGAAGGCGGAGTGAGACACTGAGACAATTGGGACTGGAAGGATGCGCGGATGGATATACTTTGAAGATGGGCAATTCCTTTGTCCCTAGAGGAAAAGCGCCTCCGCCTTCTCTGAAAGCAAATGGACCTATGGACAATCAGGATGTTAAGAAAGGTGTTTATATAAGGGAAGGGAACTAACCAATGAGAGGGCCTTAAGCTCTGTGACTGAAAAGTATTTAAACTAACAAGCGCGAAACAGAACGGCCTATTCTCTTCGAACGCAGAGGCGGCAGGTAACTGGGGTCTGTGAATCTGCAGGAAAAGAGAAGGCCTCGATCGAGTAATGTATAACTGTTTTGTCATCATCTTTTATTAAATCTTTTAATTGCACTCATTTGCATTCTGAGCTTTTCGCCCACAAACTGGCCGGGATAACGAACGAAATCTTTCAGTTGGTGACCCCGACGTGATTCCGGTGCTGTTTCGTGTGGAGATAGTGATTTAGACAGACAAACCTGCGGCGCATCGGCTCCTCTCTGCTCACATGAGGCCTCACTAAAAAGGTAATGACGAGGACCTGTTAACCGAACCTTGTTTAGGTAGAACTAGGACATTTTAGTTGTGAGCAGGGTAGGCTGGTCTGACGCAGTAATACATTGTTAGTGTAATAACTATTCAATAGAGTAAATATATTCTTAAGATAGGAGAGGTGATAATCAGTCTGTGCATATACGTTGTATAGATGCTGTTGCACGTGCATGAGTGGAAGCTTTATTTTGAGTGAGAGATTGTATGTGTTTGTGAAACCCAGAGGTTTCTTCCACCTGAAGAGGTGTGAATGTGTACGCAGCGTCGAGTAACTACTTAGTTTTTTATGATAAATGCACAACTGACGGCTTTGACCGTAGTCGCAATCGTTATATATATGCGACGGATGATATAAACTGTATTTTTAACCAGTGTTGCGGAAGTTTTAACAGAGCTAATAGTCCCGGCGTGGTCTGAGATATAGGACATATCGTCAGTAAGGTTGGGGATACGGCATGCGCGAGGAGTTACGTAAAGTAAGCCGACGGGCCCTTCATTGTCTCTGAGCTCCGAGAACCAATTCTTAGGCGGCTGTTAAAATGCATATCAAATATTAATCTGGCAAAAGACGAAGTGTGTTTCTCATAAAAAATTGGAGCAGACTGAGCTTTTTGGTGCAAAGTACATATGCTGTGTTCGCATCAGAGGGCAAGAAGTGAACGTCTTCAAGAGATTCACAGCAAAGAAACCTAAATTAGAATTTGTATAAGACGACGCATGAGCTAAGGCCAAGGCAAGAAGGCTAGAAAATCAAAAATAACGAATTGAAATCATTAATAGATAAGTTGATAAGTGTATTTGTTGTAAAACAAAAGAAAAGGAAGAAGAAAGCGTTGTATCTGTTGTACAGGGTGATTACCTGTTGTATGTCTTATGTGTTGAAGTGCTGTTTATTGCTAACACTTTGAAGTAAGAAATATAGACTCTGAGAGAAGGAGAACAAAGAGTCATAAAAAGGAGACAAAGTGTTAAGGGGGAAGGGAACTTAAGAGAGATAAGACTAGAGGAAGCAAGAGTGTGAAATCAAGAGGGAACCTTAAGACAGAGAAAAATTAAGATAGAGGGAATTTGAGTAATTGGGACTCCGTTGGACGACAGAAGCGCAAATAATAGGTGATTCCTCCCAGAAGGTGAGAAGCTGTTCCTCAGACGGAGTTCAAGAATGCCAGTCCAATGCTGGAACTAGAAAGAATTCCACCTGGTGAGAATTTTGTTCCATGAGAAAGTCATTTGAGATGCAACAGATCTGTCCTAGTGAACTAATAATGATAAAGAACAATTAATTAGAAAAGATGTTGTAAAACAGCGATGGTGAAGTTTTAGAAGGAGAAGTTGAAAGAATGGAAAGATAAGAATAATAATAGTGCACTAGTGGAAGATTGACAGTCACATGATGTCAATATTTGGTTCATCAGATTGATCAGATTGAATCCTTGAGAAGGATTGTGGGAAGTACAAATGTGGTTGGTTGAGGCGTGGAGATGCAAGTGAGAAACAGGTATGGAAAGGGAGAATTAGAGAGAGGAGAAGGACACACACACACACACACACACACACACACACACACACACAGATAAGCTGAACAGACTGTTAATTCAGGATGTAAAGCTGTTTAGAACTTTAGAAGTAGAGGGATGTGAAGTGACTTTTTTGAGTGTTTCCGGAGCATGCAGATCAGTCATTCTAGCACCTGAAAGTAGAAAACTAAATTGATAGAGCAAAAAGATAATACCGTTTGGTGAGAACAGCATTTGTAATCCTAGATCAGCGGTCGAGAACCTATGGCTCGCGAGCCATATATGGCTCTTCCGGTGACGCCATATGGCTCCCAGACAATTTTCAGTTTAAAAAATAAAAAAAATAGTTTGGAACTGATTTTAAGAGGAGCTACAGCGGAGAGTGCAGACGAGTCAGCAGCAACTACGTGTGTTGACCAAGCAAGGTGACGGGAATTCCGCTAGCTTTGCAGGTGCTTTGGCAATAGTAAGGAAGTCGCATTAAAAGTAAGACATATTTAATTTATTATACGTTAAAAATACTCTATGGCTCTCAATGAAATATATTTAGAAATATTTGGCTTTTATGGCTCTCCCAGTCAAAAAGGTTCCCGACCCCTGTCCTAGATCCTTAAACATGACTATAAAAAGAACAGTTCAAGTTATCTTAGAAACTGTCCAGTACATTTTAAGCAGAGAGCATATTGGTGACAAAGTTTAGGATGTTTGTTGGCAGGATGAGTACAAGGGACAGAACAAAGCAGCATGATATTAGGAATGTAAGAAGAATTGAGATGACTTCTTCTGTTATCCCCCGACCATTTGGACCACTTAGGTCGTAAAGAGAAAGACTTGGAATGCACCAAGGGGGGAAGGACCATTCAACTATCATTAGCACACCAACTGCTGTCCGCATATTAAAGAGAGAGCATCCTGGATTCATCACACCTACAGCAGGAAGGTGCACCGGTTGTCTGCAGAAAACTGCATTACTGAGGACTCCTAAGCGGGCACCCATCTCCTCTGTGGTGAAGTCTGGTTACAAAGGGAGGTGAAACCAATAGGGACACTTGTCTCAACCCAGTGAAGAAATCATCAAACACCCAGAGGCTTAGGGAGTGTCTGTTTATCAAGAGGAGCTCAGTGTTGATTTTAGAAGGAGAAACTGGTTAACAACTACAACTATTGACAATAGCCAAAAGGAATTGTTAATTTTACTGTGATGCTGAGAAAGGCGGAGTCTGTACAATGTTTGGATCTGCCTGTTTTATTTTCATCCTAAGCAACACAGCTCCTGATGGATCAGTGACCGAAGCGCTGACTGGTTTTACGGCATGGAGTCAGAACCTTGCAGAGAATGCTGGGATTGATGATCCCATCACAAGCTGGTTGGACAGTATGTTTGGAAAATACATTTCTGTCCATAATAACCACACTTTGTCTTGCCACCACAGTCGTGATCCCCTGAGGATGTTGCTGCATCGATGGACTCCTGCAGAGATTGATTGACGCTGCATTTAGTCAAGGGAATCAATTAAGAGTTGAAGGTGAAGAAATAAGCTTTTGATTGATGCATTGTTTATCAAGGGGGGACATGATTTAGTCTGTAAGTGAATGACGATTATGGCAGTTGTAATAGCAAGTTAAGTTTACGATAATCAAAGTGTCTTGCATGACTTTTGTATACTCACTATAAATAGTGAGTAAGGGGTGATTGTTAGAAAATAATGCTTTATAGTGCTCCTAGTGAGAGCTAGAGAGTTTACATTGGAGGGTCAAGACAAATAAATAACTCTGTATGGATTATAAAATAAAATAAGCTAATCCTTTATTAGTCCCGCAGTGGGGAAATTACAGGATTACAGCAGCATTGCTCAGTACGTAAAAGATAAAAAAATCAAGTAATATAAATAAACAGTAATAAACATAATAAAACAGTAAAGAAGAAAATTGAATGTACAGTAGAATATTGAATATACAAAATTATAAATATTACAAAAATATTGCACCAGACTGGATTAAAGCAGTGGTTCTCAAACTGTGGGGCGCGACTGTAACAGGGTTCAGGCTCGTCCCCGGATATCAGACCAAATGATCACCCCAGACGTGGACAGTGTTGCGGCTGTAAGCAGTCCAATACGTGCTGCCGCGAGGGGCTAACGCCGAGAGATCCACACTGTGACGCGCTCATGACTGTATTGCAAAGATTTTATTATTCTTCTTCTTCCACACGTAAAATACACTTAGCCCTGCCGTTGCCGGATGTAACTGATACCTGGCGAGTAGAATAATTGCATTCATGCAGCCTGACGCGGTCAACAAAAGTGTTCGCTCCCAAGCTCACCCCCTCTCTTTCAATACCCAAAAAACCCAGGTGCACAGGTGAGACAAATAAATAGACTTTCACTTCCGCTCAAACCGCACTTCCGCCCACCACCCACAACATCAAAGCACAACACAATGACCAACAAACAGCAACCATAAACAGTCAATACGTGGCTCCTACAGACAGGTTCAGGCTTTTTATTGAATTCATGCCGGACACTCGGCTCAGGCTCTGGCTCGTGCTCTGGCTCACGTTCTGCTGCACTTTCTGGCTCGCGCTTGTTAAGTTAAAAAATCTTTGAATCATAAAAATTGATTTAATAAAAAGATGATGAACAGCATTTCAAAATGAATCACACTAATAACTACACAATATATATACAAATATATCCCATGGGAGAGAGAAATCCCATGAGACAGAGATCCAGTGCCCCCCCCACCGGGCAGCAGATCCATATATACCTGCCCGGCAGAAGGCACCCAGAGATCTGCTGATGTTCTCACAATGTCTCAGCTTTGCCAGGTTTGGGGTCAGCCCCCCTTCCTCTGGCTAGCCTCTCTTCCAGTCCATTGATTGGACAAGACCTCGTCCTTTTAGGTGTTGGTCAAACCAAACCCCCTCTCACATTCCTGAGCACGTCCTCCTTATCTATCTGCTCCAATCTTCAGGCTGCGTAACTGTTTGTGGGCTCCTGATGTTTTCAGGATTCCTTCCACAATCACTCAATACATTTCATAATTCTAATTAATACATTTGTGTAGTACATACAGTGTCATCCATTCAATATTTGATAATCCATACAGAGTTATTTATTTGTCTTGACCCTCCAATGTAAACTCTCTAGCTCTCACTAGGAGCACTAAAAATCATTATTTTCTAACACGCTTCTCGCCGACTCTGCTGTCATCTCTCTCGTCCGTCTGCCTACTGGGGGTTTTTATGCGCGTGCATCCCGGCACGCCCACACACACACACACACACACACACCCTCAGTCCCAGGTGCGGCTCGTACACCCTGATTGCCCGCACCTGTTCCCTGAGCCACCCTTCGCTCTCCCCCCTCTGCAGCCGCGCTAAACCACGCCCCTGCCCCACAGTGACCCTCTAGTGGGGCGCGGAGGTATTACAGGTGGGGGCGCGAGGAAATGGGGGGGAAATGTAGATTTTAATTTTTTTTTAATTATTTTAAATAATTGTGAAAATGCCCGGATGTGATTTGATCCGCCCATTTTACCGGGGATGCATAGGATGAGACTTGTGCGTTCTTGAGACAGCCAATATCCCAGAATGCATTTTGCATTTTCAAATCTGTGGTTTAAATTACGCCGTTACGGTTCCGCATGCGCGACCGCGACAGATCCTTTTGCGAGTTGCGACTCACACTTGTAGACCTAATGGTGTGTTACTCGCGTGAGTTTAGTCGCTCGACTTTATGTGGTTAATTCGCGTCATTCGCTACTGGCTTTACTCGTCCCTTGAAGGGGGCGGGGCTTATCTCTGTGGCTTATCTCCGTAAAAACAGTACCGTTTCCCCCATCCCCCATTAAACTAACCACTAGTTCTGCTTTAAACCTCTTGTGGAAGTCCCTCTAATGTCGGACCATCAAACGCCCCCGTGTCCGGGTTCATAATATCATCCGTAGCCGCACAACAGTGTCTGGCCGCTGCCAGCGATACTTTAGGCGGACCAGCAGCTGTTTGATTCAGCACCGGCCGGACGGTTGTGATGACGCGCAGAGCTTCCTCTGTGAGATCGGCTTTTCTGCTGTTGCCTCTCTCAAAACAAAATACAGATCGAAGCTCAACTTTGAGCATGAATTGAGAGTGGCCGTATCAAATCTACAACCCCGTTTTACAAAGATTTGTAGTGGAAAGCAGACTCATATCTGCACTAATTTAGTTTTGTTTTGCACCGGTTGCACGTTATTGTTTTTTTGAAAAGATATGCAGTGTAAAACTCTTTATTGCCAAATATTTTTAACTGGTTTTATTTAGTTTTTCACGGGTTGAACTTTATTGTTATTATCCTGAAAATATATTCAGTACAAACATGTTAATTAGGCTATTACAATGAGCTATTTTTGCCAAATATTAGTTCTTTTTTTGCACAACTTTGTATTGTTCTAACAAAGTGATTGCACGTTTTATTTGTTTTTGTCCAATGGAGCAATCTGGTTTACATGAAAGTGACTTACATTTTCTTTGTTCTATTATTAATAAAAGCACAGATAGGAGTCACAAAATGTCGTTATTTCAATAAAAATTCATCATGGACCATTTTGTTACAATTTTGTAGGGGCGGTGGGGCCCGAACATTTTTCGTCCTCCAAAGTGGGGCTTGACAAAAAAAGTTTGAGAACCACTGGATTAAAGTGACCAGAGTGATAAAAAGTAGGGATGCACCGATACCGATATCGGGTATCGGGCCGATACTTCGTTAAAATACTCGTACTCGTATTCGTTTTCAATTGCCGATACCAAGAACCGATACCACTCAACAGTATTTCACTACAACAAACTGGTCGCGCTTTGTGGAGAAAAAAATGTATTTGTTGTCCTACCTGACTTCAACATCTAGTGCAGGGGTCGGCAACCCGTGGCTCTTTCGTCGCTCTCTTGCGGCTCTTGCGGCAAGGTGTGTAGAGTAATGGTGCGTTCAAACCGAACGCGACGCAAATTTTTCGCGCGACCAGATTACATGTAAAGTCTATGCACAGACGCGTGTGGTTGCGACAGACGCAAATCTAAGAAGTATTGGTATCGGTACTCGGTATCGGCAAGTACACAAATAAAAATACTCGTACTCGTATCAGTTTGTAAAAAAGTGGTATCGGTGCATCCCTAATAAAAAGTGTTCAAGTATTGAGAGTCCAGAATGTTTGTGGGCTACTGGGAGGTCAGCTTGTTGTGCAGTCTGACAGCAGCAGGGAGGAAGGACTTGTGGTACCTCTCCCTCACACACCGGGGGTGAATCAGCCGGTGGCTGAAGGAGCTGTGCAGCGCTGCCAGGGTGTCCTGCATGGGGTGGGAGGCGTGGTTCATCAGGGATGAGAGCTTGGCCATCATCCTCCGGTCTCCCACCACCTCCACAGTATCCAGAGGACACCCCAGCACGCTGCTGGCCTTCTTTAACAGTTTGTCCAGTCTCCTCCTGTCAGCCGCCGTGATGCTGCTGCACCAGAAGACCACTCCATAGAAGATGGCTGATGCCACCACAGAGTCAAAGAAGGTCTTCAGGAGTGCTCCCTGCACCCCAAAAGACCTTAGTCTCCTCAGCAGAAAGAGTCTGCTCTGTCCCTTTTTATAAAGTGCATGTGCGTGGTCGGACCAGTCCAGTTTATTGTTCAAGTGAACACCCAGGTACTTATAAGACATCACCATCTCAATGTCCAGTCCCTGGATGCTCACTGGTAGCGGAGGAGAGCGTTTGCCCCGACGGAAGTCCACCACCAGCTCCTTGGTCTTACTGGAGTTTATCTGGAGGCGGTTCCGCTGGCACCATCCTAAAAAGTCCTGGTTCAGTTCCCTGTACTCCCTGTCATCATCGGCAGAGATGAGGCCGACGATTGCAGAGTCGTCAGAGAACTTAGCAGGTGGCAGTTGGCAGAGTTGTGTTTAAAGTCCGAGGTGTAAATGGAGAACAGGAATGGAGCCAGAACGGTTCCTTGTGGGGCCCCCGTGCTGCAGGACACCCGATCTGACTCACACTCCCGTGTCCGCACATACTGTGGACGGTTGGTGAGGTAGTCCAGGATCCATGCAGTGAGGTGGTGGTCCACCCCGGTCTGCTCCAGCTTGTCCCTCAGAAGCAAAGGCTGAATGGTGTTGAAGGCACTGGAGAAGTCGAAAAACATGACTCTCACAGTGCTTCCAGCCTTTTCCAGGTGAGAGAGGCATCTCTGTAGCAGGTAGATGACGCCGTCATCCACCCCGATGCCAGACTGGTAGGCAAACTGGAGTGGGTCCAGGGATGAGCTCACCCGGGGGCGGAGATGGGCAAGGACCAGCCTCTCCAGGGTCTTCATCAGGTGGGATGTTAGTGCCACCGGCCTGTAGCTGTTGAGGTCCTTGGGCCGTGGGGTCTTTGGTACTGGCACCTGGTCTTCCATAGCTGTGGTACTTTCCCCAGCCTCAAGCTCAGGTTGAAGATGTGCTCCGCAATCCCGCACAGCTGGTCTGCGCAGGATTTTAGGAGCCTTGAGCTGATGCCGTCTGGACCTGTGGCCTTCCTCACCTTGATCCTCCTCAGTTCCTTCCTCACCTGGTTAAGGGACACACTGGGGGGAGTGGAGCTGTGAGGTGTTGGAGTGGGGGTGGGTTGCTGGTCGTAGAGGTGTGGAGGGGAGCCGAGTGCTGTGGGAAGGGGGGAGGTGGAGGTGGAGGGGGGTAATAATCCACAGGGGGTGCAGACGATGGGGGTTGCAGCAGCAGGGAGGAATGGGTGGGGGGAGGGGTGGATGTCTGATCAAATCTGTTAAAAAATATGTTCAGATCATTCACCCACTTTTGGTCCCCCTCAGGCTGTTGGTTGAGCCCCTTGAACCCAGAAATGGCCTTGAGGCCCTTCCAGACCCCGCTGGTTCTGCTGCAGCTGGTCCTCCATCTTCGTCCTGTAGACGTCTTTCCCCTCCCTGATCTTCATCCTCAGCTCCCTCTGCACAGTCCTCAGCTCCTCCTTGTTGCCAGATCTAAAGCAACAACACACACACAGTGGACTCAAAACAGTCCTTCAAAGCCTCCTCGGCTCCATCGGACCATTGTCTAACTGTGCGGGTCACAGCTGGCTGCTTCTGTGCAAGAGTTGTGTACACAAGCAGGAGGTGCACCAGGTTGTGGTCAGATCTGCGAGGGGGAGGGAGCGGTGATGATGAATATGCCTCCTTGGTGTTGGCATAGAGGAGATCCAGTGTCTTATTGTCTCTGGTGTGGCATGTTACATACTGGGTGAATGTGGGCAGAGTGGAGGACGGTGGGGCATGATTAAAGTCACCAGAGAGAAGGAGGGCATTGGGGTGTTGTGTCAACAGCCTGCTTGTCGCCGAGTGGATGGCGTCACAGGCCACTTCAGCGTCAGCAGAGGGGGGGATATACGCAGCCACCATGATAACGTGCGAGAATTCCCTCGGTAGATAATGTGGCCTCATGCTAACAGCTAACAGCTCAATGTCCGTTGTGCAGGTCTGCTCCTTAACAGTGATGTGCCCAGAGTTACACCATCTATCATTAACAAATACTGCCAAGCCTCCTCCCTTCCTCTTACCGCTCTCCGTTGTCCTGTCCGCCCGTATGATGTGGAAGCCGTCCAGCGTAGCGTGTGTGTCCGGAGTTAGCTCGGTTAGCCAAGTCTCCATGAACACCATGAGGCTACACTCCCGGTACTCCCTCTGATGGCGAGTCAGCGCCGTTAGCTCGTCCATCTTGTTGGAGAGAGACCTCACGTTTCCCATGATGATGGAGGGCAGGACGGGTTTGTAACGTCTTTTCCTGGCGCGACTTTCCGCCCCCGCACGGTATCCTCGTTTCTTCCTCCTCAGCTCGCGGGGAACATCAGGTCTCTGCTCGGGTAGCAGCACCGCCGTGTCCCGGAAAGATAGCAGTTGGTCCCTTGTGTAAACAACTGGACCATGGCTGCGTGTTGAATCCCCAGACACGGGGTTGAAAATTGAAATTAAAAGCAGATAGACCACGACTAGCTCGACGTGTCTAACTGCCATACTAAACCGATTGGAGCGGTAAACTAGTGGGGGGGGGAAAGTTAGAAGAAGTAATAAAGAAAAATAACATAATATAAGAAGAAACTCAGTAGTGAGCAGGAGCTGCTGTAAAAGGCAGCCACTCGTGCGGCACAGGAAGTATAATCAAATATCAAATGAATGACACTGTATGTACTACACAAATGTATTAATTAAAATTATGGAATGTATTTGGTGATTGTGGAATGAATCCTGAAAACATCAGGAGCCCACAAACAGTTACGCAGCCTGAAGATTGGAGCAGAGAAAGAGGACACACTCAGGAATGTGCCTGTGAGGGGGTTGATTGAAGTCCTGAGTACTGTTAATGCGAGAGGGGGTTTGGGTTGACAAACACCTAAGAGGACGAGGTCTTGTCCAATCAATGGACTGGAAGAGAGGCTAGCCAGAGGAAGGGGGGTTGACCCCAAACCTGGCAAAGCTGAGACATTCTGAGAACATCAGCAGATCTCTGGGTGCCTTCTGCCGGGCAGGTATGTATGGATCTGCTGCCCGGGGGGGGCACTGGATCTCTGTCTCATGGGATATATTGTGTAGTTTATAGTGTGATTCATTTTGAAATGCTGTTCATCTTTTTATTAAATACATTTTTATTATAACTTTCTGCATTTGGGACTTCTCTTCACACAACCGGCCAAAGATTTTTTAACTTAACAGACTATTTGTGTCTGTGCGATCGCCTGACTTAAATGAGATTCACCTGTTTCAATTACATCAACGTAAAATGCTGTCACGGGAGTACAGGTTTAGGACCCAAATGCAAGCCACAAAAAAGTTAAAATGGATTAACGGAAGTTTATTGAAGGAGGGTGTGAGCTGAACTGGGTGTGGGTCCCGTGGCCCGACACTAGAGGCTGGCAGAGAGGCAGGATGGCAGACCGGTGTGGGTCCCGTGGCCCGACACTGGAGGCTGGCATAGAGGCAGGATGGCAGACTGGTGTGGGTCCCATGGCCCGACACTGGAGGCTGGCAGAGAGGCAGGATGGCAGACCGGTGTGGGTCCTGTGGTCCGACACGGGAGGCTGAATGGCTGGGAAGGGGAGCAGAAGACAAACAACAGACCGACAACCCAGGCCTGCAGACTCAGGGCAGATATAGTGTCTCTGATGAGTCAGATACGGCCGTGGGAGGTGTGTGGAGGCGGGACAGAAAACAAACGATGAACACCTGGTATACACAACAAACAGACACATGACAGACTGTAACAAGGGTCCTTCATACCGTGGGCCTGATGGAGCTCCCGACATAGCGACGACACCAATGCTCTTCTTTTACGGGTTTTATTAGGCATTTTCCACACACATGTATTTACATGCCCTGCCTAGCTCTCTCCTCTTGCGTGGCTCTGGGAGCTCTTATAGCTCCCTCCCCCGCCCACGCAATCCCACGCTCATCTGGATCAGCTGTGCCTCAACCAGAGCGCCACAGCTGATCCAGACGAGCATCCCTCTCTCTCTCTCTGTGCCGCAGGTGCGCTAGCCACGCCCCCGCCCACACAGACACAAGAGGGGAGGAGACTTGGGAAAAACAGAGGTTAAACACACCGGGTCAGACCGGGATCCTGACAAATGCGCCGCATGGATCAGTCACTGTCACATAAACACAAGCAATGTAGTACTCTCCGTTTGATTTCTTAGCTTCCCTTATCGTAAATAGCACTACTGGGGAAGATGAATTTACTTTAACTAGAGAGATGTGTTTGCCTCATGGCATCCTGTGAAACGGTGTAGCCCCAATTCGTACGTCCTGTCTGCCACACTGCATTACGCCAGGCAGGACACTGCGGACGACCTGCATTGTAACAGACATAAATCAGAGCCCATCTCAAAGTTTTAGGTCCCTTTGGACGTGCAAAATATTTACATGGGTCTAGAGGTACCGTGGAGGTGGTATTCATTCGTATGGTTATGTTTAGTTGGTTATAGGGATTGTACTGATTTTTCCATGCGCTCCGGGACATGGCCGGTGTTTTAACTTTGCTTCGTTTAAATCTCACATGTGGGGTCTGAGAGGGTGATGGTGTCATTGTCGAGGTTTTATTTGGTCGGTCTGTGTCAGTCTAGTTGGGAGGTCTAAGATGGTGGTGTATATCAAACCAGGTAATAGGCAAAACAATGGCACATGCTACAGTGAATATTATACAGATCGTCAACCGTGTGCCGCAAATACGACGGAAAGGATTCCATGGTCGATTTATTTCAGGCATGATGGTTTTTGAGATGGTGTTTAGAGCCAACCAGTTTGTATGGAATTCACCCGAGCAACTGGTTCATGTCAACAGTTCTGTTTATGTTGACACCGTAAGGTTTCCACAGAAAACTGTCAGAGACACTGTATTCACCACTCTTTACGTGTGTGCGACTAGATATGTATTTTTGGGTGTGGTGCGGAATGGGTAGCTCCCTCGTAGGTGGCGGCTAGCCACTTGTTGCACCCTCGTTGTCAACTGTGACAGTCTGTCTGTCACAGAGTCTTTTGTGTTTCTTTATGGATGAGCGGTGTTGGTTGGTTCAGCTGGAGTCGGGACATGTTTGCAGTGGGTGGCGTGTATCCAGGTGGCTCGTTCTGCCACTTTAACTGCTGTGTGGGTCACCAACAGGATCTGGAACGGGCCTTGCCACCACTTTGCTTTCCAGCTCTTCCTTCTGAAATCTTTCACCACGACAAAGTCACCAGGCTGTATTCTGTGCAGAGGACCTGTGGCCTCCTTTGGAAGTGCCGCTACAACCTGTTTCCTTATGCACAGTGTGTTTTTAAGTAAATACCCATGTATGCAGTTAATTCTGTGATTGCTTGGTTAACAAAGTGTGAACCATTGTCACTGGAAATCTTAGTTGGGATTCCCCAGTGAGGAATGATTTCTGAAATCAGAGCTTTTGCCACTGTGGCCGCTGTCTGTTTGCTGGATGGGAAAACTTGAACCCATTTGGACCACATATATACCATTACTAGACAGTGGGTTTTACCTTCCGATGGGGAGAGTTCCACAAAATCCATCATTACATGTTGAAACGGCCAACAACGGTAGGTGGCGGATGTGCCGCTTGATGTGACATTGGCACTGGCCGACCTACATTGTGGGTTGCACATGTTATGCATGCTTGACAACATTTTTGTGCGTAAGCTACAAAACCCTTTGTGAACCATGTTGCATCAATAACACTTAACATTCCCCCTGTCAATTTTGCATAATGTGGGAAGAAATGTTTAGGCAAACAAGGGTTACCGTTTGGACCATACCAGACACCGTCTGTTCTGCCTTACATTTTCATGTGTTGCATTCAAGACACCAAGTGGTACAGAATGCAATTGCATCTTTATTTGTCCCTCCCCTCTTACCATAGTTGGTTCAAATTCTACTCAGAAGACATGCTGCAGCTACGTTTTACATTTACTGTCTGGTAGCCTCTAAAGATCTAAGTCTGTAAGTTCTTCATGTAGCATGTAAATATCTTCTGTGATGTATTTTCTGTGTGCTTACCGTTTTAGTTTAACCTTGTGTAGTGTAGATGCTAATCGCAATGCTAATCACGATTAGCATTTCTGCATTGACATCCATGTGAAAATTCGTTTAGATGCTAACTGGTGAAGGGAGTCTGATGTTAATGTCGTATGTGTACAGATTGTAAAGCCCTCAGAGGCAAATTTGTATTTGTGATTTTGGGCTAAACAAAATAAACTGAATTGAATAATTAATGGTTACTTGTCTTTTCTGGCATAATGGCTGTGTGTTGAATCAGTGCTTACTATTCATGTAGTATGTGTGTATGGACTGTTTGTAAGCTCATTTTGTGTTGTGTTTCCACAGTTTTACATGATCAAGATCCGTACTAAAAACTCTAAACTCCACTCCGGATTCATGGGTTTTTATTTCATGGATCTGCTGTTAGCTATCTGCTAAGCTAACTTCCAGAAGCAAGAGCAGAATACCATCAGTGAACGTGGAGTTGGAGGAGGACCAGAGGCGTCTCGCATCCCAAATAGAGAGTGACTGCTTGGCTGCAAGAGAGGAGGGAAATGAGACCATGACAGGAACTGTGCGTAGTTTGGGGAGAGGGCTGGAATCTGTGTGAATGGTTGCAGTTTTACCCTTAGCCTGTTTACAAGCTTCTGTGAGTGCGATGAGCTCTGCTGCTTGGGCTGAGAGGTGACATGGGAGAGGGCCAGAACAGAGCACAGCTGAGTCTGGAACAACAGAGAAACCCACAAGATTAGTACCAGTCAGGGGATCCCGTGAAGCAGATCCGTCAACATACATTACCAAGTCACTGTTGAGTAGAGGTGTGTCCGAGAGGTCAGGACGAGGAGTGCACTTAGCTTGGAGCTCAGCCAAACAGTTGTGTTCCTCTCCATCCTCGGGGATGGGGAGTAGAGATGCAGGATTGAGAACATTGCAGCGTTTAACGTGACGTTAGGCGTGTCGAGGAGACATGTGTGATAACGTAGGTAACGCGCTGCAGACAGATGAGACGATTTCTGTTAAAGGAGAATCAACGAAACCGAATGTGGAACCAGTAAAGTTAGCGGAGCATAGCCCACTATGTCACAAGAGGCCGTAAGAGCCTTTTCTGTGGCTGCTACTGCACAGAGACACTGCGGTAAACCTGCAGCGACAGGATCGAGTTTGGCGGAGAAATATGCAATGGGTCGTAATTTATCGCCATGAGGCTGTAAGAGTACCGATGTCATACAGCCGGAACGTTCATCGACTGTCTGAGTGAACGGTTTGTGAGGATCAGGCAGACCCAGAGTGGGTGGAGTCTGTAAGGCACATTTCATGTCTGTGAAAGCTTTTGAGGCTGCAGGGAGCCACTGAATTTTGTCATGAGCGGTGAGATTTTTACCGTGTATCAACGCGGACAGAGGTTGTTCAGGCTGAGAGTAATTTGGAATAAATGAACGACAATAAGAACACATGCCTAAGAATGACATCATTTGTTTCTTTGTTTGAGGTTTTGGAAGCGTCACAATTGAGGCAATGCGTTTAGGTGAAAGTGTTTTGCCTTTACTGGAAATGTCATGACCCAGAAAATGCACATTTTGTGAAACAAACTGTAGTTTAGATAGGCTGGCTTTATGTCCTTCTGCTGCCAGGTGTTTAAGCAGTTTGAGCGTGTCCTGCTGACTTTGATTCATTGCAGCTCCAACACAACAATCATCAACATATTGCAGAAGAGCGGACCATGGAGACAGAGTGAGACTCTCTAAGCTCTCTAAGCTGAGTGCTTCGCTGTAGATGGTAGGTGATTCAGTGTAGCCCTGACATAGACGAGTGAAAGTGTATGGTTTGCCATTGAAATGAAAAGCAAACCAGTACTGACTATCAATGTCCACCGGGACACAGGAGTCCATGAATGCTTCAGCAAACAGTCTTCCTGAGTTTTGGATTGGTGGGAGATGAGCCATAGCCGCTCTGATATCCGTGTCAGTCCAAGGGCGGTACGCAAGCATGGGGCCTGCTGGGCCTGGAACTTGAATCATTGGGGCCTGAACCACGGATGTAGACGGTTCTGGTTCTGGAGCGAGGGCATTGAACAAGCTCTTTGGCAGAAGGCTCAATATCGGGGAAGTGACAGCCGCTGACGCTGTGGAGCGAGCTGGAGTGGAGATTTCCTGCTGCTCCTTGATGTCTGCTTCGTAGGCTGCTCTCTCTGTGTGTCTTATCTGCTGGTCACGTGATGCTTTAGCAGCTGCTGCTGCCGCTGCCGCTTCTTCCGCTGCTTCGGCGTTTCTTTGTTGTAGACGGGTGTTGTAGTGGTGTTGGTCTGGCGGTGGGGCAGGGTACGGTGGTGGCGGACATGTGTTGAGGAGAGGGCCCCCAACGCCTGTTAGGCTCGGATACAGGAGAGAAGGAGCAAATGGGTTAGTGGTCCCAAAACATTTGGATCTTTTCCCTCAGACAGGCCAATTCTTTAGCCGTTTGCCTTCTATTTCACAATTATACGACTTCAGAGCTTGTCTGAATGCAATCGCAAGTTCGTAAATTGCTCCTGTCTTCCCTACTAGGTCAAGGGCGTGTTTAATGCGACCTGCAGACAAACGTTACTTTATCCAAGTACATAAACCATTAAACATTCCTGTCTTCCGTATTGGTCAAGGTCGTGATCAATACGATCTTTAAACAAATGCTGTTGTTCTTTAGACAATCACAACATTCATTAAAGTGCAATCATTATATCGTATTATTCATTCCTGTCTTCCTCAAGTAAAAAGAAAATTGGATGATGATGAATCAGGAATATTTCACAATATTTGATGAACCAACACACGTTTAAAGTAGCCCCAGACAAAAACAATGTATCATCAATAGAGACTGTATCATTAAACATTCGGTTCAATCCACTATATTACGAAGTTCTAAATTTATGTCTTTGTAATCTGTTGTTAATTAACTGAATTTACTTACCCGGTTTGAAGAAAATTGCTTCTTTATTGGGATCGTTGTGAAGTCAATCAGGCTCTTTGGGCGCCGGTCCTCTCTCTCTTGTCTAAGGAGGTATGAGGCAGAATCTTTTTCTTTTATTCTGAAGAGGCCTCTTCCCGGACGACCTCGGCGTCCCGACGGAGCTCCAAACGATCCCACTTCTGACACCAAGTTGTGATGGAAGATTTTCTTCGTAAATCGGGAAAGGAGAAATAAAGTCTCAAAATCAGTTGTCTTTGTCCGTTTATTTCTTTAAATAAGGAAGAAACATGCAACAGCTACACAAGGCAGTATGCAGCGAGAATTCTTCGAAGAGATATGAAAATCACAAGCATATTTATATGTGGAAAATAACAACTCTGATAAAAAGCCAGCTGAAAACCAGACAATGAACTGTTGTTGAACTGTTGCTATGTATTAACCACGCCCGGGAACTGTTTTTTCTTTTTTTAATGGGCTCCACAAGGAGAGCCCAAATATAATCTTTGCGCACTCTTGGTTAAGCGCCTAATCTTTGGGGACCGCTGAACTAGTCAAGTTCCATTAGGACCGTGTGCACGTTAAACTGCCCGGAATGCATTGCTCTGTTTAGACTATTTTTATATTGATAATAAATCTCTGTGAATTTAACTACCCGTCCTCCTCGTATAATTTGGAATTCACAACATATACATACCAAAAGTAACACCCCTTTTTAGAGGAACACTAGTAAAGAACACAAGTCATTGGGTTCGACTAGACTAGTCTAAACCAGATCCTGTTTCTACACAGTAAGCATTACACTACACTACAATACTATCAAATCATATCAATGTTAGGGAGGCAGAATATTCCTAATGACTCCCTCAAACACCTTGCGAACTGTTCTTATCTATGCTAGCTTCGCAGGCCGTACAGATGCCCCTTGTCGTCTTGTCCACTGTGACCTTCTACATTACTTCTGCTCACATTGACTAAATGCTTTTCATTAGACACAAACAATTTCTCTAACTTATGCTCTACCTGTATAACATAAGCAATGCTATATTATATATATGACCAGTTCACAGCAGCAGAGGATCTGGATGAAGACAGAGCTGAGTCTATGGGTCTCTGGCCAGGCTCCATTCCTGTGCACAACCTCATGAAGATGGTGTCATTGAGGCGTTTCCATCCCCAGCCAATTAATTGACACTATCTCCGAACTTCCTTGATCCTTTCATGGGTGATGGTGCAGTCAGAGAAGTCCCAGAAGCTCATGTACGAGGGACTGGCACAGTGCTACAGCACAGCAGGTGTAGAGAAGGCACAATACTACTGGGTAGACAGGTACATTTAATCTATATTTTAACAAATGGCTCATAATCACCATTTATATTTCTTTCCATATTTACAGTTTGATGAAATACAATCCCATAGCATTCATTTTGCTGTTAAGAATCGTCATATTATATAAACAGGTCTACAGGTGGTGGATCATATGACTTTAACATTCATGGCTGTACTTTCAGGGATTGCTGTGCAGCGTTCAAAGTGTCAGAATTGAATGCAGGAGAGCATCTGAAGTGGGATTCTTGGCGAACTACTGATGCCATCGTTGCAGAGGTCGCTTCTGGTAACCTGCTGAAAATGTGCATCAAGATCTCATTTCAGTGCGAACATGAGCATCAAGCTCGACCTATTCCACTGTATGAGGAGGTTCCTCCGTGAGTGTGTGACAGAGCATCATGCACTGTACAGTTTGTTTGCCCAGTTCCTGTCTGCAGCCTTTTCAGTGGTGGATCAGGAAGACCTGCAGAGGCTCAAAGACACCTATGCCTTCTGTGGAATTCAGCTTGCCAACACACCCGGGAGCACTGCAGGACCAGGATCCCATTGCCTGAGGAGCTCGTCAAGAGAGCGGAGGGGGTTTTCCAGCAGTTTCACCTGGCCAGTGATCCAAATGGCGCTCCTCTCTCCAAGCCCCCAAAGCTGAAGGTATGGCGGATCCAGCGGGTGCACATCCTGCGAGGTTGCCTGAGTGATCCTGTGGTGGAAGGTGGGATTTTGTACAGGCATGGAGGATCAGTGCAGCTGAATCACGTGCAGGGTGAGGGGGCCGGAGTTCCTGTCTGGATCCCCATCAGAGGCACATCCCAGCAGGAGGGATATCCCTTCCATCACGTTTCCCCAGAGCTGTTTCAAGCTCAAGGGATGACTGGGGTGGCGCGGTGGAATTACCAGCGCCTGGTGGACTTGAAGCAGCCTGGCGTTTACCTCCCAGCTGTCTTTGATCCTGCATTAATGACCCAGCTCAACACAGCCTCCGAACGGTTATTGGGACACACCAAATATTCAGCGTTCCATCTCTCAGGTAGAGACACTGGAGAGAAGTTTGGCCTCCAATATGTTGAGCCTGGATGCCGGACTGGGACAAGCACAGGACCAAGACAGACTCTGCCCCGGCCCTGAATCCACCTCCTCAATGCAGCGCACCCACTGCCCAGTCCTCCTCAATGGCACCACTCAGGGTCTTTCAGTTTCCTCCATGCCCTCGTGCAGATTTTGCTGTTAAACCCGACGTGGATTTCAGTATGACTCCTGAGCCTGAGACAGATCCTGGTAACCATCTAATTGACAAACAAAGCAGTGGACGAGACTTCGGCATTAGTTAGTAGAAACTGAATTTAAAACATTTATTTTCATTAGGAGGATGTGTTGCTGTTTGTGTGAAAATATTTTACGTGTAACAGAGTAGACGGTTACATAATCATACCAGTTAGCCATAAATATGTTTACTGCCCTGCTTTTCCAAGTACAAAGACCAGGGCATGGAAAAGGAAATGACATGGAGAGAGTTCCAGGTGTCTGCCTTTTATGAGAAAGACAAAAGCAGATGGACGGTTGTTGAAAAGGGAAAATAAGAGACAGCGTCAGCTAAATGAAATGTATAGTTTGTAGACGGTCTCTGGGTTGAATATTTCCTTTTATACTCTTTCTTCTTTTTAAAACCTTATATTTAAAAAGATTTTGAATCTCCTGGAATTAAAACAGATTCAAACAGGCGTGACCAGCAGATGCAGGACAATCATCAGCTCTGATTGCTGCCCTTGATTGGAGCAGATCACCAGCAGGTGTGATGAATTGAGACAGGTGTGTTGATTTCAGGTAGCGAATCAAGAGCTTCCTTTTGAGGTCTCGCTGCCCTCTTTTCTATATATTGTGAGTCATTGTTAGGCTTCCCCTTATTCCTCTGAAGAAGCACAGTGTGGCAAAACGTCAGGAGCTTTTTATTGCTTTTAAATAGCACTTATACCCTCAGTGTTGACGTTTTTAGCACTTTTACCCTCAGTTCTGCTGATTTTTAGTACTTGAATTTTTTTAATCTGTTTATTTGATTCTTTCCCCAAACTATAGCACAGAATTGTTTTAACAAGGCACTAAGAAGCACTTTATCAGATCTAACAGCCAAAGGCCCTAGCACTCAGATCACACTGTGTGTATATGTGTCCTTTTTACTAATGTGACTTGTGTTTTTAGGACACCTTAAAGCATGTTTTAAAGTGAATATATTGGCAGCCGCTTGAGTGCTATGGACCCACACATATTTTTAAATATTTATTTGTCCAAAGGCTTTTTAGCTGTGCTGTCTAAATATGGGTCTCTTGTAAAGAAGACAGAGTTTTTATAAAAGAGGAAATAATTATCTCAGTATAAAGGAAAGAACAATTTTAAAGACTCGGCAGACCATTCCCTGCCCCCTCCCTCTTTGTTTTTATGTTTTGTTTTAACATTGGGGTTTAGTAAGAATAAACGTAATTTCGTATCTTTTTTACTTTCTCGTATTTTTTTAATACTTACATAATTACTTACATAATTTTGTAACGTGCATGCGCATCATTTATGCGCAAAAGTACACATA
The DNA here is from genome assembly GCA_023566465.1 of Cottus gobio. Taxonomy (NCBI): domain Eukaryota; kingdom Metazoa; phylum Chordata; class Actinopteri; order Perciformes; family Cottidae; genus Cottus; species Cottus gobio. The sequence continues at coordinate 23,922,709 of CM042231.1, forward strand.
TACTACTCATGCAGACAACAGGGACTACGTCAACGCTCTCACAGCATTGTGTGATGACATCAGAGAAAAGTTCCCTCCAAGAGTTGACATGGCTACAATCAATGCCACAAAACAAAGACATGATTCAGGTCCATAAATATTTGGACATTGACACATTTCATTATTTTTGGCTCTGTACACCACAACAATGGAGTTGAAATTAAACAAAATCAAGATTACATTACATTTAGCTGACGCTTTTATCCAAAGCGACTTACATGATATACAGTAGACCGTAGACACAGCAACGGTGAGCAATTAGGGTTAAGTGTCTTGCTCAAGGACACAACGACATGGACTGGCTGAGCCGGGGTTTGAACCACCGATCCTCTGATTGAAAGACTGACTTGCTAACCACTGAGCCACAGTCGCCCCAGAAGATGTGCTTTAAGTGCAGATGTTCAGCTTTAATTTTAATTTTTTCAAGGGACCAAAAGTAATTGGACAATTGGCTGCTCAGCTGTGTGTAATTACCTTGTTATTTAATTTACAAGGAGTAGATAAAAAGGTCCAATTGTCAACTGTTTCTGCGTCGAAATAGTCTACCAGTCTCCTGGACCTCATTTCAACGAGGCTGCTAAAGGAGTTTTTGCCTTTGATTGGCACCTCTCTGCTGGATATTATCAATGGTTCTTTACTAACAGGTTATGTGCCACAGTCTTTCAAAGTGGCTGTAATTTAACCTCTACTCAAGAAGCCAACTCTCGATCCAGAGGTGTTGGCCAACTACAGAACTATCTCTAACCTGCCCTTCCTGTCTAAGATTCTGGAGAAAGTAGTTGCAAATCAGTTGTGTGACTTTTTAGATAGCAATAGTTTATTTGAGGACTTTCAGTCTGGATTTAGAAAGCATCATAGCACGGAGACAGCACTGGTGACAATTACGAAAGACCTTCTAGTTGCATCAGATAGGGGATTTGTAATTGTTCTTGTTCAGTTAGACCTTACTGCTGCGTTCGACACCATTGACCATGACATTTTATTACAGAGACTAGAACAGGTGATTGGTATAAAAAAAAAGTACAGCACTAAGCTGGTTTAAGTCATATGTATCAGATTGATCTCAGTTTGTATATGTAAATGATGAAGCCTCTATGAACACTGGTGTTCGTCATGGAGTTCCACAAGGTTCTGTGGTTGGACCAATTTTGTTCACCTTGTATATGCGTCCTTTAGATCAGTGATTGTCCAATTTCACTTTATCGGTCCAAAAAAACATTTAGTTGCCACAAATAATTTTCCATTGTGGAGTGCCTGGTGTTCACACCGAAACGCGGTGCAAATATTCGCGACTCACATTCCTCGCTCGACTTTGTCGTTAATACGAGTCATTTGCTTGCTTTTAGCTCGCGCTTGAAAGGGGTAGGGCTTATCTCCGTAAAAACAGTACCGTTTCCACCATTGAACTAACCACTAGTTCTGCTTTAAACTTCTTGTGGAAGTCCCTCAAATGTCGGACCATCAAACACCCGTGTCTGGGTTCATAATATCAACCGTAGCCGCACAACAGCGTCTAAATGACGGCCGCTTCCAGCGCTACTTCAGACGGTCCAGTAGCAGTTTGATTCAGCAACGGCAGGAGATGACACGCGCAGCTTCTCAACGCTGATTGGCTCTACATGTAAGCTACTTGCGCGAATAATTTGCGCCGCGTTTGGTGTGAACACACCATGAGCCTGCACTATAGTGGCTGGCGTAGTAATTAAATACTCTTCCATAGATAGAGAGATAGATCAAGCAAGATGAAACCAATCAGGTGGCTAAACCTCAAGAATGTCTTAAAGACATAAAAACCTGGATGACCTGCAACTTCCTGATGTTGAACTCTGACAAGACTGAAGTTATTTTGCTTGGCCCAGAGCATCTGAGAAAATCAAATGATATAGTTTCTCTTGATGGCATTGCTCTGGCGTCAACCACCACCGTGAGGAATATAGGAGTTGTCTTTGATCAAGACTTGTCCTTCGGTTCCCACGTAAAACAGATCTCAAGAACTGCCTTCTTTCACCTACGCAACATTTCAAGGATCAGGCACATATCGTCTCGAAAGGATGCAGAAACAGTATGCTTAACGGACACTTCGACTACATTAACATGTGTGAGCGCCAGAGGAGGTTCAAAAGGTCCCTTGGCTTGAAATTTGACCCAGGTTTGGGATGCTTCAAATCCAGCTCTCAGACACAGTCCGCCAAGCGTCCCAGGTACATTTAGAGGGGGATTTCTCCAACTTTTACCCAGGGAAGGTGACCTTATCCCTGGGTACAGTCAGATGCCTGCCCTGCAAAGTCATTGTCCTCCAAGTGTCCCTTTCCCAAACGCTGACGCAGAGTCCCAGGTACTGTTAGAGGGGGGATTTCCCCAACGTTTACCTAGGGTTAGGTAAGGGAATGTCTGGGTTATGTCCCCCATTTAACATGGGCCGTAGTGGGGACATGGCAGGTTTTGGACACAGTGGCTTTGTTTTTGGCCAAAACGGCCACTTCGACTAATTTACATGTTAAACGCGAGTGTCAGATGGGAACAAAATGGCCATTTGGGGGGGACTATTGGGAACAATCTGGACATTCTGGGAAAAACTGTAGGGAGTGCGCAAATCCTATAGAGGGCGCTAGTGACTGTGGGACACCGGGGAACAATTTTGCCACTAGGGTCAAATCCTTGCTAATACCCCAAATGTCCCGACTATACCCAGGAATAGAGGCACATTCTATGGGTATTGGTTTGGAACCCCCCCCTCTCATCCAGGGCACGCATACTCTGACTGTACCCAGGAATAGAGGCACCTTCTCTGGGTAAAAGTTGGGGAAATGCCCCCTCTCTGTCATGCATCCTTTGACTGTACATGTTAAAACCTGTGAACCTTATCATAGGACATTTGGACTACAAAGTTGACCACACTGATGCAGTCGGAATGTCCCAATAGGTCAAATCCCACCATGCCTCAATCGACCAACTTCTCCCCTGCAAACTGTCTCCATAGGACATTTAGACTAGCTGTCCATCCTATGTTATCGTAGTCAAACTGGCAGTTTTTGAATAATAAGGATGCTTCTCTTACTTTTCAAAAACAGACACTTTGACTACATTTACATGGGGAGGCTAATACCCCAAATGTCCTGACTGTACCCAGGGCTAAGCTCACCTGCTCTGGGTACAGGTTTGGGAAATCCCCCTCTCCTCCAGGGCATGAATGATCTGACTGTACCCAGGAATAGAGTCACCTGCTCTGGGTAAAAGTTGGGGAAATCACCCATCTCTTCCAGGGCATGAATGATCTGACTGTACCCAGGAATAGAGTCACCTGCTCTGGGTAAAAGTTGGGGAAATCACCCATCTCTTCCAGGGCATGAATGATCTGACTGTACCCAGGAATAGAGTCGCCTGCTCTGGGTACAAGTTGGGGAAATCCCTCTAACAGTACCTGGAACTCTGGGTCAGTTAGGCAAAGGGACATTGGGGAACCAAAGGGACACGGAAGACCATAACTGCAGGCTGATTTTGAAGCACCCAAATGTGGGTCAAAGGGGACCTGTTGAACCTCCTCTGGAGCTCACCCCTCGACCCCGTGCACCCACACTTAAGCACACCCCGGAGTTAAAACCCATATGCGCGAGTTTTAGAGTTTCGTGCCCCTGGTCCTCTAAATTAAGGAAATCCAAAAAGAATCATCACACAGTTATCCTAAATGTAATTTTTGTTCTTGGCCGTCCGGGAACAAAAGGGTCATTACGGGGACATTTTGTAAGGATTCAACCACCCCTCTTCTGGGACATTTGGGCTAAACGGTCGGCACATAATGTAGTCAAAGTGTCCGTTTTTAAATATAAAGATTCCATAGGACATTTGGACAAACTATACATACCATGTTATTGTAGTCGAAATGGCAGTTTTTGAAATATATTACATATACATTACACATATGTGAAGTACCAGATCTACTTAACTACTTAACTCGTAAGAAAATGTCTAAATACCTTATGTGTGGAATAAGCAGGAGAGTGATTGATGGTACCAAAAACAAACATTTATTGGACACATCAATAAAGGAACAATCAACAATTATGAAAACAAGGAACAATAAAATCACAAAATGAACAATCAAACAATCAACAATTATAAAAACATAGAACAATAACAAATCACAAAAGTGTGTGTGTGTAATCTATTGCCTTTTGAGCTGTACAAGGAGACACTTGTCGCACCCAGTGGGGGGAGGGAGGTGAGATCCAAGGGTAAAAGAGGAGACAACGAGCGAGGTTGGATTTAACAAAGAAAGAGGCTTTTAATGCAAACGTGCGGGGGTAGGGAGTGGGGACAAAGTCAACTCAAAGTTCTTCCCGTCCGGGGTCCGTGGCCTCACGCCGTGGGGGTGCAGGGTCCTCGAGCCTGTGGGTAGAGCAAGGGCGAGAGGTTAGTAGGCAGTTCCTTCCTGCGTCTGGGCTCTTCACTTTTCTTCCTTCTGTCTCGCTTGTGGCCTCCTGTCTTCTCTCCCCTCCCTGCAGCTCCTCAGCCAAAGATATATCCCCTTGATTGGGAATTGCTGGCAGGTGCGTCCACTGCCAAGCTCCCATTGGCTGGAGCACCTGCACTGGGAAATACCTCCCGTCCACTACTTCTCCCAGCCGGAGCCTTGGGCTCCGCCCCCTGGCCTCCCGCTCTCTCCCTGGTCCACCACACACCCCCACCACCAGCTCCAAGTCGTGGCTGGGAGCGTCAACCCAGCAGCACTCCTCCCTCCTGGAAAGGGCGTCGGCGTTCCCGTGAGCCTTCCCGGACCTGTGTTCAACCGAGAAGTTAAAGTTTTGCAGTTCCAGGAACCACCGCGTAACCCGGGCATTGGTGTCTTTTGCGGTGGCCATCCACTTTAGTGGGGCGTGATCGGTCACAAGAATGAATTTCCTGCCCAGGAGGTAGTACCGTAGCCTGGTGAGGGCCCACTTAATCGCCAGACACTCTTTTTCCACCGTGGAATAATTCATTTCGTGCTTGAGGAACTTACGACTGATGTACGTTACCGGGTGTTCCTCTGTTCCCTTCACCTGGGACAGCACCGCGCCAATCCCGGAACCCGAGGCATCCGCATGGACGACGAAGGTGTCCCCGAAGTCTGGCGTGCTCAGCACCGGCTCGGTGCACAGGGCGTCCCGCAGGCTCGCGAACGCCTCGTCCGCCTCGGTGGTCCAGCGTACCTGGTGCGGGTGGCTGGCCCGGGTCATCTCGTGCAAGGGAGCTGCAATCGTAGCAAAGTGTGGGATGAAACACTGATAGTACCCCACCAACCCCAGGAATGTTTTCACCTGCCGCTTCGTGATTGGCTTAGGCCAGGTGGTGATGGCTTCCACCTTCCGGAGTTGGGGTCGCACGCAGCCCCTCCCGATCGTGTAGCCCAGGTATTGGGCCTCTTCCAGGCCGAGGTGGCACTTTTTCGGGTTGGCGGTCAGCCCCGCCTGCCGTAGGCTCCCCAACACGGCTCTTACGTGCCCCAGGTGAGATGTCCAGTCCGGGCTGTGGATCACCACATCGCCCAGGTAGGCCGCCGCATATCCCCTATGGGGCCGGAGGATCTGGTCCATCATCCTCTGGAAGGTGGCCGGCGCCCCGTGGACGCCGAAGGGGAGGACTTTGTAGTGGTAGAGACCCTCCGGAGTCGCGAAGGCCGTCTTCTCCTTGGCCCTCTCGGTGAGGGGGACCTGCCAGTACCCCTTGGTGAGGTCTAGGGTGGACACGAAACGGGCCGGCCCTAGCCGCTCAATCAACTCGTCCACGCGGGGCATCGGATAGGCATCGAACTTCGAGATCTCATTTACTTTTCTGAAGTCGTTGCAAAACCTATCTGTGCCATCCGGTTTGGGGGTCAGGACGATCGGGCTGGACCACGCACTATGGGACTCCTCGATGATCCCCATCTCCAGCATCTTCCTCACCTCCTCCCGTATGGCTTCCCTCTTGGCCTCTGGGATGCGGTACGGTCGCAGCCTCACCCTCTTCCCCGGTTCCGTGACGATGTCGTGCTGGATCACGTGGGTGCGCCCCGGGAGGTCCGAAAACACGTCGGTGAACTGGCCGGTCAGCTCCACCAGGTCCTGTCGGTGTGCCGGTGCCAGCTGGGGCCCCAGGTTCACTGGCGTCGGGCTGGGACCTGGAACCAGACATGTTACCCTTGGTGTCGGGATTTCGTCCGCGGCGTGCCATTTCTTCAGGAGGTTTATGTGGTACAACTGACAGGGTTTCCTTCTCCCCGGCTGTCTCACCTTGTAGTTGACCTCACTCACCCTCTCTGCCACCTCGTAGGGCCCCTGCCACCGGGCCAGGAACTTGCACTCGGAGGTGGGGACCAGGACCAAGACCAGGTCCCCCGGCTGGAACTCCCTCACCTGCGCTTTGCGGTTATAGCTCCGGGCCTGGGCCCGCTGGGCTTGCTGCATGTGCTCCCGCACCAGGGGCCAGACCTTCCCCATCCTCTCCTGCATTTGGTCGACGTATTCGATGGTGGAGCGGTGGGGGGAGGGCTGTTGTTCCCAGGCCTCCTTTGCCAGGTCCAGCATTCCCCGAGGCCGCCGCCCGTAGAGCAGCTCGAATGGCGAGAATCCCGAGGAAGCCTGGGGGACCTCCCTAATGGAAAACAAAACATAGGGGATTATTTGGTCCCAATTCTTCCCGTCCACCTCGATTGCCTTTCTCAGCATTTGCTTCAGGGTTTTATTGAAGCGTTCCACCAGCCCGTCCGTCTGGGGGTGGTAAACCGAGGTTCGGATTTGGCTCACCTTTAGCAGCTTGCACATTTCCTTCATGACCCGGGACATGAAGCAGGTCCCCTGGTCTGTTAAGACCTCTTTCACCAGGCCTACCCGACTACAGAGGAGGAACAGCTCCCGCGCCACTGCTTTCGCCGTGGCGGTGCGTAGTGGAACGGCCTCAGGATACCGGGTTGCATAGTCCATAATGACCAGGACGTATCGGTGTCCTCTACTGGACCTGGGTAGGGGTCCCACGATATCCATGGCCACCCTCTGGAAGGGAACCTCAATTATGGGCAACGGGATTAATGGGTTCCGGTACTGTACCTTCGGGGCAGTCATCTGGCACTCCCGGCAGGCTCTGCAGTAGTCCTGGACCGCCCTCTTCAGCCCCGGCCAGTAGAAGCGGCCCAGGATCCGGTCATACGTCTTCTCGACACCTAGGTGGGCCCCCATCAGGTGGGAATGGGCTAGGTACAGCACTTTGGAGACATAGCATTTCGGGACTAACAATTGTTCAACGACCCTTGGAATATGGGACAGTCCCGCCCAATCAGCACCGGCACCGGCAGGTGATCCACCACCCCTGCCGTGACCTCAAACGTGCCCCTGGTGGTTGTAACCGTGATACGGGTGGTGGGATACTCACGGGTGTCCCCATGGACACAGGCGACCGGTATAGGAGGTCCCCGGGGCCCCGTGACCAGGCCGGGTCGCAGCAGGGTGACCGCGCTCCCCGAGTCCAGCAGGGCTTCAGCATCCTGGTCCCCTATTTTAACCGGAAGCTTCGGGGCCCTTGCCCCCTCATGGGCCCAGCACGTGGTCAGGAAGCTGCCGGTCTGCAACGGGTTGTCGGAGGGCCCCGCCGTGGGCATCAGCACATCCGTCCCTGGGCAGTTCCACGCCAGATGTCCTTCCTGGCCACAGGTGAAGCACTTACGGCGGTCCTGGTTCACGAGGGGCCTTCGTCTGGCCGGCGCCTGGCTCTGCCCAGCCCGAGAACTCTGGTCGAGCGGTGCGCTCTCTAGGCCCTCCTTCCTCCCCCTTGGCATGCCCCCTGTAGGGCTCGGCCGGCGGGGTCGTAGGCCCGGTCGTTGATGGCTCTGCACCAATTCCACCGAGACCTGGTGGTTTTCCACCAGCTCCACCAGGGCATCCACTGTTTTTGGGCAGCTTCGGGCGGCGTGCAGCTGTGCCTCTCCGGGCAGCGCCCGGATACAGCGGTCGATCACGACCCGGTCCAGGGCGGGGGGTCCTTCCCCCCTGGCTAGCCAGCCGTGGGTCAGCCGCATCAGTGCTGCAATCTGCGGCCGCACGGGCTTGGTCGGGTCATAAGCCCAGGCGTGGAACCGTTGCGCCCGGGCCTGGAGGTTATGGCCGTAATGCGCGAGGATTGTCGCTTTGAGGGCCATGTAATCGTCCTGGTCAGCGGCGGACAGGTCCATGCAGGCTTTCTGGGCGTCGCCCGTCAGGAATGGGCTCAGTATCCCCGCCCATTCTGCGTCGGGCCAGCGCTCCTTCCTCGCCGTCCTCTCGAAGAGCTCTAAGTAGGCCTCGATGTCGTCGTCCCCCGTCTGCTTGGTGAGCACTTGACTGGGCGGCGTGGGTCTCTCGGGTCTCACCAGCTGCCGGCCCAGTGTCGTCATGGCCTCTTGCAGCGCTTGCAGGCCCTGTGTCTGTTGGGCTTGCGTCTGCATCAACAGGGCTAGGGCATTCTCCATGACGCCCCGCGTCCCTCTTCCGGCGTACCTTTTTTACCCTGAATCTCTCAGCGCTGGATCACAGTGCCCACATTCTCCACCAAATGTCGCACCCAGTGGGGGGAGGGAGGTGAGATCCAAGGGTAAAAGAGGAGACAACGAGCGAGGTTGGATTTAACAAAGAAAGAGGCTTTTAATGCAAACGTGCGGGGGTAGGGAGTGGGGACAAAGTCAACTCAAAGTTCTTCCCGTCCGGGGTCCGTGGCCTCACGCCGTGGGGGTGCAGGGTCCTCGAGCCTGTGGGTAGAGCAAGGGCGAGAGGTTAGTAGGCAGTTCCTTCCTGCGTCTGGGCTCTTCACTTTTCTTCCTTCTGTCTCGCTTGTGGCCTCCTGTCTTCTCTCCCCTCCCTGCAGCTCCTCAGCCAAAGATATATCCCCTTGATTGGGAATTGCTGGCAGGTGCGTCCACTGCCAAGCTCCCATTGGCTGGAGCACCTGCACTGGGAAATACCTCCCGTCCACTACTTCTCCCAGCCGGAGCCTTGGGCTCCGCCCCCTGGCCTCCCGCTCTCTCCCTGGTCCACCACACACTGTTAGAAGTGATCACTCAGGCCACTCCACCTATCTAATCACTTTCTTTTAAATGTGTTGGCCCTTTTTTTTGCCGCTCTCGCCTTTGTCACTCGGACCTTGGCTCTATTACTGGCGGCCCTTGCTGAGGTCTGAGGGGGTTGGTTTAACAGCAACTTCCTCTTATGGAGCCGGAGGGGGCTGAGCTGCACTCTTAGCTCCAGTCTTTGTTTCGGCATACTGGTCTTCACTGGAGTCTGTTGAGGAAGCACAAACAAAAATACATTGATTAGAGGTTTTGTTTTCACACATCTGTCATGTAATTTAAACTAAATGTAATATGTACTTCTTCCACACTGGAGTCCTCATCCTCCTGGAGGGTGGCCATTTCCTCCTCCAATCCAGAGCTCCCTGACTCTTGATATGGAACCGGAGTGTCCTTGTCGGAGTCTGAATCTGTTTCCGGCTTCCTTTTTTTTCTATCCTTACTTTTAGTGGTGTGCTTACTTTTGGTGGTGTGCTTGAGGGGGGTGACAGAGTCCTCTTGACCCACGACATCTTCGAACAACCCCCTCAAGCGCTTCATTTCCTCAATCTCCAAATACAGGGAGTAGAAACGGTCGGCGGTCTCCGTTGAGTGGTACATGAGCCTTGCTAGCTCGTCACGGACGTTCGGCTCATGGTAGTTTTTCACCTGGAAACAGTAGAGCACAAAATGTTTGCATGTGTTAGTAAGGCCATCCAAGTGTTGTTGTAATAAAGCACAACAGACTGAAAAAATAAACTTACATGTCCAGAGACAGCTGTCCGCAGTTGGGTGAAGGTGGGCCTCCCCGGCAGGCCCATCTCCACCCACACGGTCTGCATATATCTCAAGTGTTTTGACGGCGCCATATCCGGCAGTGATGAAAACCCTGTTGCTTGATGGGTTGCACTTATCCCACAGCTTCAGCCACTTATCAAGCCATCCAAACTCCTCCTTTGATAGGTAAAGCTGCGCTGCCCCGAAATCTCTGTTGGTTTTGTGCTGTTCAACCTGCAATACACAGAAACATCACATCAAACATCTCAAATAAAACACACAGTTGATTAGGACCCTGAGTGTAGAATCTGGTACATACAGAAATGATGTATCCATCTCCTTGCTCTGTCGACTTGATCCTTTGCCCGTAGCACTTCGGCCACCAGCATATTTGTTAGCACCCCAGGCCGATGGCCGTACAGGGAGCAAACGAATGCAGAGAAATAGCCATAAAATGTATGGCGCAATGAAGGTGTTGGATCCTGCTCCATTTCCTCTGAGAGGACAAAAGAGAGAAGAAAATAAATGCACCTTCAGCACCTTGGAAAGAGACACAGGTTAATTTCCATCTCTATTGTGTGCGTTCAAATATGACAACTTTCTTACCCAGTATTTGTGGTATTTTTGCTTTGGCCAGTGCCTGGCATTTTCGCAGGCTGGCCCTTGAAATGATGTCCCGCATCTTGTTTGCCTTCACTTCACTAATTTGATGCAGGACTACATCTTTGGAGAGGCTGGTCATGGCCTTGAAGACCGCCCTCACAACACTGGTAATTTGTGACTTTGATAACCTGCATCGCGGAGGTGGGGTCTCGGCAAAGTATTTAACAAATTGGTAGATGTTTCTCAAATAGAAATTCGCCGTTGTGACAACCTTCCTCTCTTTCAGAAGTTGGGTGGCGTAGCTGCAGAAATAAACACAGCCATTTATTCACTGTTCACATTAGTCATGTCATAAGCACTTAGTTTGCATAGGAAAACAAAGCTTACCTCCTCATTCCCTCTGCATCATCAAGGAACAGCCAGGTGGAAATTTCCCTTTTTCCAGCAGCAAGGAAGTATAAAAATGACTTTACCCTGCTTCGTTGTACCGCTGGTACTCACCCAGATAGTCAACTGTGATGAGAAATTCAAAATAATGTGTTAGACTAACTGTCCATACCATGTAAACTCAGGGACATTTGGGCTAACTATCCATCCCATGTTATTGTATTTGAAATGGCAGTTTTTGAAATATAAGGATTTACTAGGACATTTAGACTAACTGTCCATACCATGTTGTTGTAGTTGAAATGGCAGAGGATACATCCAAGGATACATCCCTTATGAATAAAAAAAGGACACTTTGACTTAGGGCTGGGCGGTATACCGTTTCAACCGGTATACCGGTGTCAAATTTACGTACGGTATGACTTTCACATACCGGCACACCGGTGCCCAGCCGTAGTCACTGGCGCGGTCGGAGCTACGTGTGTTACGTGCATTGAGTCATGGTTTTAATTTTATAACAACAATTAATAACCCGCAACTAACGTGCTTTAACAGGGCACAACACCACAAAACAACAGTTTGTGACACATAAACAATTTGTAACACTAATAATTGTACATTTTTTAAATTTACTCCGCCGAACTGCATGCTGGGTACAGCCCGCCCACTATCACAGAAAGAAGAAACTCCGTCGCTACATTAAAAAACGGAAAAGAGCGATGCAGGAGGAACAAGAGAGAGCAGAGATGCACCAACACAACGTGTTGCCCAGAGAGGAGCTGTGTCTGCTGTCTGGAGGGTTTGAAAAGTCCGACGTAGTTTAGAAAACGATGTATTGCAAAGAAGCTGAACCTGGAGGGACTTAGGACCCATGGGAATGCAGGTGAAAAAAACCCGGAAGAGACAGACCGGCTGTCACACCACACAAACAGCTGTTCACAGCTTGCTGGGCAGTTGTGAGGGAGTTGGCCAGCGAGCGAACAACGAGCGGTGAACAGCTGTTCAGGTGGCCGCAGGTCCTTTTCGGCGTCAATAAATTAATGTTAATACCGTGATATACCGTGAAACCGCCAGAATCTTACAAAATACCGTGATATGCATTTTTGGCCATACCGCCCAGCCCTACTTTGACTACAATCATATGGGATAAATGATTATATAAATGAAATATAATCTTAAAGCGCACACACATGAACATTTGTCCCTCTTCCGCCTCCTCCTCCTCCCCTCCGGCTAAATGCTCATCGGGGTCCTCATCCTCTAAATCGAGCATTGTGGTCATTGGAGTAGAAGGCTCTGTGGCTCTTAATTCAGCCAGCAGAGCCAAGGCTGTGTTGTATTGTGCAGTTTTCTTTGTATTCTTTAATTCTGATTCCCCAAGCTCTGGGTGTCCATGAATCAGATGCTTGTCCAGTCTTGTGCCGTTATAGGTACAGCCCAAGACTGGACATTTGCCCCTCCGGATATTTATTCTCCCAATGGAGAGATTAAGAAGTATCTTTCTTTCAAGTGCATTAATGATCATATGCCCACATCTTAGGTGGTGGGGCATAGCCCCAAATAGCCTGTGGCATAGTGGGCACAATGCTGTAAACTTTGGTCTTGTCATTTCTGAAAGGGAAAAAAGAAAGGAAAAATAAACAAAGAATGTATTACTTTTTAAAGTATATATGTATATACATGTATGTATGTATATACACATAACCAGACATATATTAATTATCAAGTTATTATTGTGTCAGAAGCAGTGAAGTGCCTCCCCCCCTCTCTATTTACTTGACTGCATTGAAAACATGTGAAGCCCCCCCCCTCTCTTGCTGTGCATGTTCTCCATGTCATGCTTCAATTAACTTTTAAAACTCTTTCTTTCACAACTTCGACGTATTTCACACTTAAACAACTCAAATGAGTTAGTTAATGCAAAATAAGCAATGTATATGCAGTTAAGCTTCTCCCTCTTCTTTTTTTTTACTTTACTCCGTTTTAAACATGTGCTCCGTGTCATGCTTAAATTAACTTTTAAAACTCCCATTTATTTCACAACTTCGACGTATTTCACACTTAAACAACTCAAATGAGTTAATGACAAATAAGCAATATGCATTTCAATCATTTACATGACATTTGGGGAGAGAAACAAGTGTATGACTTACCTGCAGCTGACTGAGAAGTGAAGACAAGCGTGTGAGTGAGAGGTGTCGGGTTATATGAGAAGGCATCTGATTGGCTGCTGCTGCCAGTAGTTAAATCTATGGAAAGTTTTAGACTTGCTGGCATCTGATTGGCTGCTGCTACCTTAACTGTTCAGCTACAGAAAGATGGGTGTGTAACTTTCCCAGGTGGCGGGAGAGGGATTCTCCTCTGCTCTCATCCTGCTGCAGGGTCACTCTCTCCCCCCCGGGGGGGGGGGGCTTAACTTGCTCCGATTGTCTCCCGGAAAACACCTACGCATAGCTGAGGGTCTCTTGAGCACCACAGTCCAAACCGTATCCTTCAGGTCGTTTGGAGTGATTCGCAAAGGTGGGGGCCACATCCGCCCATTGCAAAGGTGGGGGCTATTTTTCCTCATTCCTCAATAACTCCACGTGGGAAGGTGCTACGGAGCCACAATTCAGGTTGTGGTGATCCCTGGGGGGTCCGGACAGAATGCTGGAGCCAGATCCCGGGCCTGGTCTTCCCTGGGGGGTCAGATCACACCGCTTCACCCAGGCATGGTGTGTGAAGGCTGGTTGTGTTATACAGTCTTGGGATCAGATCATATAGCTGGACCCAGACGAGGTCCCTGACTCCTGGGGGAGCTATGCAGTCTTCCCTTGGGGGGACTCCCATCATCATACTCCAGACACCCACGATGTATTTAATAATGTCACACAAGCACCTCAGGCAAACAGGGGGCTTCAATGATTTACTAGAACATTTAGACTAACTATCCACACCATGCTATTGGAGTTGAAATGGCAGTTTTTAAATAATAAGGATGCCTCCCTTATAAATCAAAAACGGACATACAGAATACATTAACATGGGGAAGGCTACTACCCCAAATGTCCCGACTGTACCCGGGAATAGAGGCACATTCTCTGGGTAGCAGTTGGGGAAATCAACCCCCTCTCATCCAGGGCATGTGTGCTCTGACTGTACACAGGAAAAAAAGGCACCTTCTCTGGGTAAAATTGGGGACATTTGGGCTAAATGGTCTGCACATGTTAATTTAGTCGAAGTGGCAGTTTTTAAACTATGAGGATCCATCCCGTATGAATCAAAAACGGACATACAGAATACAGGGGAAGGCTACTACCCCAAGTGTCCCCGACTGTACCCGGGAATAGAGGCACATTCTCTGGGTAGCAGTTGGGGAAATCAACCCTGGCTCCTCCAGGGCATGTGTGCTCTGACTCTACCCAGGAAAAGAGGCACCTTCTCTGGGTAAACTCAGGGACATTTGGGCTAAACTGTCTGCCCATGTTAATGTAGTCGAAGTGGCAGTTTTTAAATTTATAAGACTTTATAGGTATAGTCTTTATAGATAAATAAATCGGACACTTTGACCACATTAACATGGGATGGATAGTTAGTCTAAATGTCCTATGGAATCCTTATATTTCAAAAACGGACACTTCGACTAACTTTCCATCACATGTAAATGTAGTCCAAATGTCCCTCAATAAGTCACTCGGTACAATTTGACGCCGTGCCGTGATATATACGTCCCGACGCCGTGCGTCGCTCGGTTGAGGAGATCTCGACGTTTTGAAATCCCAAATCTCGCCGATCCGTGCCCACTAATGTCCCTTTTGTTCCTGTTTGTCCCGACCCGAATGTCCCTTTTGTTCCTGGGTGTCCCCGGCCCGTGCCACCTGGTGGCCAACTTCGGAACTGGGACATTTGGACTACACCTTCCAAACGTTTGGAAAATCGCCACGGGGTGAGCGTAAGAGCCAGGGGGACGCTACTTTCCTTTTCACAACTAGACAAAATGTTATGTGAACCCGGTCCGACCCGATTTTTAAGAGCTTCTGGTATGCCCGTTAGGAGAGCCTGAAAAAAGTGGTTTTCAAATCCTTCTGCGTAATGCAAATGTATGCCAAATGGCAAACAGGTTCCTAGGGCTGGGAAGACCCCTGTCTTAGAGATAGAACTCGAGGGTTTAAAGGTGTATGTGTATAACATTGTGTATGATAATGGTATTGTGACAACGAAGTGTAGTATCACTGAGTATGACACTGGAATGGGTGTAGACATGGTCTATAGCTGGAGTGGAAGCATGGCGGTGAATGACTGGCAACAGTTTCATTCCAATGTCTGTGTGGATCTAGATCGTGATGCTGTTGTTGGGGAGTGTCTTTACTGGTATGTGGTACAGTGATGGCAGGACCAAAAATGTACCATGTTACAGCAGATCGTAAAAACAGGATAGATGGCGAACACATAATGTTGAGCATTTGTAAAAATAGGGACAATGTGTTTGCCCGCAGAGGCCGTGATAATGTGAGACAAGATCCGTATCGTATTACATATGAAGAGTATGACGTGGTTTTACCAGGCTCTCCTCATGCAATGGTGTGATTGTCCAGCACTGCAAAAAGTTTTTAGTCAGATTGACGAGGCAATCGAGACAGACAGCGTTGACAAGGCTTTCAGGCTGGTTAGAAAATGTCTTGTGAACGATGATATACCGGACGGTGTGCTGCCTGGTATATATGCTCCCATGCGTAGACCGGAAATCATCCAAACTACAGATGTCTAAGAAGAGATATGAGAGGTGGGTTATATTATATATGGTGACATGTTTATTTTATTTTTCAGAATACTAAAACCATGTTTGTTTGATGACGACACCAGAAACGATGACCGTCATGGTCTGCCACCAATGCTGGACCTCGTACAGCCGCATTGGTGTCACCAGTGTTTCTAAATAGTGTAAAAATCAGTGTGTTACATTTGTTGAACAATGTCCTGCGTCGATACTGTGTAGAGGTGTGCAATGGGTGCCAGACTGGACACTCCAGTCAGAGACAACATCCCTGTTTGATGTCAATGAGTAATATAATATAATATAATAATCCCTTATTAGTCCCACAGTGAGGAGTGATCCAGTGAGGAGTGATCCATTCTATACGATTCACTTTGAACAATTGCTGAAAATGGTGTGGACCTGTGTCCACACCATTTTCACCATCTGCATGCCCTAAAAAATGTTGATGTATCCGAAGAAATTGCTAGCATGTATGATCTCATGATTGATGAGGCTAAACTTGATGAGCTGGACATGATTCAAGAACGTTGGAAATACGTGTCTGAGTAAAGAAAAAGACTCCTGCTAAAGAATGAATGAATGTTGTGTATTTTATGCGTTTTTATATCGCTTGTATTATATGCTTTATTTTGCTTATGTTATACATGTATGTTTTTATTTTTCTGTTGTTGTTGTTTTTTATTTTAGTAATGATATGATTTGTACAACAGAAAGACAATAAAATACCTTGTAACAGATACAGTAGTGATCATTTATACTCAGTCGCCGCCATGGAAAGGACGTTGCAGAAGATTTATTATGATCCGTTGCATCATGGTGGGTAAAGCAGTGTATCTAAACTTTGTAATGCCGTCAGGGAATGCATCAGTATTACACCGCCCCGAGCCAGAGTCAACGACTTCTTATTAGAGCAAGACGTTTACACCCTCCATGCCAATGTAGCGGTCCATTTCCCTAGGAACAAAGTCTTAGTCGGAGGGATTGACAAACAATTTCAGGCCGATTTAGTAGACATGTATGAATATGCGGAGGAAAATGACCAAGTGCAGTATTTGCTAACGTGTATCGATGTATTTTCTAAATATGCATGGGTGAGATGCATTTCTAACAAGACTGGCACTTCTGTGACTAATGCTTTTAAAGACATCCTGAGTGAAGGACGTGTACCGTTGAAACTTCAGACCGATGAGGGCACATAGTTTTATAATAAATTTCAACTGCTTATGGGGCAACATAAAATACCTAATTTTTCAACATCAAATGAGACCAAGGCATGTGTGGTAGAGCGTTTTAACAGAACCTTCAAAACACGTATGTGGCGATATCTAACTTCGGCCAATTCACGCAGATATGTGGACGTGGTTCAGGAACTTGTTAACGCGTACAATAACACTCATAGATCTATAAGGATGTCACCTTCGGCTGTCAAAGACAACGAGAAATTAGTCTTCAAGCAAAAAGAATCCACAGAAGACTGAGCTTTAGATTTAACAAGGGGGATACTGTGAGAATATTTAGGAAGGGCTACAAACAAACATTCACGGATGAATACTTCACAATATCAAAATGTATAGCCAGAGAGCCTCCCTTTTATAAACTAAATGATTGTGTGGGGGAGGCTGTGAAGGGGTCATTTTATGAGCAGGAGCTACAAGCAATAATTATAGGTAAAAACAAAGCATTTAAAATAGAAAATATTTTGAATAGAAAAAGCAGCCATGGTAAAAAAACAGGTCCTGGTTAAATGGTTGGGATGACCTGATAAGTTTAACACCTGGATCTTGGAAAAAGACAGAGGATGTGTGATAAAACATGTCAGTATGGGTTATATCATTCATACCGGACGAGACGCTGAAGGAGTGCACTACTGCTACTATGGACAAGAAAGTTTTTTATGTTACGCTACCTAGTAACTCTTCATTAAGGGTGTATCCTAACAACAAGATACGGTGTTACTGGACCAAACTAGCAAAGGCCATTGTTCTGAGTGAACCACATGAGGTGGGGCTGATAGAAATTCAGCACCCAAAAGTGTGGAATAGTTTTGTGTGTGTGTGTGTGTGTCAACCTCTACATCATCAGTCGTATTGGCCATGGGTTTTTATGAGACAGTGGATGACATAGTTAAAGAGTTTAATTTTCAAATCAGTATGTTAGATAATATGATGGGTGTAACTATGATCTATAATGTTGTTAAAAACACCATATACCTTACAGGGTCTATAAAAGGGATGTCTTTAACATTTTAGAGGGAGGGTTGCTGAGATGCTTGGGTTCAAACCGGGGCAGCCCTTCCCAATCCCCTACGATAAACGACTCCAGGCATATTATGGACCATATCCGGCAGACATGTATGCAGGGTGTTATAATATATTTGTATATAGTGATGTTGACTATCAGCTGGTGAAAATATGAATCATGATATTCGTTATATAAATGTACATTCTTGTCTATGCAACCAGTTTTGGTCGCTCAGGGTCAGAATAATAAGAATGCTATCATGGAGTCAGAGAGGTCCCTGAGTGTTTAGACTAGATACACGCCGAGCACCGCCACAACACCCACATATGTTATTATTATGTTGGACCAGCTGCAGAAGACCGGCTTTGGACGCCCCAGTTTTGTGAGATGGGGAGGATATGTGTCTTTCCTCCCCGTTGACAGGTTAGAGCCAATTAGATGCTAGGATGTGATGAAACCTGTGACGAGAATCTATGTATAAAACCACCGGGCTTCCGGTTGAGAAGGAGTTCTGTTTCTCTCAACCTGCGTGTTGATGAAGCGAATCCCTGCTCTTGCAATTGCAGCGCTAGTACTTTGATTGTGACCAGAGAAATAAACCTACCAAATGAGAGAAGTTGTTCGGCTGAATTCTTCCGGAGTTTCTACCAGGTGTAGCGAGAGCAGTAGGGTTGAGCCCACAGTCTCACAGCCCCCCGAGGGCACTCAGGTTATCTGTACGGAATTAGACGGAGACGTGGTTCCAATCCAATCAAACAAGCTTTAATGTCAAACAATATATACTTCGATGCACAATAAAACAGAGCTGTTCATAAAAAGAAATAACAAGAGTGAAAGAATGAGTGCTTGTAGTGTAGGGCGGGACTGACCAATGTCCTGGGTGAGGAGGGGCCCGCAGCGTCGGGGGGTCCCGACAGAAACAAGAAACACCCCGATCGCACGTGTCGGCTCACACCACACACACACACACACAGCCACACGTGCGGGTCCGGACCGAGGGTAGCACAACACACACACAAAAAGGTAAAAAAAGGGGAGACCCCAACTCCTGGAGGCACCACTCCCACCCACCGTGGCCTAGCCGCACCTACAAGACACACAGAAGCACAGACTGAGATTATAATCAACAACGAAAAACAAACAAGTAATCACAATTAAACAAAAGACAAACAAGAAACAAAACAACGGAGAAACAGAGTTAAATGAGCATAAAACAATGAAACCAGGTTCCAGCGAGCAGGGGTACGCTGTCGGCTCAGGGCTGATGACGTCACATGCCCCACGAAGGGACGCCGAGCGGGATGGATTCCGCGTCCAACAGACTCGGCACCGCCGCCGAAACAGTCCTGGGCACCAATGACCCAGCACAGCCCGGTAAGCAAAACAGTCCGGTAAGCAAAACAGTCCGGTAAGCAAAACAGTCCGGTAAGCAAAACAGTCCGGTAAGCAAAACAGTCCGGTAAGCAAAACAGCGGCGCTCTAGAGCGGCGCCCACAAGGTACTCGTGGTGACAGCGTTCCGCCTGACTCGGCCCACCGTCTCCTGTAATCGAGAATGACACCCCGTTAGATAATAGTTCCCTGTCGACAAAACAAAGGGGACACGAGGAAGTCACGTACCGATCAGGCAAACATTCCCGTCCACTCCGGAAAGAGCTACGGGACCGGATAACGACGTGACTGTCAGCTATATGAAAATCAAAACTAGTCATTAACACGGCACCATAAAACCAAACAAAAGGAATCACGTGGAACTCACCAACGTCGATCTACTAGCGAGTATCCAGTGCAGGAGGAGAAAGGGAGCCCAAAAGAGTCTCCAATCGTGGCGGAAGTCCAACCGACCGGGACATCCGCGTAACATCAGGGGGGAAACCCCGTCACTTTTATAGGAGGGTGCACCGAACCCGACCAATCATGCTCCCTTCTGCCACACAGGCATCCAATATAGAATATGCTAACAATTTGGTGACCCCGAACGTTGGTTGTTTGACCTGGGTAAAGAGAGAGCGGTGACGACGTCCGTTTCCCGGACCCCCTGCTGAGGGTCGGCGGCTGTTTGGCGGTTGACAACGAGAGGTGCCTCATAAAGAGCAGGTGAGCAGGCAACCTTTTATTCAGATGAATAGAATGTCTGTGATTGGATAAACTAAATTGTGTTGTCAACAACTGAATGAGTCTCTGCCCATAGTTTCGAAATAGTTATAACATGGTACCTGGTCACAAGTAAAGTAAAAGCACATATTTCCACTGATGTTTATGATGTTATGTTGAAAAGGGAAGAGAATAAGTGTCCACAGGGTTAGGGATTTAGTTAAAACAAATAAAGAGTTTAAATAGGACAAAGGGATGCTCCTTGGAGCTACCGGTGGTCGACTCTTAGTCGGTAGAAATCCAAGTTGAAATCCGTGTGATACATTGATACCTCTGGTAACTGAAGTCACGGAGCGATATAGCGATGATGGTGACGGTCAGTTTAGGATTTTAGATAATGCCGCTGTGGTAGCGATGTCGCAAGAGGCGAAGATAAGGACACAGGGAAAGATTTGTTGTGTTTCATGGAATGTGTGGGTGGGTTTTGTAAGTCTTGGTGTTTTGACGAAACCTGAAACCGGGTGTATCAGAACACGTAAGTGTACTGAGAATTCCTCGGGAGAAGGTGTTCGACCAGACTGCATATCTGTGGGGCATTAAAGGGGAATAAAAGGGAAAATCATAGTCTATGGTACTACGGAGCGAGGAGAAATAAAACAATATTTGTGGACTGGTGTTATAAGCCCCAGCGATCGAGCGCTGTATCCCTCTGATACAGTAGAAGCTTCTCGTTCGAGTTCACTGTATTGGGTATTGCAGCCTTTCTCCTGAGCTTCAAGGATACGTGTGGATAAATGAATAAAATAAACTGTTGAAGATGGGAAGAACGGGGAAAACCATCGAGGTGTGGAAGGGATGCCCGGAAGGTACATTAGGGCATGCCTTGTTGAGAACGTATGAGAGGGTTATGAATAAGACGCAAGAGGCAGATAGAGGGAGTGTAGCGAAGAGATATGTGCAGTGGACAGAAAGTATGAGAGAGAGGCATGCTGGAAGGGGAGAGAACTCCCCAACCGACATGCAAGGGACTGGTAAGCCATCTGAGCATGGCTAGAAAGGGAAGAGAGCAGGCACAGCTGGTACTAGCAGCAACAGGGAAAGGTAGTGGAAAGGAGAAGAAAAGTTTGGAGCAAGCAGAAGAGTTTTTGACCGATTGTAATTATTTCCTGGGGGAAATGAATGCAGTGATAATGGGTAAGACGGCAAGGCAGATGCCGCAAACAGTGAAGACAATACTTAAAACTGACGACGAGCCCCCACTTGACATATGCCCAAAAGGGCTAAATTCAGAGCCATCGGTACCGCCTCCATATTTATCTAAGCCGTATGAGGAGGTTTCGCATATGCTGGTAACCGTGGCTGCACCCTCAAGGTCACACTCACCACTCGCACACACACACTCAGATCTGTGCGGAGCACACTCGCTGCCTGTACGCACACACATAAATCCGTTCCACCAAATGCCCTTAACGCAAAGCAGAGGAGCTGAACCGGAACAGACACAAGTGTTGTTAGTTCATAAAGGGCTATTGCAGGTAACCGCTCAAGAGCCAGCAGAAGAGGGACAGATAGATCAGTATCTGGAGGAGACAGTGAAAAAGCCTTCTTCTCCCTTCCCTCCTCCACATTGGACGACTATCGATGAATGGGTGATGGAAGGAGAGACAAAAGAGTGTGTAGATAGAGGAGGTCCCGTGACCGGGCCTAGACCCATAACATCCTGGACTGGGGATACAGCGAGAGGGAGAGCTGGAGGAACAGGGAGAGAGAGAGAGAGGGGGTTATCTAGACGGGAGGTTGAGCCAGTAGGGGGAAATGCAAGGGAGAGTTTAGCGGAGGAAGAGGAAGAAGCAGAGAGGGAGGAAGAGCAGGTGGTTAGAGATAATGAAAGACGGGAAAGAGATACTAAGCGCGCTGTGGTACAGCATCCAGGGCCAGGAGGTTTAAGGCGTGGCAGGGATAGGTATTATCAAAGAGGGGAAGTTAGAGGAGAAAATGTACACCAATGTGCCGACATGAATAGACCAGTTGACCGGAGGGTCACTGGAAGTACACGCAGAGAGCCCCAATATCAGTTCCCACTCCTGACTGCTGTAGAAGCTAATGGTAATGAAAAGACAACATACTCTCCCCTTGCGCTGGCAGACGTGTCAATGCTGAAGGAGAAGCTGCCGATAATTGAAAAAGGAGGTGCAGCTTGGATCCGAGGGTTTTTGGAGCAATGTGCGGGGAGTGTACCAGGGGTGGGAGACTTTAGGAGAATTTTTGTAGCCTGCGCCTCATTAGCGGAATTGCAGCATTTAGAGAGGATTGCGGGTACATCAGATGTGGCTGATGGGGAACCATTGGCACACTGGGTCAGTGATTATTGGCCTGAGCTTAGATATAGGTACCCGACAAAGATAGTGACCGCGGAGCTTACAGTGGTGCCACCACTGGATGGTGAGGGAGGAGCAGCTTACTTAGGTAGGGTCAGAGGTTTATGGAACAATAATCTGGGGGAAGACCCCATTGGAGTGAACACGACTGAGGTGGTGTTCAGAGTGATAATAGTAGCATCTTTGCCGGAGGCCATACGGACCCAGCTGCAAGGGACAGTGGGGCTAGCAGGTATGAGTTACAGTGACTGGGAAGCTCAGGTGTCACACCATGTTGATGTACAAAGAGACGTGTGGGATAAAGATAAAACGGAGATGAACAGCGTACTGTTGCAGTTAGCTAAAGTGCAGTTGAAAGAGAGCAGAGAGAAGGTGAACCAAGCCAAAACAGAAGCAAAGCAAATGGCACAAACTGTTGTGCAGCAGCAGATACCGGAACAAACACCTGGACCTTGGGTTCCGGTTGGTTCGTATCCAGCCCCTCAGCCGGGTCCTTATGCACCGTCTACCAACAGCCATGGCAAGCCCAGTTTGCACCACCTCAAGCCCTGCCCCCTCAGCCATATGTCCCGCAGCAGGCGGAACAGCAGCCTAGGCAGGGGGCCCCATCCTACGGAGGGTTTAGCCAACCGAGGGGATGGTGGGGAAAGAGAGGTCGGGGTGGTGGTGGTAACAGAGGCCAGTTTAGGAAGAGAAATAGTGGTTGTTTCAATTGTGGGCAGCAGGGACATTGGGCTATTTCCTGTCCTTATCCTTGTGCGCCACAGGGACCGCCCTCTCAGTTGAGTCTGCCTCAGTACCCCCATGTTGTCTATCCCCCGCCACAGAACGCGATTACATGGCCCGAACAAACACCCTCCACACAGCAAGGGACACAGCCACAGGGCAATAGTGGTCCGTGGCATCAGGCCCCAGGTCAGACACAAATGCCATAGGGGTGCCCAGATCCGATGGCTGACGGCGACCTGTATCCAGAGCCTTTGGTAACTCTCACGATAAATGGAAGGGACTATATGTGCATGCTGGACTCAGGAGCCAGGTATTCCACACTAAATACGCCACTACCAGCTTCAAGGAATACCGTGCCAGTAATCGGATTTTCGGGTCAATCAGAAGAGTGGCCGCTATCGATAGAGGTTCGATGTAGGTGGAAATCACTCTGTTTTGACCAATCCTTTTTGGTATCTACTGCCTGCCCAGTGAATCTGGTAGGAAGAGACATTTTGTGTGCACAAAACGTAACCATGCAGATGACGAAAGACTGTGTTATTGTGACATTTCCTGATGGAACCCAGCAAAGGTGTGCCACACCACGCTACATTAGTCACCAGATGATCCAACTGGAGACTAAAGAGACATTGGAAAAGGAAGCGGAGGTCTGGTGGGGGAAAGTAATTGATTATGATATTTCATCTCTGCATGACGCCATACAGCAATGGGGACCTTGGTTCAAGGTGCTGCATCCGTACTCACTGCCAGAGGACTCACAACATTGTACCTTTAACTACTCTCTGATCCAAGACGAGAATTATGAGATCCTGTGGGAAGGCCTGGAACACGAGAGTGAGGTTCATGGACACCCCACTGTGAAGGTTCGGGAGATCTATGCAGGGAAGCAAGGAGTAGCGGCGGCTGTAGAGTTGACCCCGGAGTTGCAGGTTTTGTTTGCACTCAGTGACACTTCAGCCCCACACGTCAGTGTTGGTGCGGAGTGGTGGAGAGGCGAAGAACATGGGACCAATGGTTAAAGCAGGGGTTGATGCTACGGACTGGGTGCCCACACAGAATAAGAACATGCATTACTCCCCATCTATCGACATGTATAGAATTGCACACACATCGGAGGTTCAGTTAAGGCCGGAGACACATATGCTTAGTCGCACACATGGTAGAGAGAACACTGATCATGGGGGCACTGAGGGCATGTTAGCTTTGTTTCCAGACACCTTTTGGACGAAAGGGGGAGCTGATGTGGGGCTGATTGAGATGGCTCCCGTTGAAATAGAGCTAAAGCCAGGGACGATTCCAATTTATCGTTACCAGTATCCCTTAAGGGTGGAACAGACTGTAGGGATTTCTAAAACGATAGAAGGGCTGTTGAAGGCAGGTGTATTGGAGAGGACGAGGTCCCCCTGGAACACACCTATTAATCCGGTCCCCAAACCTGGAAAGCCAGACTACAGGATGGTCCACGATTTGAGACCAATAAATAAAGTAGTAGTGCCAACTAACTATGACACTCCAAACCCTTATACAATGTTGAATGCTGTGGGTCCAGACAAGACTTGGTTCTCATGCATCGACTTGGCAAATGCTTTCTTCTGTGTGCCATTGGCTGAGAGTTCAAGACAGATGTTTGCATTCTCATATCAGGGGAAGCAGTACACTTACACACGCCTACCACAGGACTATTTAGACTCGCCCTCTATATTTAACCATGTGTTAAAAGGCATTCTGATGAAGCTGGAATTACCAGTTGGAGTGGTGCTATTGCAGTATGTGGATGACATTTTGCTAGCAGGTACCAGCTCGGAGTCCATTATGGAGGCCACAAAGGGGGTTTTGGGGTGGTTACAGGTGAATGGATTCAAGGTGTCCAAGTCGAAGTTGCAGATTGGGAGACAGAGAGTAACGTTTTTGGGAAGAATAGTATCCAGAACAGGGCAAGCTATGACTGAGGAACAGAAATCATCGATTTTGCAGCATACAAAGCCAGGAACAATAAGAGAGATGATGACATTTTTAGGGTTGGTGAACTGGAGTAAGAATTTCATTGCTAATTTCTCAGAGGAAGTGTCCCCGTTGAGGAGACTTATACAGGGAGCAGGGTATCGGAATTACTCTAAACCGTTGATATGGACCCAGGAGGCAGAGGCCGCGTTCATAACAATTAAACAAGCCATGGCCAAAGCGACCAAGTTGCACCCACCTGACTATTCTAAGCCATTTCATCTTGATGTTGATGAAAAGGACGGATTTGTGAATTCCGTCCTGTTTCAAAAGGGGGAGAGTTGCGGGGATAGCAGAGTTCTGATGTACTACAGTGGGAAATTAGACAATGTGGAAATAGGGCACCCCACATGTGTAAGACACGTAGCGGCCATAGGGAAAGCACTGATAAAAACAGCCCATATAACGATGGAGCACCAGACTGTTGTACATTCCACACACGGAGTAGTTGCGTTTCTACAGTCAAATGCTTTCACACTCTCCGCGGCAAGGCAGGCAACTCTGCAAAGCCTTTTGACTAAGACACATTTTGAGGCTTCAGCTAAAAACATGGCAACACAGATGGGCAATGGGAATGAGCATGTATGTGCAGAGGCAACAGACCATGAAATGAAGGTGTACCAGACTTTAGAAAAAGAGCCACTGACTAATCCAGACGACACCTACTACTGTGACGGCCACAGCCATCAGACACAAGACAGAGAGATAGTTGCGTCTTATGCGGTAGTGAGAAGATCATCTGAGGGTTGGGAGACAGTGAGAACAGGCATAGTTCCACAACCAGCGTCAGCACAAACTGCAGAAGTGACAGCACTAACAGAAGCATGTAAGGCAGCGAAGGGAAAGAGAGTGAATATCTATTCAGATTCAGCATACACCCTACAAGCAGCACACATAGACCTCTGCCATTGGAGACGAAAAGGTTTTGTGACCAGTAAAGGTACGCCAGTAAAACATTTGCAACCCTTATTGGACCTCTACTATGCCTTAGGGGAACCCAAACATCTAGCAGTGATGAAATGCAAGGGACATCAGACAGATGCCTCTGAGATAGTGAAGGGAAACAATGCAGCAGACCGAGCAGCTAAGATCACAGCAGGGTATGGACCCAAGAGCCAGATGATGCAGGGAACAGAAGAGCCAGAGAGAGGAAGATTAGACTCAGACCACATCAGAAGATTGCAGGAACAGGCAGCACCGACAGAGAAACAGGCTTGGATGGAGAAGGGAGCGAGAAGAAATGAGGAGAGACGATATGGGAAACATGGTGCCCATCATGGCAGGTGGTGGGGTGGAACTCGGGGTTTAATGGGTATAAGACGGATTTGGGGAAGGTCTTGCCTAAAGCCACGCCAGGGGTTAGAATACAGGATAAGATAACGATGGTTCGGGATCAATCTGAAAGGGGGAAGACAGGGGTGAATCCACTTCTATTCTCTGTAACTGACTTAAGAGTTTCCCCATTCCCCGATAGACCAGGTGTTCCCACTAATGGAGATCAATGGACCATAGGGGTGGATGTATCAGGGCGGGACCCACTGGGGTTACTAAACTTTAAGATACTCCCAAAGTTGAAGTCAAAGACCACCAGCAAGTCCAGCATAGCCGTTCCTGAGGTTACTAGGATAAAGAGAATACATGTGAAATTAGCAATAGAGACTGGTTTCGAGCAGACAAATTATTGGATGGACTGGGTAACTACGGCAGCGGAAGGGGTTAAATCTCTAGATTGTGTGGTATGTGCAAATGCTAGACCTAGTACCTGGACTGTCCCCTCCACCCTGAGTAAGGTAGAGAATCTTGACTGTTTAATAGAGGCCCATAAGCAGGAGAACCCAACCCAGCAGTGTAAAAAGTGGGACAAAATATACCCAGGATCCCAAAAGGGATGCGGTCCCACCTGTCTTCACCCCCATGAAAAATAAGTACACCTGTTTTACGAGGGAAAATGAGATTGGTGCCCTGGTAGGTGAGATTGAGAGAGATTGGTGCGGTACCACATTTAACGTCACCAGTTGGGAAAATGTGACAAAATTGCAGTATGCCAGGGCAGATATCTATTGGTTCTGTGGAGGGAGACGACTAATGAATGTATTGCCCTCTAATTGGCAGGGCACGTGCGCCTCTGTCTCATTGATAGTTCCCATTAGTGTAATTCAGATGAACGTCCAGCAGTTAGAAACCCGGGAGAGAAGGGTTGGTCCGTGGGAAAGTAAGGGAATGTTCCCGTTTGTCCCCCATTTTAACATAGGCCGTTGTTGCGAAATGGCAGTTTTTGGTCTCAGTGTCCCCGCTACTGCCATTTCGACTACATCCCATGTTAAACGCCGGGACAAATGGGAACAAAAGGGACATTTGGGTCGGACAAACGGGAACAAAAGGGACATTTGGGAATCCTGTAGGGGGCGATGGTGGCTGTTGGACACCGGGGAACAATTGTGCCGTTTGGGTCAAAATCCTTCCTTTAACAGGAAATGGTTGGAAATGACAGGAAATGGTTGGAAATGGGCGGGTTCAAGGGACACTTGGGAACAATTGTGCCATTTGGGTCAAAATCCTTCCTTAACCATAAAATTGGTCAACATTCATAGATTAAGCTAAAAATACGTGGAGCAAGTCCCCATTGGCTCAAATACTTGAAATTACTTGGTAATTGGTGTTTTCGCAACACTCCTATTTTAAATCAAACGTGGGACACAGCGGGACACCCTCTTCAAGGTTTTGGGGGTCTTAGCTCACTAGCTGGCTCCTACCGGAAGTTAGCTTTCTAAAGGGTCTACAGACTTGTGCTTCTGGGATCCGGGTCGCGCTGTCTAGGGCAGCATACACCCAAAGTTTCAGGCTGTTTGGACCTTGTCATGAGGAGTTATGCTCTGGGTAAACTCAGGGACATTTGGGCTAAACGGTTGCCCATGTTAATGTAGTCGAAGTGGCAGTTTTTAAATTATAAGGATACATCCCTTATAAATCAAAAAGGGACACTTTGACTACATTAACATGGGGAGGCTACTACCCCAAATGTCCCGGAGCTTACCCGGGGATAGAGGCACATTCTCTGGGTAGCAGTTGGGGAAATCAACCCCCTCTCCTCCAGGGCATGTGTGCTCTGACTCTACCCAGGAATAGAGTCACTTGCTCTGGGTACAAGTTGGGGAAATGCTCCCTCTCTGTCTGCCCAGGCATCCTCTCCCTGTACATGTTAAAACCTGTAAACCTTATATATCAGGACATTTGGACTACAAAGTTGTAGCCGGAATGTCACAATTGGCGAGATTCCACCCTGTCTAAACTGGCAAATTCTCACCCTGCCTTAGGACATTTCGACTAACAGTCTGCCCATGTTAATGTAGCCGAAGTGGCAGTTTTTAAATCATAAGGATACATCCCTTATAAATCCAAACTTATTGAGAACTGAGGAATTGCACCAAAAACACCCATCTACGCCAGTTACCAACAGTAGTCCTCCAAGGCATGTTTGGTCTTACTCTACCCAGGAAAAGATGCACCTTCTCTGGGTAAACTGAGGGACATTTGGGCTATATGGTTGCCCATGTTAATGTAGTCGAAGTGGCAGTTTTTAAACTATAAGGATACATCCCTTATAAATCAAAAAGGGACACTTCGACTACATTAACATGGGAAGTATAATACCCCAAATGTCCCTAAGCTTACCCGGGAATAGAGGCACTTTCTCTGGGTCGCAGTTGGGGAAATCCCCCTCTCCTCCAGGGCATGCGTGCTCTGACTGTACCCAGGAATAGAGTCACCTGCTCTGGGTACAAGTTGGGGAAATCACCCATCTCTTCCAGGGCATGCATGCTCTGACTGTACCCAGGAATAGAGTCACCTTCTCTGGGTACAAGTTGGGGAAATCCCCCTCTCCTCCAGGGCATGGATGCTCTGACTGTACCCAGGAATAGAGTCACCTTCTCTGGGTACAAGTTGGGGAAATCCCCCTCTCCTCCAGGGCATGGATGCTCTGACTGTACCCAGGAATAGAGTCACCTGCTCTGGGTACAGGTTGGGGAAATTCCCCTCTAACAGTACCTGGAACTCTGGGTCAGTTAGTCAAAGGGACATTGGGGAACAAAAGGGACACGGCGGACCATAACTGCAAGCCGATTTTGAAGCACCCAAATGTGGGTCAAAGTGGACCTCTTCAACCTCCTCTGGAGCTCACACCCGAACCTGGCTCACCCCTCGACCCCGTGCACCCACACTTAAGCACACCCCCGGAGTTAAAACCCATAAACGCGAGTTTTAAAGTTTCGTGCCCCTGGTGCTCTAAATGAAGGAAATCCCAAAAATATTCACACACAGTTATGCTAAATGTCCCTTTTGTTCCCGGATGGCCGGGAACAAAAGGGACATTAGGGGGACATTTTGTAAGGAATCACCAGGGACATTTGGCCTAAACGGTCTGCCCATGTTAATGTAGTCGAAGTGGCAGTTTTTGAATGATGAAGGTCTTCCCTTACAAACAGACACTTCGACTACATTAACATGGGATGGATAGTTAGTCCAATTGTCCTATGGAATCCTTACATTTCAAAAAGGGACACTCCGACTACATTAACATGGGGAAGGACACTACCCCAAATGTCCCAGAGCTCACCCGGGAGAAGAGGCACTTTCTCTAGGTACAGGTTCGGGAAATCAACCCACTCTCATCCAGGGCATGTGTGCTCTGACTGTACCCAGGAATAGAGTCACCTGCTCTGGGTACAAGTTGGGGAAATGCCCCCTCTCTCCCTGCCTGCCCAGGCATCCTCTCACTGTACATGTTAAAACATGTAAACCTTATAGTGGGACACTTGGACTACAACGTTGGCCACATTGATGTAGTCCGAGTGGCACCACGATTGGCCAAAATCCACCCTGCCACTTGACACATTTTCACCCTGCCCAAGGACATTTAGACTACATTCATCCCATATTAATGTAGTCAAAGTGGCAGTTTTTGAATGATAAGGATACATCCCTTATAAATCAAAAAGGGACACTTCGACTACATTACATGGGAAGTATAATACCCCAAATGTCCCTAAGCTTACCCGGGAATAGAGGCACTTTCTCTGGGTCGCAGTTGGGGAAATCCCCCTCTCCTCCAGGGCATGTGTGCTCTGACTGTACCCAGGAATAGAGTCACTTGCTCTGGGTACAAGTTGGGGAAATCACCCATCTCTTCCAGGGCATGCATGCTCTGACTGTACCCAGGAATAGAGTCACCTGCTCTGGGTACAGGTTGGGGAAATTCCCCTCTAACAGTACCTGGAACTCTGGGTCAGTTAGTCAAAGGGACATTGGGGAACAAAAGGGACACGGCGGACCATAACTGCAAGCCGATTTTGAAGCACCCAAATGTGGGTCAAAGTGGACCTCTTCAACCTCCTCTGGAGCTCACACCCGAACCCGGCTCACCCCTCGACCCCGTGCACCCACACTTAAGCACACCCCCGGAGTTAAAACCCATAAACGCGAGTTTTAAAGTTTCGTGCCCCTGGTGCTCTAAATGAAGGAAATCCCAAAAATATTCACACACAGTTATGCTAAATGTCCCTTTTGTTCCCGGACGGCCGGGAACAAAAGGGACATTAGGGGGACATTTTGTAAGGATACACCCATCCCTTGTGAATCAAAAACGGACATCTGGCATACATTAGCATGGGGAAGGCTAATACCCCAAAAGTCCCCGAGCTTACCCGGGAAAAGAGGCCCTTTCTCTGGGTAAACTTGGGGACATTTGGGCGGAACAGTCTTCCCATGTTAATGTAGTTGAAATGGCAGTTTTTGAATGATAAGGATACATCCCTTATATTTCAAAAACGGACATCCAGACTACATTAGGGACACTTGGGGGACATTTCATAAGGATTCCCAAATTCACTCTACAAGTTCCAGGGCATGTTTGGTCTGACTCTACCCGGGAAAAGAGGCACTTTCTCTGGGTAAACCCAGGGACATTTGGGCGGAACAGTCTACCCATGTTAATGTAGTTGAAATGGCAGTTTCTGATTGATAAGAATACATCCCTTATCATTCAAAAACGGACATCCAGACTACATTAACATGGGGAAGTATAATACCCCAAATGTCCCCAAGCTGACCCGGGAATAGAGGCACTTTCTCTGGGTCTGCATATTCGATCCGGGACTCAGGGTCCGGGTCTGGCTCCATGGGTCTGTCCGGAACCCCCGTGTGAGTCCACACCCCGAATCTGGGCTCCGTAGCACCTTCCCACGTGGAGTTATTTAGGAATGAGTACAACTAGCCCCCACCTTTGCGCTCCGCACTTGCTGCAGTCTGTGTCAGCCCCCACCTTTGGGAAACACTCCGAACGGCCTAGCTCGGGCTCTGGACCACCTAGAAGGACGCGGTTTGGACCAGGGCACTCCAGGGACCCGGGGCTACACCCCCCAGTCCTCGATGAGCGACCAAGAGCGGGTTAAGCCGCCCGCATGCCCGAAAAAGTGCTCTTTTTTCGGATCAAACACAGTGTGTTGTCCCTGTGGTATTTTTAAATGCATTGTTACCAACATTTCACCTGCAATAGTTCCTCCAGGGCATGTGTGATCTGACTGTACCCAGGAATAGAGTCACTTGCTATGGGTACAAGTTGTGGAAATGCCCTCTCTCTCTCTGCCCAGGCATCCTCTCACTGTACATGTTAAAACATGTAAACCTTATATATCAGGACATTTGGACTACAAAGTTGTAGCCGGAATGTCACGATTGGCGAGATTCCACCCTGTCTAAACTGGCCAACTTTCACCCTGCCTTAGGACATTTGGACGAACAGTCTGCACATGTTAATGTAGTTGAAATGGCAGTTTTTAAATCATAAGGATACATCCCTTATAAATCAAAAAGGGACACTTCGACTACATTAACATGGGGAAGGACACTACCCCAAATGTCCCAGAGCTCACCCGGGAGAAGAGGCACTTTCACTAGGTACAGGTTGGGGACATTCGGGCGGAACAATCTGCCCATGTTAATGTAGTTGAAATGGCAGTTTTTAAATCATAAGGATACATCCCTTATAAATCAAAAAGGGACACTTCGACTACATTAACATGGGGAAGGACACTACCCCAAATGTCCCAGAGCTCACCCGGGAGAAGAGGCACTTTCTCTAGGTACAGGTTGGGGACATTCGGGCGGAACAGTCTGCCCATGTTAATGTAGTTGAAATGGCAGTTTTTGAATTATAAGGATACATCCCTTATAAATCAAAATGGGACATCCAGACTACATTAGGAACACTTGGGGGACATTTCATAAGGATTCCCAAATTCACTCTACAAGTTCCAGGGCATGTTTGGTCTTACTCTACCCGGAAAAGAGGCTCTTTCTCTGGGTAAACCCAGGGACATTTGGGCGGAACAGTCTACCCATGTTAATGTAGTTGAAATGGCAGTTTTTAAATAAGGATTACATCCCTTATAAATCAAAAAAGGGACACTTCGACTACATTAACATGGGGAATGACACTACCCCAAATGTCCCAGAGCTTACCCAGGAATACAGGCACTTTCTCTGGGTCGCAGTTGGGGAAATCAACCCTGGCTCCTCCAGGGCATGTATGGTCTTACTCTACCCAGGAAAAGAGGCACTTTCTCTGGGTAAACCCAGGGACATTTGGGCGGAACAGACTTCCCATGTTAATGTAGTTGAAATGGCAGTTTTTAAATGATAAGGAGACATCCCTTATAAATCCAAACCTATTGAGAACTGAGGAATTGCACCAAAAAGACTGGTCTACCCCAGTTACCAACATTTCACCTGTAATAGTTCCTCCAGGGCATGTATGGTCTTACTCTACCCGGGAAAAGAGGCTCTTTCTCTGGGTAAACCCAGGGACATTTGGGCGGAACAGACTTCCCATGTTAATGTAGTTGAAATGGCAGTTTTTAAATGATAAGGAGACATCCCTTATAAATCCAAACCTATTGAGAACTGAGGAATTGCACCAAAAAAGACTTGTCTACCCCAGTTACCAACATTTCACCTGTAATAGTTCCTCCAGGGCATGTATGGTCTTACTCTACCCGGGAAAAGAGGCTCTTTCTCTGGGTAAACCCAGGGACATTTGGGCGGAACAGACTTCCCATGTTAATGTAGTTGAAATGGCAGTTTTTAAATCATAAGGATACATCCCTTATAAATCAAAAAGGGACACTTTGACTACATTAACATGGGGAAGGACACTACCCCAAATGTCCCAGAGCTCACCCGGGAATAGAGGCACTTTATCTGGGTAAACTCAGGGACATTTGGGCTAAACAGTCTGTCCATGTTAATGTAGTTGAAATGGCAGTTTTTAAATGATAAGGATACATCCCTTATAAATCAAAAAAGGGACACTTCGACTACATTAACATGGGGAAGGACACTACCCCAAATGTCCCAGAGCTTACCCAGGAATACAGGCACTTTCTCTGGGTCGCAGTTGGGGAAATCAACCCTGGCTCCTCCAGGGCATGTATGGTCTTACTCTACCCAGGAAAAGAGGCACTTTCTCTGGGTAAACTCAGGGACATTTGGGCTATATGGTTGCCCATGTTAATGTAGTCGAAGTGGCAGTTTTTGAATGATGAAGGTCTTCCCTTACAAACGGACACTCCGACTACATTAACACGGGATGGATAGTTAGTCCAAATGTCCCATGGAATCCTTACATTTCAAAAAGGGACACTTGGGACAACATGTAAATGTAGTCCAAATGTCCCTCAAAAAGTCACTCGGTACAATTTGACGCTGTGTCGAGATATCTACGTCCCGACGTTGTGCGTCGCTCGGTTGCGGAGATCTCGTCGTTTTAAAATAAATCCCAATTCTCGCCGATCGTGGCACCCGAATGTCCCTTTTGTTCCCATATGTCCCTCCCCCAAATGTCCCTTTTGTTCCCGGGTGTCCCCGACCGCTCGCCATCTGGTGGCCAACTTCGGTACTGGGACATTTCGACTACACCTTCCGAAACTTTGGAATTTTGCCACGGGGTGAGCGTAAGAGCCAGGGGGACCCCGCTTGCCTTCTCGCAACTAGGAAAAATATGTTATCCGAACACAGTCCGAACCGATTTTTAAGAGCGTCCGAAGTGCCCGTTAGGAGAGCCTGAAAAAAGTGGTTTTCGAATCCTTACGCGTAATGTAAATGTAGGCGAAGTGGCTAACGGAATCCTACGGCCGGAAAGAGAACTGTAGACTTAGATAAGGGGTCCTCCATATATTTCGATGCGATAGGAGTGCCCAGAGGGGTCCCTAACGAATATAAGCTGGCCGACCAAATAGCTGATGGATTTGCATCCATTCTCCCGTGGATCATAGTAAATAAAAATGTGGACCGCCTGAATTATGTACATTTTAATATTCAACGCCTGACCAACCAGACTAGAGATGCCCTAGATGGAGTGCATGGACAGTTGTCTGCCACCTCCTTAATGTCTTACCAGAACAGGATGGCGCTCGATATGTTGTTAGCAGAGAAGGGAGGAGTCTGCTCTATGTTTGGCCAAACTTGTTGCACTTTTATTCCAAATAACACAGCCCCAGATGGATCTTTTACCAGGGCCTTAGACGGTCTGAGAGCAATGTCCCACGAGTTGGCAGAACACTCAGGCATAGTAAGCCCCCTTAACGATCGGTTAAATAGTATGTTCGGCAGGTGGAAGAGCGTGATTATATCTGCAATTCTCTCCATAGTCATAGCGACAGTAGTGATGTCATTATGTGGATGCTGTTGCATCCCCTGTATTAGACAGTTATGCCTGAAGTGTATCACCACTGCCGTGGACTCTAAATTGACCCCGCCATATCAGATGACCTTGTTAGAAGAGCAGGTACAGTTGTTGGAGGAGAATGAGGAAAATGGTATGGTAAGATTCGACATCGATGGATCCGAAGAAGAGACTGAGTTAGAATCCCCCTTCCTGTATGAGTAACTTTGCTAATGGTTGACCATATCCCATATAGCATACGCACACACGTAGACGGCGTGAGATTGTGGGCCTAGGATGATTCTTTACTGTTCTGCTTGTGCCATATTATGCTTATGTGCTTAGATGATGCCCGAAGGGGTAGAGGGGGTTAGCTTAGCTTCATTGTAATGTGTTTAAACATAGTCATGTACTGACTTAGCCATGCTTGTAGTATGATATATGTATATGTTAGAGATTTCCACCCTGTGAGATAAGTAACACACACATACAGTGGGTACGGAAAGTATTCAGACCCCTTTAGATTTTTCACTCTTTGTTTCATTGCAGCCATTTGCTAAAATCAAAAAAGTTCATTTTATTTCTCATTAATGTACACTCAGCACCCCATCTTGACAGAAAAAAACAGAAATGTAGAAATTTTTGCAAATTTATTAAAAAAGAAAAACTGAAATATCACATGGTCATAAGTATTCAGACCCTTTGCTGTGACACTCATATTTAACTCATATGCTGTCCATTTCTTCTGATCCTTCTTG
The DNA here is from genome assembly GCA_023566465.1 of Cottus gobio. Lineage (NCBI taxonomy): Eukaryota > Metazoa > Chordata > Actinopteri > Perciformes > Cottidae > Cottus > Cottus gobio. The sequence continues at coordinate 23,958,220 of CM042231.1, forward strand.
AGATGGTTATATTCCTTCATTGGAGTCCAGCTGTGTTTAAATAAACTGATTGGACTTGATTAGGAAAGGCACACACCTGTCTATATAAGACCTTACAGCTCACAGTGCATGTCAGAGCAAATGAGAATCATGAGGTCGAAGGAACTGCCCAAGGAGCTCAGAGACAGAATTGTGGCAAGGCACAGATCTGGCCAAGGTTACAAAAGAATTTCTGCAGCACTCAAGGTTCCTAAAAGCACAGTGGCCTCCATAATCCTTAAATGGAAGAAGTTTGGGACGACGAGAACTCTTCCTAGACCTGGCCGTCCAGCCAAACTGAGCAATCGTGGGAGAAGAGCCTTGGTGAGAGAGGTAAAGAAGAACCCAAAGATCACTGTGGCTGAGCTCCAGAGATGCAGTAGGGAGATGGGAGAAAGTTCCACAAAGTCAACTATCACTGCAACCCTCCACCAGTCGGGGCTTTATGGCAGAGTGGCCCGACGGAAGCCTCTCCTCAGTGCAAGACATATAAAAGCCCGCATAGAGTTTGCCAAAAAACACATGAAGGACTCCCAGACTATGAGAAATAAGATTCTCTGGTCTGATGAGACCAAGATTGAACTTTTTGGCGTTAATTCTAAGAGGTATGTGTGGAGAAAACCAGGCACTGCTCATCACCTGCCCAATACAATCCCAACAGTGAAACATGGTGGTGGCAGCATCATGCTGTGGGGGTGTTTTTCAGCTGCAGGGACAGGACGACTGGTTGCAATTGAAGGAAAGATGAATGCGGCCAAGTACAGAGATATCCTGGAAGAAAACCTCTTCCAGAGTGCTCTGGACCTCAGACTGGGCCGAAGGTTCACCTTCCAACAAGACAATGACCCTAAGCACACAGCTAAAATAACAAAGGAGTGGCTTCGGAACAACTCTGTGACCATTCTTGACTGGCCCAGCCAGAGCCCTGACCTAAACCCAATTGAGCATCTCTGGAGAGACCTGAAAATGGCTGTCCACCAACGTTCACCATCCAACCTGACGGAACTGGAGAGGATCTGCAAGGAAGAATGGCAGAGGATCCCCAAATCCAGGTGTGACAAACTTGTTGCATCATTCCCAAGAAGACTCATGGCTGTACTAGCTCAAAAGGGTGCTTCTACTCAATACTGAGCAAAGGGTCTGAATACTTATGACCATGTGATATTTCAGTTTTTCTTTTTTAATAAATTTGCAAAAATTTCTACATTTCTGTTTTTTTCTGTCAAGATGGGGTGCTGAGTGTACATTAATGAGAAATAAAATGAACTTTTTTGATTTTAGCAAATGGCTGCAATGAAACAAAGAGTGAAAAATCTAAAGGGGTCTGAATACTTTCCGTACCCACTGTAGTTATGAACTGATTTAGCCACTTCTGTAGTATGATATGTGTATGTTAAATATTTCAACACTGTTAAATAAATAACCCACACATAGTTAGGAATTAATATAACCTGTGTAGGTAGCTGATTCATACTGTTTAGTTTACATAATGAATTATGTAAAAAGGGGGATTGAAAATATGAATCATGATATTCGTTATATAAATGTACATTCTTGTCTATGCAACCAGTTTTGGTCGCTCAGGGTCAGAATAATAAGAATGCTATCATGGAGTCAGAGAGGTCCCTGAGTGTTTAGACTAGATACACGCCGAGCACCGCCACAACACCCACATATGTTATTATGTTGGACCAGCTGCAGAAGACCGGCCTTGGACGCCCAGTCTTGTGAGATGGGGAGGATATGTGTCTTTCCTCCCCGTTGACAGGTTAGAGCCAATTAGATGCTAGGATGTGATGAAACCTGTGACGAGAATCTATGTATAAAACCATCGGGCTTCCGGTTGAGAAGGAGTTCTGTTTCTCTCAACCTGCGTGTTGATGAAGCGAATCCCTGCTCTTGCAATTGCAGCGCTAGTACTTTGATTGTGACCAGAGAAATAAACCTACCAAATGAGAGAAGTTGTTCGGCTGAATTCTTCCGGAGTTTCTACCAGGCATCCAATATACACCTTAGGAGTGTGCCACTCCTAAGGTGTATAAATGTGTCTGATGAACAGCGTCGTATACCCACTCTGGCGTATGACAGGCCACACTACACATCGCTCTTCAAAAACATCATTGATGATATTGAGATTGCTCTAAAAGACGATCAAAATCAGCATATACCATTTTTATACGGGAAAGTGACGGTAAAGTTACATTTCAGACCTATAAAGCAGTTTTTCTAGAGGATGGCGAGGGATCGTACCCCATACAGTCGTGATGACAATCACTATATGACCTACTATAAATCAAGCTGGTGGCGATCTACCAGGTTTTATTGGTTCCAGTACAGCAATGGACTAGGTGGCATGTTTCGCAGTCTATTCAGAATGGCCATACCACTGCTAAGAAGGGGGTTTAGTATGGCGAAGCCACATTTAAGAACAGCCGCCACTAACATTATGGGTGACATGGTGTCTAATATTGCTAAAAGTACGTTATCAGCCAGACAGGAGGGGAATGGTATGCTGGTGCGCACCCCTAAGGCCTCGAAAAGACCACCTTCTAGGAGGGGGCGTAGCCGGTCATGTGCTAAGAAAAAACGTAAAACCTAAGGGTAAAAACACTAGAGAAGTCAAAAAGAAGACTGGAGCAGGACGTGGCAGACCTCTGATAAGACGCTCCCGGATTTCGCTAAAGGACATATTTTAAGGTTATACACGGAGGACAAAACTATGGCGCTCATTCATAATCATTCTGCAGAATGTGTGAAGTCGGAATTGGACCTGTTTACAGTGCCCTACACACGGATATCCCTTGAGAAATCTACATTTCTCGAAACTCCCGTCTCGGCGATAACAGACACTGGACCACTGGAGTTTCACATACCAGCTAGTGGAGAGGATTACCTTGATCTGAATGACACATATGCGTGTCAAGATCACCAATTCAAACTGTACCGATTTGGCTGCTGATGCAGATGTAGGATTCATAACCTATCCAGGATGTACCCTCTTCAGCACAGGCCTGTTTAGTAAAGACACCTCTTTGCATATGGTCTGTCGTTTTGTAAGCAGAATAAACCCTTCTGTGTGTTGTGGGGATACTTTTTCATGTGTGCAATGTGCTAGTGTAATGTGATAAGAATATGAATAAAAACACTGAGACCATCTTAATCAACAAGTATTCAGTTGTATTACAATCTTTAGGGTACACATAACACCCACAATAAAACCAAATAGAAAGAAGTATACCAACAAGAAGGTATATCATGAATAACATAAAATCATACATAATATCTTTACATTCACTGTTCATAGAAAATTAAAGACAATCCTTACATTCAAGTTGTCATATGCAGAAATATAATACATTCAATGCATCGTATAAAAAACACCATACAATACAAGTCAGTGGGCTGTAGAGAAAATAAAAAATGATAAACGCCTTAAAAACTCATCCACGAGCCATCAGACCTATGTCATTTAGCCTTTTTGGACTTTGGTGTCTTAAGAGGTGTGCTATGTAGAGTGAGTGGTCCTAGAAGGCGTAAATGTGCCTAGGCTGTCATCAACAAACATTTTATTTTTGGCGATAGCATTGCGTAACTGAGTGTTAGGGATGGCGGACAGAGGTACATTTAAATTGGCCAGTGTTTTAAAAAAAAAACTTCCACCCTGTAGGTCTGGAGTGGTCTAAAACATCGTGTGATGCTGTGACACTTTTCATAAGGTCATTCAAGTGTGTACCTCTGACCACTTGGTTATTGATGATGATCTCCCCTTTATCGGTCCATGATACGGTATTGTTCGAACTGTTTAAAGCATCCAAAACGCATTCAGCCTGTTTCTTGCACTTTTTAGGCATGTGCTTTATAACATTACCAAGAATCAGATTCTTTTTCAGTCCATCATTATCATTGCCACCAACAGCCTCATCATCATCATCTTTCGAAAAGCAGGGGATTGAGACATCACTACTTTCGCTTGGTGGTAGTGATAGTGTCAGCATGGTTATCTCTTGTTCACCCTGTCGTACAACCGCCAAGTATCTTTGTAAAATACTTGCATACTTTTTTGGCTTTTTCATACACATTTGTGTCAGGCTGTTGCAACACCTCAGTCATAGCTATATCAAGCTCATTTTGCACAGACCTTCTTATAGAACTGGATAGGGGTTCATGTTGCTGCTGCTGTTTTAACGATTTCAATCTGATGTTGCGGGACTAGAATTATTTTTTGCGTATGGTCTTCCCCCTATTGATAAGACTGACTATAAAAGGAATCGCTGCCCCTAGTAGCGGTAATAAAAACCACCCTGTCTGGTTGAGTGTCTTCTTCTTCTTTGTTAGTTTGATCTTTTTATCCGCAACTGTTCTGATAAGACCCTTCTTCTTCTTTAAGACCGCGTACTGCTTGTCAGTCAAAGGAATATTGCCTCTCAGTACATTGAGGGATATCTCACACAGAGCGTTGATAAAGTTGGTGTTTGCAATACTCACAATGACCCTCCTCACATTAGGTGTAGATTTATAAATCAGCTCCAACAGAGCCAGATTATGTTGCATACGTGACGACATTGTGCTGTTACCTCTTCTGCTTTCTGGGGATATACACCACTGACTGTTCTGACAGCACAGCAGTTCTGAGTCTTAAATGTTCAGGGGTCAATGCTTTATAGTCTATTAGTATATACCCATAGGCAGGATTGGTTGCATCGTTAAACGCCTCTAAAAAATATTTAGTATTACCCGGAAACATTTGTCTGGCCAATAGGGTAGTTTGATATTTATCCCGAGGGTTTTTAAACGGTATGAGATAGTTGGTGTTTAAGCTAATAGTACGAGTAGCCTTGCCTTGAATAAATAGATTTTGTACTAAATATATACAGCTGGGATTTCTATGGTGCACATACTTGGTAAAAACATTTTGAACTTATATATTATTGCTTGCATCATTCATCAAGTAGTCTATGATGAGTAGATTCTTTTTTGTTGGAGGTAGTAGCACATCATCGCACAAAGACTCTGGCAACCCATTTACAAAATGAATGTCTCTTATTTTAAGGAGTTGATTATATAAAGGCTGCCAACGAGTAAATGTAAACAACATTATCAAAACGATGTGAAATAACTAGGGATGCAACGATACCACTTTTTACAAACCGATACGAGTACGAGTATTTTTATTTGTGTACTTGCTGATACCGAGTACCGATACCGATACTTCTTAGATTTGGTCTCCATTAAAGTGCAATTAATTTGGAGGCAGATTTTATTTTATCCTCTGCAGATTATGTCAAGCCTATAGTACAAAATTAACAGAAGGCTATCCCAAGCTTTAAACGTCTTGTGGAAGTCCCTCTAATGTCGGACCATAAAACGCCCCCGTGTCCGGGTTCATAATCAGAATCAGCTTTATTGGCCATGTGTGTTTACACTCACATGGAATTTGACTCCGGTTACACATAGCTCTCATTGTACATATATACACATTTACAATAAGCAAGATAAATATTTTAAAAAAGACATTAGACAGAAAAAGTAGTCCAATTAGTGCAGGTAGTGCAGATGGGGGAGTCTGATTAATTGTTCATCAGGGTGACGGCCAGTGGAAAGAAGCTGTTCCTGTGTCTGGTGGTTTTGGGTAATATTAGGGATCGAGCAATTATATAGGAAGCTGTGTTCCAAGTTATGTTTCCGGTGCTTTTATTGTGGAGGGAGAAACGGAAAGGAAAAGAGGAGTGGAATTGTGGGATATACGTGTGTGAAGGAGATACAAAAGTGGTTCAAGTTACCCTGCAGCGTGTTTTCATTTTATTAGAATTACAAATATAGACACACAACAGACACTCGGCTACAATAATATCATCCGTAGCCGCACAACAGCATCTGAATGAGGCCGCTGCCAGCGCTACTTCTGGTGGACCAGCAACAGTTTGATTCAAACCGGCGGGACGGCAGTAATTTGCGTCGCGGTCGGTGTGAACGCACCATTACTCTACACACCTTGCTGCAAGAGCCGCAAGAGAGCGACGAAAGAGCCGCATGCGGCTCTGGATCACGGGTTGCCGACCCCTGCCCTAGACGTTGAAGTCAGGTAGGACAACAAATCTTTTTCTCCACAAAGCGCGACCAGTTTGTTGTAGCGAAATACTGTTGAGTGGTATCGGTTCTTGGTATCGACAATTGAAATCGATACGAGTACGAGTATTTTAACGCAGTATCGGCCCCCGATACCGGTATCGGGTATCCCTAGAAATAACATCCCTAGAAATAACCCCCTCTGCATTCACAATAATATCCTTGACAAAAAATGTCTGATGGTCTCAGATGCGGTCACACGGGGGCAATGATGTTGGCATTTTGATTGGCTACAAAGGAGTGCACTAGACCAGCCAGTGACTCTGGAGTGATAACCACCGCATTTTTAGCATTTAATGTGACCCCTTTGCATTTGACTGTTGTTTTTCCATGCAGTCTGTTATAGGCATAGCACTTGGGTCCCCCCGATACAAACTCTGTGATGTAGTCTTGCTCAGGGAGACCACACACATCACCACTATTTATCTCATCAGTCAAGTCACCAAGATACGCCCCTAGAGGTGGAACAGCCTCTCCCTGCCTCGACGTAAAGACAACACTGTCTGTGTCACAATACAACACCCTCTCCTGCAGAGTGTCGAGCACATCATAAAGCATAAGCCTGACATGGGCCGTTGTCATAGTTCCTATAAAGACATTTACATCCTTAATACGTGAAGCCTTGCCATCTGCATAACGCCACTGCGCCATAGGCACATCATCTGAGATGAAACAGAATTGCCACACATCAAATTGATCACTATACATCAGCTGGGTAAACCGTGCAGGGTCTATGATCAGCTCACATGAGGCCATGTTACTCCGCATGCTGAATCGCCCCCACAAGGAGTTTAGAAGTAGCTTGTTGCAACTTTGCATGGCCTTGTTGACCCTGATTTTGCTAGGATCGAGCTGGATCCCCTGCATTTTTAAATAGCCGCTGACATTTCTCCTGCTCTGCTCTGCTGACCTTGTGGTACAACTTCATAGCGTTCGTACGACCACCAAAGAGAGCCTCTCAGGGGTCTAAACGCACACGCTTTTTGTATTTTGCCAAAAAGGTCTGCACACCAGCACTGGTTAGCTTTAACGAGGCCCACTCACACTCCCACATCACAACAACCTCTAGGCCATGCTGTCTCTGCAAGGTATCTATTTTGTCCATAAATGCCTTGTATTGTCTACCATAGGTGACCTTGGTGACAGGATTCATGCTACTTTGTACATGACATTTGACACACCCGTGGAAGAAGCATCCTGCAAACTCATAACAACAGCCACAGCGTTATAGCCATCCACATAGAAGGGCGCAAATGCCTGCTCGCCATGGTTCAGTGCATGTTTGATCTCAATGTTCTCAGTGTGGGACAGATATTCAAGCCACTGCATAGATGCATCAGAATACGTCTTATTCTGTGGGGTGTATGTTCCTTCATACGTCAACGCTACGGTGTCTCTGGGCAAGAACAATGTTTTGAACACACCCATGCAGCTAGAGGCCAGGGTGGTGAAAGCAAATGGGTCCAACTGTGTGCACTCCATAAAACTCTCGATAGGTGCTACACGCTTTGCGCAGCAACTCAACATCGTTGACACAATACTCTCTGATCTCTGTTTGAAAATTGAACGTTTTACCACGCACCGTCTCATACCAAGTCATGAAGGCTGTTTTGTCAGTCAGACATCTCTGCATAGCCATAGTATGAGGGATCAGGGTATTTACCATTATAATACTCGTGATCTCTGGTGTTGAACTTGTGTGGGAAATACCCCTTTGCCAGATCCTCAAAGCCTAAGGCTGAAAGATTCTGCTCGTTATCCCGGCCAGTCCGTGGGAGAAATGCTCAGATATTCAAATTTATATAATTAAAAGATTTAATAAAAGATGATGACAAAACAGTTATACATTACTCGAATCGAGGCCTTCCTCCTTTCTGCAAATTCACAGACTGTAAACAGTTAGCTGTCGCCTTCACGTCCAGGAGAAGAGAGGCTTACAAATGCCGCTATTAGTTTAAATACTCTCAGTCACGGAGCTTAAGGCCCTCTCATTGGTTAGTTATTCTTAACATCTCGATTGTCCATAGGTCCATTTGCTTTTGGAGAAGGCGGAGGCTCTTCATCCTCCAGGGACAAAGGAATAGTCCATCTTCAACGTATCCTTGCGCCTCCTTCCGGTCCCAAATGTCTGTGTCTCACTCCGCCTTCCCCCAGCAACACATGAAGGAACCACTTCTTCTTCAAGAAACAGTCCCACATTCCTAACTCCTATAGAATCATTATATAAAAACCCATTCACACCTAAACATTAAACAATATGACATACAGTGACTTTCTTAATACATACAATTACATATCCTTCATAATGCCCTTCATTATTTATCATATCCTTCTCATGCATTGTAATGTACACTTAAACAATCCTTTATTACACATGTACAGGCAATTTCAAGCTCACTAATCTATTAGAACTTAACAATTCCCTCTCTTGATGCTATTTAATAGTATCAACACAAACGTAATAACTCTTTATTGTCATCCACAGTGCAAAAACATCAACAGTGAAAAAACTTCTCTCCCTCTCTTGACAGTGTAATATATGCGGTCACAAAAATTAATATGTATCAGTGTGGTTCTATTCATCACACAGGTAAAAATCTTAAAATCTGGAACTGTAATGACTATGTCTGCTTATCTGTGTGCGTCTGTGTGTCACTATATGTTCTTTTGTGTGTGTGTTGGTGGGTGTCTCTCTATGTGCGTGTTGTGTAAGCCCTGTTACATCCTGTTCCTCTCCGCATCACACTGGCTCCATCATCTCCAATTGCTTGCTTCAACTCCTCATCTCCTCGATCTGACTCCATTTCTCCTTCATTTTCCAGCAGACTCCATTCTCCAGTTATCTGTCACCATGGGTTGCAGCGCTCTTCTTCCCGTCAGCGCTCCGATGTGACACTTGGAGTCTCTGGTCTGATGTTGCGGTCTTCTTTCAACAGAAGCATGGTGGAGGTTGATGATGGGGTGGTGAATGTAGCTGTGAAGGAAAGTTAGAACATACAGAGAGGCCTCCGGACTGGCTCTCATTATACTTCCGCCATGTCATAATACTCCGGCGGTGAGGCTGAACAGAGCAACTCTCCATCCATGTTTTCCTCATCCACTTGTATCTCTGGACCCATCAACGGCAGCATCAACTATTGGTCCTCTCTGGTCAGGGCTACAGAAATCAAATGGGTTATTAAAGTTCTCAGGCATGGGATACAACAACATCCACAGAGTATCAAAATCACTACCATAATACCTACTGCAGTAATTACTGAGAGGATAAACGATTTATACTTACCAAACCACTTTTCCATGAATCCTGTGAACTCATTCCCCACTCCGGAGTTCTCAGCCAATTCTTTGCTAAGTGAGGTAAGTCCTGCTAATGCCCTGGACACTGAACCATCTGGGGCGGTATTATTTGGAATAAACGTGTAACACATTAACCCAAACATTTTACATACCCCACCCTTCTCAGCAAGCAACATGTCCAGAGCCATTCTATTTTGATAGGTCATAAGGGACGTTTTGTCCAACTGCTCTGTGATGCCTTTAATTGCATCCCTGCTGTAATTGACAAATCTTTGCTGATTATAATAAATGTAATTGATCCAGTCTACGTTCTTGTTCACTGTGGGCCATATGAAAATGGATTCAAATCCGGTAGCTATTTGATTCCTAGCTTTGAATTCATCTGGAACTCCTCTGGGTACTCCTATGCTATCGATATACACATTCCTATCAAAGGAAGTGGATAATATATCTCTCCGTCTTCTGTTTAACCTATCGCTCCTAATTGACGTCGTGCCAAGCAGATTTAGATAGTCTTTTCCTAATGGAACCATTGTCACCGGCATGATCAATCTAACTAGAGCACAGGTTCCTCTCCAATCTTTTGGGAGGTAGTCTCTGAGCGCCTTGTCACCACAGTACCACCATATATCCGCTCTTGCCACTGTCTGGTCACTTACCATACCACTGCTGATGCTCTTCTCCTCTGCGGTAACATTAATGATAGTGTGACAATGGCTCAGGATTCCCACTTGGACTGAACCTTGCGAACGATGTAGACAAGTGTAGTTGCCTTTGTAATATGTAAACACTGGTGGATGAACTGGGGGCACCGCTGGAAATAACAAATCAAGTGTAGCACAACTTTTATCAATATTGTTTTTATAAAGTCCCAACATGCATTTGAACCCTTCAGGATCATTCTCGGGATTCAATGCAAATGGCACTGTTGCCAACTGGGGCCGTGCCTTAGCACACACTAAACAATCCGGTCGTTTTAGGTCTCTTGCTGTGTACAAAAGCCAATTAAGCCAGGTATTAGTCTCACTAAAGCCTGTCTCTGTCTCAATTGTCTGCCTTACACTTGATATGTTAAGGTACTTCACTATAGAGTCTGGTGTAGGCCTAACTGGTGCAAGGTTCAACCGAGACTCACTATTTGGTTCTGGTATATTTATCCTAATTGTATACATTGCAGCACCATTTTCTATTCCTAATTTATAATCACCTGCCATTTCCACTTGTGGATTGGTTATTGCTAAAGTAATCATATTGCATTGATATTTTGACACTGTTCTAGTTGTACATTGGTTAATTTGGCCTGTCAGCGAGATTTCTTTATATCTCCTGTGTCCCTGATTTACATGACCAATGGGGTTAGTGTTTGAGAAAATGTCATCCCAATCACACTTTCCAGTGCATAGATATTTGTGATGCCGGGAATTATCCCATATTACTTCATCGACTGACTCACGCATATGTATTGGACATCCTCCTACTCTACACAGGTCAAATGTTCCAACACATAGGCGACCTATATTACAGCGGATCTCAATTGGTCCATCAATGCTATCACGCTTAACACGTTTGACATGGAGAACAGGGCTAGGTGTGTATTTAGCATTAATTAGTGTACGATCCCTCTCTGTCTATAGTGAACACAGCATCATGTGTTCCAATTGTACTTTTAACTTTTCTTTGCTGCTGTACCTCCCACCAAATGAAGGGAAGCGCTATTACACTTAACAAAAATACTGCCCCTAAGCAGTATTGTGTAGCTGTGAATTCTCTTTTCTTACTGATTCTGCATTTCTCTGAGTCTTCCATTTCTACTCAGAATCTCCTTCCGGCTCAGTCACACCTTCCGCTGTTGGTTCTGCTGCTTTGGCTGGTGGATCTGCAGGCAAACAATGGGTTAGATGATGCCACTTGATCTTATTGTGTCCTCTTACCTGGAGAGCATATGAAGTCTTTGCAACGACTTCAAATGGCCCAATCCACCTAGGTTCAGTCCACTTCCGCTTGTGCACCTTCAGTCTAACCCAATCACCTGGCCCTACTGATGGCACGTTCCCATCAGCTGGCACTTTCTGAGCTCTTGCAACCTGTCGAGAGAGAACTTTGATCTGGTCAGACAATTTCCCAAAATATTCTGTTTCTTCTACCTGGAATATGTCAAACACAGGACTCTCTCCCAACTCTCTTCCTGGGCTGGGCATCGGTCTTCCTGTCAATAGCTCAGGGGGAGAGAAAAAATCTCCCTCCTTATAGACATTATGTACAGTCAGGTCAACTTGGTGGCCTGGCAAATACTAGCTATTATAGTGTTATCTTTTGATTAGCTCTCTCGACTATACCCAGTGATTGTGGGTGATAGACTGCTCCATGTGAATGTGTGATTTCTAAATATCTCTCTACTTCTAAGTGTTTGTTTGCAAAATGTGTGCCATTGTCAGACCTGATTCAGAGATTTTTCCTTGAATAATTTTCCGGGCTGCCAAATGTCTTGTGGCGTCGTTCAATCAAGTCAAGTTATTTGCTGTAGCTCAACACTGGTCTCCTCCCTCCTTTTTCTGAAACAATACTGTGGATATCATCCCATTTGATTCAGAAACAGTCAGGTGGAAGGGTTTGGAATAATCAGGTGCAGAGAGCTTGGATGCTTGACCAAGTTCTTATTTTGGGGAAAATTGATAGTGTCACACTGAATCTTGATTTGGCTTCAGGGTAATCACCACATTGTGTTGAGTGGTGTGCCCTACATCATCTCCTCCTTTTGACCAGATCTGGGGCGGCTCTTTTTACTTTCTTCTATTTTTTTCTAACGGGCTTGAAACACTCTCTAGCCCGATGTCCAATTTTTCCACAATTATAACAGCCTTGCCATTCTTTGTTCACTTGTCTCTCTGCCAACGAGGTCGGTCTTCTTCGTCTTCTTTTCTTTGTTGTTCCATTTCTCTGTCTCGATCTCTGTCTTCTTGTTCCTTCTTGGCTTGCTCCAGAGCGTTGGTCACAGATTCTTGGATGAGATATGCGATATCTTCCATAACCACCATATGTTTTCTTGCCGTTGCTGGATGTGCTTCCTCAGCCTCCTGTCGGCTTTTCGTTGTTCTTCTGGGATTGTCATGTTTAGGGCTGCATCACAGGCTGCATCAACCCATGACAGTGGGGTCTCCGTATGATTTGGCTCTGACATCCTGAGAGAATCAGGTACTGACTTTGGCTTATATAAGGAAATGTAAATGTAGAAATTAAAATAATAAACAATATGTGTCTAACGTGCAAATGTGGTGCAAATGGGAAAAATACAATTTGTTAGGTTTTTGGGGGAAAAAGTTTCACTATTATTGAGCTGGTCGAGAATAACCCACACTGCAATTAAAGAAACAATTTAAAATCCAAACACTGCAATTCAACAACAATTTAGAATCCAAACACTGCAATTGAATACACATCCGAAATCAACCACACTGCAATTGCATTCAAACACAAAAATATTCACACTGCAATTCAACACCCATACAGCAATTGGATCACAATCCAAAAACAATCACACTTGAATCGAATAGCTATTGGATAGGTACGATGTATTTATAAAAACTACAATTGTTAAAAAATTTAAATTATTAAATTACCAAAATGTTATTAATATAACTATCATTAATGTGTAAAATGTTTTATCTATCTCCTCTATCTCTGCTATCACTATTGTCATGTGAGACTAAGTGTGTGTCAACTGTGTGAAACTAATTAACTGTCAGTTCTATTATTGTAGTACCCTATCTAACCACAGTGGGTCTAACCGCTGTAGTACCCTAGCTTTACCACACGATGGTGCTAATTTATTATACCATGTAGTACTCTACCTGCCCGCTGGGGTATTAGTCCTCCAACCACCAGAGGCGCTATATCCTATCTTTGGATACACACTTCCACTTCCTGTCTGTCTCACGTGCCTGATCTTATCTATCTTTTATGACCCTCTTTTACGACCCTTTGTTCAAACTTTCCTTTGAGGCCTACGTTTCTTACTTTACAATTTAAACTATAAATGGCAGTTTTCAATATCTTTTACACTAAAAACATACAACAGGCAATTACCCTGTACAACAGATACAACGCTTTCTTCTTCCTTTTCTTATTTTTTACAACAAATACACTTTCCAACTGATACGCTTCTACTGATTTGTTTTTTCCAATTCGTTATTTTTGTGATAGCATCTCGTCTTGGCCAGAACTCATGCTATGCAGCCTTCCCCGATTAATTTTAGTTATCTTGCGGTGAATCTCTTCCGAGGCATACCATACGTTGCCCTCTGATGCAACCACTCTACTCTGTCTGCTGCACCAACTTATTCAGAAACACCCGTCGTCCTTTCCAGATTAATATTTGATATGCTGTTCTAACAGTAACCTAAGTATTGGTTCTCGGAGCTCGGAGACAATGAAGGGCCCGTCGACTTACTAAACGTAACTCCTCGCGCATGCCAATCCCCAACCTTACTGGAGATACAAGGCGATATCTCAGGCCACATTAGGACTTTAGTTCTGTTAGAAACCCGTGCAAAACTGGTTAAAATACAGTTACAATTTATTTTTTAAAATCTGTCGCGTATATAACGATTGCGACCAAACTCAAAGCCGTCAGTTATGTATTTATCATAAAGAAACTAAGTAGTTACTCGACGTTGCGAACACATTCACACCTCTTCAGGTGGAAGAAACCTCTGAGCTTCACAAACACATAAAATCTCTCACTCAACATAAAGCTTCCACTCATGCAGTGCAACAGCATCCATACAACGTACGCTATGTACACTGATTATCACCTCTTCTATCTTAATGATATATTTACTTTATTTAATAGTTATCACGGTAACAATGTATCACTGCGTCAGACCATCCTTCCTCTGCTCACATCTAAATGTCCTAGTTCTACCTAAACAAGGTTCGTTATTAACAGGTCCTTGTCATTACCTTTTAGTGAGGCGCCTCATGTGAACAGAGAAAAGCCGATGTGCCGCAGGCTTGTCCGTCTAAAATCACTATCTCCACACGAAACAGCACCGGAATCACGTCGGGGTCACCAACTGAAAGATTCTGCTCGTTATCCCGGCCAGTCCGTGGGAGAAATGCTCAGATATTCAAATTTATATAATTAAAAGATTTAATAAAAGATGATGACGAAACAGTTATACATTACTCGAATCGAGGCCTTCCTCCTTTCTGCAAATTCACAGACTGTAAACAGTTAGCTGCCGCCTTCACGTCCAGGAGAAGAGAGCGTACAAATGCCGCTATTAGTTTAAATACTCTCAGTCACGGAGCTTAAGGCTCTCTCATTGGTTAGTTATTCTTCTCGATTGTCCATAGGTCCATTTGCTTTCGGGAAGGCGGAGGCTCTTCATCCTCCAGAGACAAAGGAGTAGTCCATCTTCAACGTATCCTTGCGCCTCCTTCCTGTCCCAAATGTCTGTGTCTCACTCCGCCTTCCCCCAGCAACACATGAAGGAACCACTTCTTCTTCAAGAAACAGTCCCACATTCCTAACTCCTATAGAATCATTATATAAAAACCCATTCACACCAAAACATTAAACAATATGACATACAGTGACTTTCTTAATACATACAATTACATATCCTTCATAATGCCCTTCATTATTTATCATATCCTTCTCATGCATTGTAATGTACACTTAAACAATCCTTTATTACACATGTACAGGCAATTTCAAGCTCACTAATCTATTAGAACTTAACAAGGCCTCTGGTGTTTTGGACAGACGCATGGGTAGAAAGCTGAATGAGTCAATCCATCTCTGCTGATATGTCTTGTCATACATGAGTATGACCCGGCTACCCCTCATGGTCACATTAGGTGTGATGCCCTGCTTGACAAAATACTCCAATAGTATATAGTTGTCAAAACCAGAGGCATTGTGGGCTTTGAACGTGTACCCTCGGTACTTTGGCTTTCTGTATTTACATTACATTTAGCTGACGCTTTTATCCAAAGCGACTTACATGATATACAGTATACAGTAGACCGTAGACACGGTGAGCAATTAGGGTTAAGTGTCTTGCTCAAGGACACAATATGGACTGGCTGAGCCGGGGTTTTGAACCACCGACCCTCTGATTGAAAGACTGACTTGCTAACCACTGAGCCACAGTCGCCCCGAATTACGCCCCGTATTCCTGTACGAATGTCTCGACACATTTCAGTGTGGGAAAACAAAACTTGTGTCCGTCATCATCCATAGCACACACATAATTTACCTCGTGTTTACCATTGTGATAGCGTGTCTCAAAATCAAACAGTATATACGCGTTTTGGGGGTCTTTCTTTTCGCAGGGCTGCATAAAACACTCATGCTCAGCGTCAGCCTCCATCCGGGGCTCGCCACAGTGTAGACATGATGGTTGTGGGCATGTATGGGGGGTTTTGGTAACTACCCGCAGTAGTTCATGTCTTTACAGGGGATTTTGGAATGGACATGCTCTGGACGCTTGTGTTGATCAAAGCAATATTTTGATTTACAGATGCGCTTACAATCAGCACATTTCAGGGTGTCACGCTTGTGGGTCTGACACTGCTGTAAAACAGACATTGCATAGATGTTCACAGTTGTGATACATGATTGTTTCGTAGGCACGATAGCAGTAGTTGCACATGTATGTTGCCCCAAAGAACCCTGTCTTATTCTCAATCATGTAATAATGGTCATTGTGCAGGTATAACCACGCGGTCTGTGGATGCGGAGCGTTGTGTTTTGAAACACTGTAGGTTTTTAGCGCCTGTGTTGTGATGAAATATTATGATCTTTATACCTAGTAGTCTTTCAAATAGGCCAACATCAGAGAGTGCAACACAATGCATGGAGTCAAGACCTGCTGCTTGTTGTATCTGTGCTGCATATGTCATTTTGTCATGCTCTGTCATGGATGGAGTTTTAAAATGAGCTACACTGATAGCGAAACAGAGGTTATTTCCTACATTGGCACAG
The DNA here is from genome assembly GCA_023566465.1 of Cottus gobio. NCBI lineage: Eukaryota > Metazoa > Chordata > Actinopteri > Perciformes > Cottidae > Cottus > Cottus gobio. The sequence goes on from CM042231.1 coordinate 23,974,652, forward strand.
TTGTATAGGAAACGCACCTTCTTGGAAATGATCTCATCATAGGTTATACGATCTAGTTTGAGACGACGCCCTGCACCTCCGTTTCTATTTTGAGCAACAGTCACCATAATTTCCAGCTCATCATCTGCTATGGACTCATCGTTGCTCTGCAGAACCTGTGCTATCAGCTCCATAAACAGGTCTATATTGTACGCATCACTGGATTGTAAAATGGCTTGCACATCACTGGCCAGAGAGGGACCACACAACACTACATTCAAAACGCTCCCTGCCGGAGAGGCAGCCAACGCCTGGCTGATAACACCAGATACCCTGTCTCTGACCATGTCTGGGACCTGCTCGATGTCATTGAGGTTAATACTACTGAAATCCACACGTTGGCGCAATTCAAAAGCATTAAAATTGGGGATACCACGTGTATGCATGGCATCCCTATTGCCGCCACCCACTTGATAAGCTCCTCCCGTCCCACAAGTGCTAGTAGTAGCCCCAGCAGTAGCATCAGCATGAACATTAGCATCACCATCATTAGACATAGCATTATCGCACACATCCACATCACCAAACACTGGACGTGCGACAATAACATCATCATCATCAATCACTATTATATCCTCTGTTGTATGGATTTGTACATAAGCACCAGGATTTGTCATATGCACTATCACATGTTCAGGCATCACCGACTCATTATCAACAACATGCATAGCTTCAGGCATCACCACAGCATTATCAACAATCGGCATAGATTCAGGCATAGCATCAGCCACGGCTTCTGCCTCGGCCTCTGACATAGCATCAACACATGCTGCTACCTCCGCATCTAGCTGTGCCTGCTCGGCCATACATGCCACCAATGCACTTAATGCTGCCTCGTTATCAATTGCATCCTGATGCAATGTATTGAAATTCAGCTCCGAGTCATCGATATTATCAACATCTAAGTTATATGCCGCCACATCAGCATGATCATTACCACCTGAAGCTGCAGCTGCGGCAGCCATCTGATCTGCCAATACCGTTAATTGTAATAGGAGAGCCACAGACTCCTGATAAATTACGTCGACATGCGGTATAGAGTCATTGTCATAATCGTCATGAGTAGCCAAGTGGTCAGACATATTGCTATATACATGCTCTATACTCTGTCTTAAAACTTTGCTGTGGGGCTCCATGAAAGCCCTCGTTAATAGATACACAAAAAACAAAACAAGAACAAATCACCTCTTTAAGCCAACACTTTTGGGGTGTATAGTATGGCCCTTTTATCGCTTCTTGGTAGCAATGCGGTTGATGTCTAGCACAGATTGGAATGCCCTGTTCTGTATAAGAGACTGTCTAGATTGTTGATCACGGATAGCTACGACCATATCATATAACAGGGTGCTGGCAACGTGTAGCGATGTGATCCCAGACCTCAACTCCTCATACTGGTTGTTTGTGTAACCGCCGTCCCACATAGTTGACGCCCATGCTTCTAAGGATGCGGCACTATTTACCAGATCTGCAGGGTCATCTGACGGTATGTCACTACACTGTGTACCTTGTTCGGCGGTATGTACTGTCACTAATTCTCCCACAGGTATGGCGGGCACCAGGTTAACAGCATTCAAACACACATTTGCCGCTTCTGGAACAGGTGCAATGAGCTGTTCGCGGTTACTTGATGTTGGGGTGTACGGTTGTATATCCAATGCGCCTGTAAAGACGACGCTGCTGTTGTGGTGGTTGTTGTGGCTGTGGTTGTTGTTGTTGTTGTTGGCGGTAGCAGCGTTGTTTACCACGTTGATAGGGCTGTTCAACCCCGGCACTGCATTAGATGATGGGTTGTTCTGCACATTCAAACTCCTAAGACACACACACACAATTAATTAATTACTTAATAAAAATTAACAAGCATCTATAAAGCAGATATACTGGTAGTAAAACACAATGATCTTAATTCGTTACATACCTTTGGCACAGCCGCTTTGAGGGGTTGTCGGGATTATCCTCTGGAGATTCAATGACCTGCTCTGCTGCCGATGCTGGGGCCGGCTGCACTTTCGGTCTCCGGAGAGATAATCTGTTATAAAATAGAATTAATAGTTTATTATACATAATGACATAGTAAAAATGTATACAGCAATAAGAAATAGATGTAGTGCTGATAGTAATCTTTTCATTTGTTACATACCTGTTGGGTCTTCTCTTAGACTCTTTAGGGCGTGTTTTTATATCTGTGGTGATATATTCTGGACCGCTGGTATGTATGTCTTCAGGTGTCCGGAGTTGATTCTACATAAACAACTTCTCTGTACTGATCCTCGAGCACCGCTACCGCTAGGGCCGTTTCACTATGGTCGATATCAACATCAACCCTCTCTCTACCAATTTGTAACACCTGTGAGCATACACGGTTTTCGGCAAATATCGGATCTCTGATGGTATCTATGTCCCTGTTTAATGTAGCGGTGCGCGGTGTGGCATCCACCTCACACTCGTGGGGGGTGGAGGCGTAGGGGGCTGTGGCCGGGGTAGGTGTGGGGGGTACTTCGACACCTCGGCGCTTCTCTTTTGATGGTGTCGGAGAACCAGGGCTCAGGCGGCTGCATACACAATGTTAAAACAGACATGCGTTAACGTCAATAATAATAATAACAGTTGCTGTAGTAATAACCCTTAATCTTGAGGCGGGTACATACCGTCTGGCTTTTGGCGCTGTTTTAGCGACCTGCTTCTTTGTCCGTGGCGCTTGTTCAGGGCCGGATGAAGCGACTGGGGGTTGCGCATTCACACCTCGCGATTGTGCTTTCACGGTGGGGTGTGGCACTCAATGTGATACAATGTGTTAGAAACAGAGCACATTCAGGCTATTTAACGCTAGTATTAAACACATTCTTAGTTTTATACATACCGTTTGGCTTTATCCCCCGCTTTAAGGTTTTTGTTAACTGCTGGTAGTCCGGATCCTGCTTGTTTATTACGGTGGGGCGGCGCCTCGTTTTCTTTCAAAGCAGCAGAATCCCGTTTCGCCCTCCTTGAGACAATCAATGTTAAAAATAAATATACAGATAGATAGCATAGAATCCTGTACTAGTGTTAAACCCCAGTGCTGCTAATAAACACATCGATACATACTTTTGGGTCTTTCTGGCGCTCTTAACAGCTGTTTTCAGCAGAGCCGGTCTCCCCTGCTGCGCGTGCGGAAGGACAAAGTCGTCCTCGGAGTCTAAAGTAATGGATACACGTTAAAATACAAATACTACATTGAAATAAAATACATGTTTATATTGTACAGACACACACGCAGATACATCCACACAAACTTTTTACCTGTGTCAAACCATGGCCATATCGGAGTTCTCGCGGATTTGGCCTCAACACGTGGTGCATTCAAGTGCTCTCTTCCTGAAGCGGATCTGCTGTTGTCTGCTAAATCGATCCTGCTACTGCTACGGATCTCTTCTAAACAGGTGTATATACATTTAAACTGTTTTTAACACATTCTTTACAACTGAGATGGTATGATATTGAAACAATTATTATTAATAGACACTTTTAAAAACAGAATGTTATCCTGCGGCTAGCTATATCATGTATGGGCTCAACATTACATCAAGCTATTCACCACGTGGTAGAGACATGTCCTACAAATGCGAAAAATACAGATACTAAGTATGTACCAATACCAGGAACTCAGGAGCAGGAGCAGCGGTCAATGAAGAAGAAGTACATTACATTACATTTAGCTGACGCTTTTATCCAAAGCGACTTACATGATATACAGTATACAGTAGACCGTAGACACGGTGAGCAATTAGGGTTAAGTGTCTTGCTCAAGGACACATCGACATGGACTAGCTGAGCCGGGGTTTGAACCACCGTCCGTCCCTCTGATTGAAAGACTGACTTGCTAACCACTGAGCCACGGAAGTAGATCCAGAGGCAAGAGAATCAGCAGCTGAAATCATCCACATTTATATACATGCCTGGAGGCGTGTTTTAAAATTACACTCCTCCTCCATATGTTAATTGACCCGTGCACAAACGGAGGTCTCAGATTGGTCAATGGATATCAGGTATGCCTTTTTATTTTTAAAATGGATGCCGGACATTTTTGATATTTTTCAAAATGGCTGCTGGGGACACGCCCCCCCCCAAAGGCCAGACACGCCCCCTTATTTTTGATACTTTTTTTGAATTTGATTTTGATTTTTGAGATTTTTTCAAAAATGGCTGCCAGTGGCCAGCGCCATTTTGAAACGTGTATGCGCATAAATTATGCAGATGTATGCAAATGTACTGTTACGCGCAATACTGGGCCCTATATACTACTGCCGTGGTTGACCATCAGCGGGTGTGTGTGTGTGCCAATTTTAAAAAAAGACACCGAGGAGCGTCATTGGATGCATCTTTTTTTTTTCGGACAAAAAGACCCCGAGCTTGTCGATAGCACTGACGTTGTTGATACATCCCACATCGCTGTGATGCCCATTCACTTGGTCTGTTAGGTGACCTCTGTGAAAAGAGACACACACACACCTGGTGTTGTCCCACTACGGCCTGCAAGAGATCATGAGTGTCAGGGGCACCTTATACACCACATTTTGAGTCCACGAGGCAGCCACCTCCCAGTCCAACCTGGACCGCATGGGATTCCAAATACCCCCAGATTTGAGGAATGTCCTCAGTGACCAGGGAAAGATGACATTCATTCAGATGTATGTGGAATCCCCGCATGTACACGCGCTTTTGCACAGATTAAAAAAAACTTGAGATTGAAGTGATTTCAGGCTGTGGATGAGCAGGACTGGTGGCCGGTTTCAGTCTGCAACTGCATGAAGAAAACGTGACATACCGTGTTAACTATGCGTCTGTTGATATGGCAGAATATGTTCATGTCCAGCTCAGCTGTGTCGGCATCATCTTTGAGCTCATAAGAAAACGTGACAAAATGTCAACTATGATTTGATTTCGACATACATACATACGATAGGGTTAGTATATACACATCATGACATTGATATATTTACCTTGGTGGTGTTTTCAGGTCTGTCATTAAAGTGCCATTCAAGCGCCCCCTCAGTGGAGCCACAGTAACATCTGGGCTATCACATCCCAACAGCTCAGAGAAACCCTGGATTAGTGCTGGAGTTGCCAGGTATGACGCCAACTGGAAGCCCTACCAGTTAGAGCTGGCTCTTGAGGAGCTGTTATCCGGGCACCCTCTGTCAGCAAGGGACTTCCAGCTGAGCGTCATACTCGGCACCAGCACTCGCAGTGGCAAATCCACCAGCTTCCAGCGAGGCTTTATTGGACTGGCAGTTCATTCCGGCGGCAGTTGCTACAAGACACCTCCACCTCTGGATAACTGGCGCAGGAATGAGCTGCACAAACTCCGGATAAAGCACCTTTTCTGTTTATGCCAGATCCTGGAGGGCAACACCGCTGGATGAGCAGGACTGGTGGCCGGTTTCAGTCTGCAACTGCAGGAAGAAAATGTGACATACCGCGTTAACTATGCCTTCATCACGTCTGTTACTATGGCAAGTACAACACAGTGTCAGCATTTACACATCACCTGGATTTATGTAGCTGCATGCCTTTCATGGAGGCGAGAGAGGTCCCTCGTGATGCTGTTCACTGGTTTCCCCCATTTGACGACAGGAATCCAAAAGATGCTGGTGGGACTTTAAAACCTACGTTCAGCTCCACTGAGGCGCTGAAAAACCAAAGACCCCGTCAGTGGAGGCAGAAAAGACTCTGGAGGTCTGTGTTGAGATGGAGAGGCGGGGTCTGTGTTGAGATGGAGAGGCGGGGTCTGTGCTTCTCCACAGGGTTGGAGAAGTACCGGGACCACGGCATGCCCTGGATGCACACCATCATCCAAGGCCTGCAACATTTGCAAAAGACCCCAAACACCTTCCTGACTGTGCTGACCCATCTCAGCTGTGTAGGCATGTTGATGAATGGCGACTACATCGACTACAACAACCTCAGGGAGCTGGTCAGCGAGATGAGTAAGGCCGTGGACCAGGGAAAGCTCCAGAAGTATCAGGTGCTCTCCCGATTCGCACTACCAAAGGTGAAAAATGTGGCACTCTTCAAGCTCCATTAACAGATTCCTGTCTCTCTTGTGAAGCCAAATACTGCGTTGCCCTGCCTGAAAAGAAAAGCCACAGGGACGGAGGGTGAACCCGTGAGAAGATGTTCAGGCTGTGGATGAGCAGGACAAAAGCAACCCTGATTTCACAACGCAAGCACTATGTGGGCTGCCCAGCCACTGGAACAGTTCAACAGTACCCTGTGGCGACAGGACAGACTCTACTCGTCCAACCACTCCAGGTCCAGGCCCTCTCTTCTAAATGATGTCTTTTCCACCCCATAGTCAAAAAAGAGCTCCTCATCCACTTTGTCTTTCAAGCCCTGAAGACAATCAATCACAGGTGCGTCCTTTCCACCCAGTTTCATTGAACACTAGAGTGGCTTCAGGTTAGGCATTTTCTGAGAATGATTAATCCTTCTGCCCACTGTGTCAATGTCTGGGTGGCACCTGCAGGCATGGGCATAAATACAAAGAGGCTGGTCTGCATGCCGGAAGAAAAACATGTACCCCTGTTGGGATACATGGGCCTCCAACCTCTTTCTCCCCTCACCAGCTGTTATTACTTCCCCGTGGTAATTGCACACAATGTCTCCTTGAGAAAAGGGCATGGTTGCAACTACTCCTGTAATCAAGAAAACGCAAGTCAGATCAACATATCACCTTTACAGATTGGCAAACCTTTCAATATTTTGCTCATTTTCAGTGTCCCCGTATGCCAATAAAATTGAATGGCTTTCTTATCGAACCCTTTGGTAACGCTGATGCGTTTGATGGCCAAACCCTTCCACCTCTGGGTAGTCACGCCCTCGATGACCACTGGGTTTTCTTGGATTTGGTATTTGGGGGGCTGGCTTCCACCTCTGCACAACCTCCTCTGCCGTTGGAAGGTTGGCCTTCCAATCTTCCTTAAGGATCATCCTGTCCACACTCCCAGCTGACGGCTTGCGACTTTCGCACTTTGCTGATGGAAAGAATACAGACATGTTCAGTCATGAAAGTCATTTCTAACACTAAATTCATTGCTGGGTTCGTGGGGCTTTTAGATTGTCGTATTAAAATTGATTGGAGTACTCACACAGCAATAGTTTCACTCTCTTTTCATGCTGCCGTGTTCTCCACATATCAGAGAAGGAGCGGTTCTCTGGAAAGCCAGCATCCGTCCTCTGCTTCTTGGTCGGTGGCTGGCCGTCATGTCACGGGAAACGCGGCGGTGAAATCAGGAAATCCTTTGAGAAAACACGGGACGCCTCGTGCAGGAGAAGAGCTGTGAAATGAGGGGAAAGAAGGGATTAAATGATTACCAATTGGGACAGTATGTCACGAGGACTCTCAGGCGTTATTGTGATGTTATAAGATGAAGAAACCTACCTGCTCAAGGATTCCAGCAGTTGAGCTGTGGCCACGACATCTCCTGGGACCGGCACCCAGTTTTGTGCAGCAGTAGACTAACTCAAATACCGGGCCACATCCTACTTTTGCGCTGCTGTAAAGGCTGATGCGGCGCACTCCGCTTTGACAGTTGTTACCACCTGCTGGCTGGTGGCCGCTTTCAGTCTGAAATTGCAGGAAGAAAACGCAACATACCGTGTCAACTATGCTTCCCTCACGTCTGTTAATATGGCAAGTACAACACAGTGTCAGCATTTACACGTCACTTGGATTGATTTAGCTACATGCCTTTCATGGAGACGAGCGAGGTCCCTCGTGACGCTGTTCACTGGGTTCCCATTTGATGACAGGAAAAACCTATCACAGGCATCAATGAGGTGCCCGGGCCGAATGTCGGCGTAGTACACCTGAAACCACTGTGGGGGCAAGAGAGACAATTACTGGACTGTAAAAAGACTGTAGGCAATATACACTTTGTATCATACTAAGCGTCAATGGCAAGCAAATGTTTGCTGGTAAACAACTCACAGCTTCCTCCTCTTGCGACAGGGCAAAGGCATTTTGCATACTGTGACGGCCCAACACTATCACAACTTTGCCATCCGTGGCCAGTCGGTTCATCCACTCTCCAACCTGGAAAACAATGGAAATGAAAAAGTATTAATACATGTCCAAATACATCCATTGCAGCACATCAAGGGGACACGCTCTTCCAAGCTGCTAAAATACAGCATACTCACAGTCATGCCTTACACTGCTACTGGGCGCTGAAAGTGGCGGAAGACCATGACCGCTTCACAGAAGTACCGGTATGTGGTCTTCTCGTTTCCAGATAGCTGAGTGAAGCCGCGCACTTTCCAAAGGCGTTGAGGAAGTCTGCCCTCCCTACCTGCTGAACCTCCTGGCACTCCTTCACGCTGCGTGGGCCATCCAAATAGCGATTGTACCTAGATAACAAAAAGAGAGGTTTTTAAATGCAACACTCAAGATTGTACGATTGTATTGTAGGATGTCGAGTTGTATTAATAGCACAACACAGAGTGAACAGTCTGAAGACAGACGAGGACGCAAACGGCTGCAACGTGAACACGTATTTCAGCATAACTGAATGTGAGCTTGTTGAGGAGAAAAGCGTCGCCACCATGTGTTTCAAGGCAAATTTACAACGGACATCACCTTTCAAACACACTTCAAATGAGTCACATTAAACCACTAAATCAGCAAAACACAAGGAAAAATGGTTAGGAATGAGGGCTTTGGCTGTGATTTTCTGCTATGACAATGCTATGTTCAACATTTTCTTGCAAATGAAATCATTTAATGTACACCTACTTTTGCCAACTAGGGCCACTGCTGACAAAGCCCAGACAAAGCAGGTGCAGTGGCATCCCCCCCCCCCCCCCCCAGAGGCAGAGGTCATCTGGCATGTTGTCCACCAGGAAACCACGCCTACTGAACTCGCCCAGCAGTTCCAAACGGCTGGTCTCGTCTGGCACCATCTGGCAGAACAAATGGTAGTCCCAGGTCCTGCCAACCGAGATCCATTTTCGGCTGGAGCGCTTCATCGCCTTTCGCTCAGCCTTGCGTTCTTCCTCAGTGTTGTGCTTCATACACACCTTCGCCAGGTGAACAGATATGTTGTGTTGGGGTTTCTGACATTTCAGGCAATGGACCATGTTGTGAGCTGCAATCCTTCAGGATAATGACAAATACACAATATTGAGACACGGAGTGTACTTAAACTCAGAATGCAGAAGGATCCACTGAATGGAGCATCAATGACACAAGCAAGTCTTACTGTGGCTTAGTTGGTTGAGACATCCTTGACTTCAATCCGTACTCTGGAACGAAAAACATTAAACAGGTATGAGGTTAATATTCTCACTTTTACATAAACTTTTACCTTTCTGTGTGAATGACTATGGTGAATCTGCCGAACTGAATCCAACTTCCACCTGCTGGATAAGGGGCGGAGTCTATAAATAGTTTGTTCACCTGGCCGTTCACCCTTTTGCACTCCCTGCCAGTGCTCCAGCATATTCCGGTGTCCTTAAGTTATATTCCCGTATCCTGAAGTGTGCGTCTTCAAAGTTAACGTGAGTCCATCCATCCATTTTCCACCGCTTATCCGGGGTCGGGTCGCGGAGGCAGCAGGTCAAGCAGGCTGACCCAGACTTCTCTCTCACCCGCAACATCTACCAGCTCATTCTGGGGGATCCCGAGGCGTTCCCAGGCCAGCTGGGAGATATAATCCCTCCAGCGTGTCCTGGGTCTTCCCCGGGGCCTCCTACCAGATGGACGTGCCTGGAAAACCTCTAAAGGGAGGCGTCCTGGAGGCATCCTAATTAGATGCCCGAACCACCTCAGCTGACTCCTTTCGACACGAAGGAGTAGCGGCTCAACTTCAAGCTCCCTCCTGATGTCCGAGCTCCTCACCCTATCTCTAAGGCTGAGCCCGGCCACTCTACGGAGGAAACTCATTTCGGCCGCTTGTATCCGCGACCTCGTTCTTTCGGACACGATCCAAAGCTCGTGACCATAGGTGAGGGTTGGGACGTAGACCGACCAGTAAATTGAGAGCTTCGCCTTCTGGCTCAGCTCCTTCTTCACCAAGACGGCCCGGTGCAACGCCTGTTTTACTGCTGCAGCCGCACCGATATGCCTGTCGATCTCCCGCTCCATTTTACCCTCACTCGTGAACAAGACCCCGAGATACTTGAACTCCTTCGCTTGTGGTAGGCACTCTGTCCCCACCCGGAGGGAGCAATCCACCGGTTTCCGGCAGAGCACCATGGCCTCAAATTTCGTGGTGCTGACTCTCATCCCCGCCGCTTCACACTTGGCTGCAAAACGCCCCAGTGAATGCTGGAGGTCATGGGCCGAGGAGGCAAACAGGACCACATCATCTGCAAACAGCAGAGAGGCTATCCTGAGATCCCCGAACCTGACATTCTCCGCCCCACGGCTGCGCCTAGATATCCTGTCCATGAAAGTCACGAACAGGACCGATGATAAAGGGCAGCCCTGGCGGAGGCCAACACCCACCGGGAACGTATCTGACTTACTGCCGAGGATACGAACACAGCTCCTACTGCAGGCGTACAGAGACCGGATGGCCCGTTGCAACGGGTCCGGCACACCATACTCCCGCAGCACCCCCCACAAAAAGCCCAGAGGGACCCGGTCGAAAGCCTTCTCCAAGTCCACAAAGCACATGTAGACTGGTTGGGCAAACTCCCAGGACCCCTCCAGTATCCTTGCAAGGGTAAAGAGCTGGTCCACTGTTCCACGACCAGGACGAAACCCGCACTGTTCTTCTTGAATCCGAGGTTCGACAAACGGTCGGAGCCTCCGTTCCAGCACCCTGGCATAAGCTTTTCCCGGGAGGCTGAGTAGTGTGATACCCCGATAATTCGAGCACACTCTCCGGTCCCCCTTCTTGAAGATGGGAACCACCACCCCGGTCTGCCAGTCCATGGGCACTGTGCCCGACCCCCATGCAACATTGAAGAGGCGTGTCAGCCAAGACAGCCCAACAAAGTCCAGCGCCTTCAGCATCTCAGGGCGGATTTCATCCACCCCGGCGCCTTGCCACCAAGGAGCTTTTTGACTACCTTAGTGGCCTCTGCCAGGGATATGGGTTCATCCAACCCCAAGTCTTCAGGCGCTGCCCCCTGTTCAGGGGACATGTTGACCGGGTTTAGGAGTTCCTCAAAGTGCTCCTTCCACCGCCCGACGATATCCTCTGTCTGGGTCAGCAGCCCCCCTCCCCCGCTGATAACAGCCTGGGGAAGGCCCTGCTTTCCCTTCCTGAGTCGTCGGATGGTTTGCCAGAACCTCCTTGAGGCCAACCGAAAGTCCTTCTCCATGGCCTTCCCGAACTCCTCCCATGCCCGAGTTTTAGCATCCGTGACCACCGCAGCTGCAGTCCTTCTGGCCTGCCTGTACCTGTCAGCTGCTTCAGGAGACCCCTGGGCCAACCAAGCCCGAAAGGCCTCCTTCTTCAGCTTGACGGATTCCCTCACCCCCGGTGTCCACCACCGGGTTCTCGGGTTGCCGCCACGACAGGCACCGATGACCTTCCGACCACAGCTCCTAGCGGCCGCGTCCACAATAGAGGCTTTGAACATGATCCACTCGGATTCCATGTCCCCAACCAGGTACACTTATGAGCCACCTTATGTTCAAACATGGTGTTTGTTATGGACAAACTGTGGCTAGCACAGAAGTCCAACAACGAAACACCACTCGGGTTCAGATCAGGCAAGCCGTTCCTCCCAATCACTCCCCGCCAGGTTTCTCTGTCGTCGCCCACGTGAGCGTTGAAGTCTCCCAGGAGAACTATGGAGTCGGCAGGCGGCGCCCTTTCCAGGACCCCTCCCACCAACTCCAAGAAGGCCGGATACTCCGAAATGCTGTTTGGTGCATAAGCACAAACAACAGTCAGAGCCTTACTCCCCGCAACCCGTAGGCGCAGGGAGGCGACCCTCTCGTTCTCCGGGGAAAACTCCAACACGGCGGCGCTCAGCCGGGGACTCGTGAGTATCCCCACTCCCGCCCGGCGCCTCTCACCCTGGGCGACTCCAGAAAAGAACAAAGTCCAACCCTTCTCCAGGAGTTTGGTTCCAGAGCCAGCGCTGTGCGTGGAGGTGAGCCCAACTATATCTAGCTGGTACCGCTCCACCTCCCTCACCAGCTCCGGCTCCTTCCCCGCTAGCGAGGTGACGTTCCACGTCCCTAGAGCTAGTCTATGTCGCCGGCGATCGGCTCGCCCAGGCCCCCTGCCCGGCCCGCCGCCCGGTCTACATAGCACCCGACCCCGATGTCTGTCCCTGCGGGTGGTGGGTCCACAGGGTGGCTGCACCATGATGTTTCTTCGGGCTGAGCCCGACCGGGCCTCATGGGCGAAAGCCCGGCCACCAGACGCTCGCCGACGAGCTCGCCTCCCGGGTCTGGCTCCGGGAGGGTGCCCCGGTTTCCCTGGTCCGGGCGAGGTAGCTACATTCCGTGTGCTGCTATTCATCAGGGTTTTTTGAACGTGAGTTAACGTGAGTGGTCAATTCAATTCATCAATTTGATTGTTTAATTTGTATGCCTCTTGTGGTGGCTTTGTGACATGTGCTCTGTTGCCCTAATCCCTTTGTTCCCAGACATGTGCCAGGAGCCATGTGGGATTGTTTGTTGCTTGTTCATTGCTTTGCCGTTTAGTTGTGGATTTGCACATGATTGTTGATTGTTTGTCGTTTGATTGACCACTCCGTTATTTAATTGTAATCGTATTGCTTCTTTATTTATGTCTTCTGATGCAGCACACAGAAACAAATATCAAGATCAAAAGGAAAATAAAACTACTGGTCTTGCATCAACCCTGCCTTCTCCCTTGCTTCATTTCCTCACTCCACTCCTTGCCGTTCAAGTCTTCTGACAGAGACTCTGTCTGCTCACCTAACACTCACTCTCCCCAAACCACATCACCCCTACAGTTCCTTCAGAGGTACTTCAGTGTAGAGCTTGGTACATACAGTAATGACGTAGCCCTGATCTGTGGCTAGGAGCTATCCAGCTTTGGCTGCCTCGACCGTCATGTTTGTGAGCCCATGTACATATATTGCTATGACAAAGGCCGAGAAGTACCCATAAAAACCGTCCCTACAGTTCGCATCACCTTCAGACTCCATTCTGGCTGAAAGGAGGAGAGTGCAAGGGAGAGAAGGGCGGGGGGAGAGAGAGCCGTTTCAGCACCTTGGAGAAGGACATATAGGATATATATTTGTATTGCAAGTTCAGATATGCCAACTGTTTTACCCAATAACTCCGGGATCACTTCTCTGGCCCGCTCCTGGCACCTCCTTAGGCTTTCCCGGGAAATGATCCTGTTCTTCTTTGTGGCCTTGACCCGAAGCTGGTGGCTCACTACCGTCTTTGTCAACGCATTGTGTACAGCCCTGACCACACTGGTCAGTTGTGACCGTCCAAGTCTACACTGCTTTGGCGGGGTCTGCTGCACGAAGACGCAGAACTGGTGTATGTTTCTAAGATAGAACTTGACGGTCAACATTTTTTTCCCATCCTTTCTCAGGTGGCTGACGTAGCTGCAAAAAGAAACACTGCGATTTATTCACTGTTCACATCAGGCCGCTTAATTTGCATGTGAAAGCAACGCTTACCTCCAAATCCGCTCCAAATTATCTAAAAAGAGCCAGTTTGAGATGTCTTTCCTCCCCACCGAAAGGTAGAAGAGGAAAGACCTCACCCGGCTACTTATCGCTTCATGCTGGGTTCACTGCCCTCATGACACTTCCTATACTCCTCCAGAAAAAGCTCTGAGAAAAGAAATTACAATTGTTTTTTTTATTTAACATTGAAATATAATCTAAATCCACACACACACACACACACACACACACAATGTACTTTTCCCTCATACCAATATTCTTTGGGAGGTTTAAATGCCTCATTGCTGAGCCTCTCCCAGTCCCTTTGAAAATGTTTTCTGGTGTCACTGATGGCTCCCCGCTTGGCCCGGCCTCAGGCTCTGGCTCCACCTCATCCCCCTGCTCCTCATCCTACTCCTCATCCACTTCCTCCTCTTCTAGCTGGTCGGCCACTGGTGTCGCTGATGGATCCCCGCATGGCCCCCAGCCTGGCCCGGCCTCAGGCTCCGGCGTCACCTCATCCTCCTGCTCCTCATCCTCATCCACCTCCTCTTCTAGCTGGTCGGCCTCTGGTGTTGCCGGTGGCTCCCCGTTTGGCCCAGCCTCAGGGTCCGGGCTCCACCTCATCCACCTCCGGCTGCGAGCTTCACCTTGCTTCATCTGAGAAAGGGAAAAAAACGAAAGTGTAATTATATTTTGACAACCAGTATGATGCTGTTCACCTTCCAGCCAACCGCACTCACCGCTCTTAGCTCATATCTCTGTAGCTTTTTGGCTAACCTCTGGTTCTTTTAAAAAAAAAAAGGAGAGACTCCCTCTCCTTCCTCCTTAGGCAAATGTGGAGCTTTTTTATCTCCATCCTTTCTCCGGCACACTTTTTGTTTTGGCAGACCCCCTCCTCCTCCACCCCCTGCAGGGCCTGCTCATCTCCGTCTACGAGCTCCATGTCCAGGCAGGACACCATGGATACCTTTGGGTTTAAGGCCCTCTTCACTGAATTAGCTCTTCACTGAACTCCCTGACAGTGCAGTTTACTCCCTGATTTTACTTTCTGGTCTGTGCAACTTTGAGTGAGGTTTAGTTAACCCAGTTTGTCAATAAAACATATTTTTGGTATTTAGTCTCTGGCTTCAGTTTACTCTGAATTATAGTAACCGGGTCACATTAAAAAAGAAAAGAGAGAAAAAAAAGGAAAGAATGTCTAACACTGCTTGGGTTAGTACAAGCTTGGATGAATACAATTACAGTGAGAAAAAAAAAATCTCTAACTTGGGTTTTGGAGTAGTGCAAACTCCTCACACACTGACTGTACAACATTAATTTAAGTTGCAGCCTTCTTGTCACAGTTCAGTCATCCAGCCATCAGTAATTTTCCATCGATCCGGCCTCTGCCCCACTCAGCCTGTCAGCCACACCCACCTCGTCAGTTCACTCCATTCACCTGTGCACACAGCTGCCTCTCGTCACATGCAATCAGCCCAGCATATAGTCACCAGCTCCACACTCACTCCTTTGCCAGATTGTTCTTTGCGATGCAAGTCTTTCCAGCGTTCTCCTGCCTGTCTTCCCGGTACCGACCTCGCCTGTCCCTGATTCCCTGCTTCGTCTGCCTCCTGGTTATTTGACCTAGCCTTCCGTCCCTGACCAAGAACTTTGCCTCTCCTCTCCTGATTCCTGTTTGCCGGTTTCTAAACCGTTTGCCTGTCTGCCGGAGTCTAAGTAAAGCGTTGAACTTGTACCTCTGTCTTCTGAGTCCTTTGTACTGCAATTGGATCCATACACCACCCGTTACACTTCTCACTTGAATTTTCCACTTGTCGTACAGACTCAGTGAACCACACTCACTAGCACATTAGTTTACATCTTTTAAAAATATTTTAGACCCAAACAGACTTAGAGGTGTCATGGGGTACATCCTAAGTCTCTTAATTGCATCCCCGTTTCTCTCACTTGCGTCTTTTCCTTGCGTCTTAGTCCCGCCCACCAGGGATGCATGGAGAGACGCAAGGAAACCAAACGAGGAGAGAGGACACGAGGAAATATGTTTTAACCCTCCCGTTGTCCCGAGGTCAAAATGACCCGCGTACGCTTATACACATATACATATCCCATCGCCTCATCCCTGGGGTCAAAATGACCCGGGTCCGAGTGTGTGTCTCGCAGCCCTCCCGTTGTCCCGGGGTCAAAATGACCCACGTACGCTTATACACATACATGTCTCTCGCCTCATCCCCAGGGTCAAAATGACCCCCGTACGCTTATACACACACATACATATCTCTCGCCTCATCCTCGGGGTCAAAATGACCCACGTCCGCTTATACACATACATATCTCTCGCTTTATGCCCCGGGTCAAAATGACCCACGTCCGTGTGTGTTTCTCTCCCCCAACCCTGCCCTTATCCCGGGGTCAGCTTGGCCCACGTACGCTTATAAACATATACATGTCTCTCGCATCATCCCCGGGGTCAAAATGACCCACGTCCGTGTGTGTCTCTCCCGTAAAATCGAATTAAAAAAAATATATAAAAAAAAACATTTCCATTAATTTTCAACAATGTTATTTCGCCGATCACGAAGGTTACGAAACGCAAAAGCCTCGCACACACAAGAAAAATAGTATAAAAATTAAAAAAATGATCACAGGACACGTGTAGTGTAGTTTTTTATTTAGTCGTCGGCTCCAGCGTTACAAGCAACGACACACATTTCTCCACACTGGGGTCAGGGATTAAATCGCATGCAGCGGAGAGTATATTGGAGCTCGTCCGCCAGCTCCTCGGCTCTCCGCTGACACTGCGAGCTGGGCTTCACGGGCGAGCGCCCGCACACGTAACACCACCGACACGCATCCAGCGTCACGTAAATCCCATCCGTCAGCGGCACTGCGGCGGGGAGATTCCAAGCGTCCGGGACCGGGACCGAGATCGCTTTCAGATGCGCGACGAACCCTCTGCAGAATTTCTCTCGCCCGATCTCGATCTCGAGACGCTCGGCAGTGTAGGTCTCCTCGAGGTACGCGCACCCTCCCTGGGCGTAGTAGGCGTGCTGATTCAGAAACGTGTCGCCCGGCTTCCAGGCAGAGAGTTCCAAGTGGCACTCGGAACATCGGTGAGTGTCTCCGAAGGGCGGTCCGACGTGCTCCATGGAGCCCGGCTCGCCCAACCACGCAAACCGACCCGAGCCCGAGCCCGAGAGACCGTCGCCGGGTGCAACGCTCGACGCTCTCGGCGGTTTTGCCGGTGGTGGTGGTGGTGGTGACGGCGGTGGCGTTTTCGCGCCTCCGTCCGCGGATCGAGCCCGATCCGCTCCCTGAGATAACATGCTGATCAGTCGGAGTTCGTGGACGAACATGGAATTGTCACCGGTCGGAATATTCTCGCCTCCGTTCGTGGCTTCCATCCAGGCGATGCGCTCGTACATGTTTGCGTCAAAGTACGGATCGATGCCGATGGCCACGTATCTTCCATTTCTACAGAACGAGCCATAGCCAGGGCCACCTGGGAAACACGACGGCGGCACAGTCCCAGCTGGCGGCGGAGCACAGGCTGCTTTCTGAGAACGCGCCCGCTTCCGTCGGGCTTGGCAGGCGATCGCGGAATCGTTGCAGGCCGGCTCATTTGCGCCTCCGTTCGCTGAGGACATGTCTGCTTTCCGATGCGGATCTGCAACAGTGTCCATCGTGTCTCCCCTTTATGTAGGCGATATTGCCACCTCTCACAACCCTATCGTTTTTCTCCATCAGACTTCTCGAGTCTGAGTTGGCTCACAGTCCCGGGTAAATGTTGTTTTTTTTTCCTCTCTCGAGCCCACGGCTTTCGACAATCTGTTTGACTCTGATGTGCGTTGGGGTGGCTCGAGATGGAGTGGGCTACAACACGAGGCGGTAACACTTTATAATAAGTACACACTATTTAGCATTCGCACAGCAGGAACAAGCAACGAGTTCATCAGTCGCAAAGCGGTGCCGGTCGCCACTCTGCCAAAGTCATCATGACCGCACGTCGTTTCACCAGAAGTCAGGTTCTCGATTGCGGTGCCGATCGTGGTGGCGGTGCCCTCTCCCCCGCTCCGCCAAAGCCGTCGTGTCCGTGCGTCGTTTGACCAAAAGTCAGCTTCTCGATTGTGTGGTGGAGGCGCCGTTGCTGCTGGCGTTGCTGCTGGCGTTGCTGCTGGCGTTGCTGCTGGCGGTGCTGGTCGTGGTCGTCGTGTTGGTGGTGGTCGTGTTGGTGGCGATGGCGACGGCGGTCCTCTCCACCGCTCTGCCAACGTCATCATGGCTGCGATTCGTTTCACCAAAAGTCAGGCTCCCGATCTGCGGTTCTCCCCGGGTGCTCAGCGTCAAACACGTGACACGGAAGAGGACGTGGAAAACATGTCGGAAGAAGTACATGAAGCAGATGAAGAAAACAATGCAGTGCACGACGCGCCGTCGGCAGGACGGCAGGACGACGGGGAAGAAGAAGGAGAAGAAGAAGAAGAAGAGGACGACGAGGAGGACGATGGGTCGTGTTCAGAAGAAGAAGAAGCCGCAGCAGCAGCAGCAGTCCCCCAGAGAGGCGAAAGACAGACCTTCCCGTCAAAAAACGGAGAAATATCGTGGTCCTCGGGAGCGTACGACCGAGAGGGACGTACGGCGCCGAATGCTACGCCAACGACCCCGGGGCCGACTGCATACGCCGCGTCCCAAGCCGTCGACATCCTCACGTCGACATTCCGCATGTTCCTCACGCCGGCCGTAGAAAGAATCATCCTGGAGTTGACGAATCTGGAGGGCTCACGAAAATACGGCGACGGCTGGAAAGAGATGGACGAGATCGACCTGCGCGCCTACGTGGGCCTGCTGATCTTGGCGGGCGTGTACAGGTCCCGAGGCGAGGCCGCGGCCAGCCTGTGGGACGCCGAGAGCGGCAGGGCCATATTCCGTGCCACGATGTCACTCAAACGCTTTCACACGTACTCCAGACTGCTACGCTTCGACGACCGCGAGACGAGAGGGGCGAGACGCGCGACCGACAAACTGCCGGCCGTGAGAGAGGTCTGGGACGCGTGGGTGGAGCGGCTGCCGCAACTCTACAACCCGGGGCCCGAAGTGACGGTGGACGAGCAACTGGTTCCGTTCAGAGGTACTCGGCTGGCTCTGCTTTTCGTGATAATAACGCCAACGACGATGATAGTAATAATATACGACAATGCTCACGGACTCTCTTTCACCTGCTTTTCTCTCCTATCCTCCCCTGCTCTCCTCTCGTCTCCCCTTCCTACTCATCGTATCCCCCTCCTCTCGTATCCTCTCCACGCTCCCCCCTCTCCTCCCCTCTCCTCAAAAAAAAAAAAAAACATCAAGGCCGTTGTCCTTTCCCAGCAAGCCGGCGAAATACGGGATCAAGTCGTGGGTGGCCTGCGACGCCAGATCCAGCTACGCTTGGAAGATGCAAGTCTACACCGGAAAGCCGAGCGACGGACGGCCAGAGAGGAACCTGGGGATGCGGGTCGTGCTCGGACGTCATTTAATTCGCCTCCGGACCTTCTTCGTTGACCTGTGCTCCTGCTGCTGCTTTTGCTGGAGCATCCGGAGGTTATCGCTGCTGCTGCTGCTGTCGCTGTCGCTGCTGCTGCTGCTGTTGTTTTCTGTCGTCGCTGTTGGTGTTCACGTGGATTGGATTCAAAGCAAGATGTCGTCTCCGCGTTATCTGGACGAGACCCCAACCGGACGTGTTCTGGATATGCCTGCGGGCCGTATACCTAACGACGCATCTGTGGATGCGCCTCAGCCCGAGATACGGCAGACGGAGGGTCTCGCGGCCGGGAAGACCCCCGTCTCACAGATAGATGTATTAGACGGCGAAAACGCAAATGCACCCCCGGGATGGACCGCTCCCGGCCCGCCGGCCTCTCCGTCTCGGTGGAGTTGCAACCCGTCGCCGACCCCGACTACTCTACTGTTGTCGGCTGATGCTGAGGAGGAGGAGGAGGAGGATGACAACGAGGAGGAGGACGAGGAGGAGGAGGAGGAGGAGGACGACGACGACGACGTCTCCAGAAACAAAGACCGTCCTTGGTCCGACACCGACGATGGACCTCGTGCGGGTGCAAATGTGTCACCGGCGTTCCTAACCAGT
This sequence comes from Cottus gobio, assembly GCA_023566465.1. Classification (NCBI taxonomy): domain Eukaryota; kingdom Metazoa; phylum Chordata; class Actinopteri; order Perciformes; family Cottidae; genus Cottus; species Cottus gobio. Next base: position 23,994,408 of record CM042231.1, read on the forward strand.
GTTCAAATCAGCGTGTTACATTTGTTGAAAACCGTCCTGCGTCGATACACTGTAGAGGTGTGCGACGGGTGTCGGGTTAGTCACCCCAGTCAGAGGCGACATGCCTGTTTGTGGCCTATGGAGGAGACGTTCTACAGGATTCACTTTCAACGGCTAATGAAACGGGTGTGGACCGACGGTTTCGTGCCTGCCGTATCTCTTTACCTGTCTATGAAAGGCGTCCGAGCCAGCTACGAGCAAATCCGGGGAGCCGCAGCGTGGGTCCTGCACGACCTCAAAGTTGTTGACGATGTGACTGGCGAAATCTCCAGAATGTACGATCTCGTGATCACCGACGATAAGGCCAAACTCGAAGAGTTGGAAACGATTGAAAAACGCTGGAAAGGTGTGTCCGAGTGAAGAAGTTTTTTTTTGTGACCTGTTTGTTTGTGTCTATAGAGTGAATGTTTTTTTTGTTTTTATTTCTTTAATTTTCTTTATATTATAAACGTATGGGGTTACCATTTGTTTGTCATTTTTAGGGCTGGGGATATGCTTTGTACATTACATTTAATTTAGCTGCCGCTTTTATCCAAAGCGACTTAGAATAAGTGCGTTCCACCATGAGTACAAAACAAGAATCAGAACAACGACAATCAAGAAAAGTATAATTTCTTCAATAAAATTCAACAACAAAGTGCCATCAATAGGAGCCATTTCTATGCTACTAAAGTGCTAGAACGGTGCTACTTTCCTTATTCAAGGGATGGTCGAAAAAGATGTGTGTTTAGTTCACAGAGGATTTAAAAAAATAAAAAAATAAAATGGTAATAATCAAATGGTCTCCTCGCATAAAGATCTGGGCTGCCTGCGACGATGCCACTTCCTCACATGCTTGAAACTTACAAGTCTACAAAGGGAAGCCTGATGGAGGAGCCATGACTCAGGGACTCGGTGGACACGACATCACGTGGGACCATTTTCTTTTTTACCTCGCGAGAAAAAAAAAGCTGGGACAGGAGCTCCTAAAGAGGAAGCTGACCGAGGTGTGAACGATCTGGGAAAAAACTGTCTGAGCTCCAACCCCGACTGCTGACTACACAGAACAGGACTTGTCTTAACCCTCGTTCAGAGCTTTAATCAAGGGAACCACACATGGTACTCTTCCCCACATCCTTCCAGAGATACCAGATGTAATTAGCCCTTTCACAACAGCCTGACATCCATGCAGACAGCAGGACTTGTCTTAACCCCCTTTCAGAGCTTTATTTTATGGGTAGACATAGAGACACAACACACTCATCAAACAGGGGACTTCTCCTCTCCTCTCATTCTAATAATGCAGGGTCACTCTCTCAACCCAGGGTGGGGGAGCTTAACTTGCTCCGATTGTCTCCCGGAAAACGCCGACGTGTAGAGCAGGAACCCCCCGGGCATCTCGGTCCAGACCGCAGCCTTCTAGGTGGTCCACAGAACATACACTGGACCATTGGAGAGGTTTTTTTTCCGGAACCATTGTGGAGAGACGCAAAGCCGCACCGTGTTCTGAGAGAGAGAGAGAGAGAGAGAGAGAGAGATTTTGATTTTTTTTAAAAGCACTTTATTTACATCCTTATTTTTCCAATTTCTTCAATTAAAGTGCTAATGCATTACAATCATAAGTAGTTTTTCTCTCTTTTTTTTTCTTTAAAAAAAACACAACCAAACAACCACACAATTCATCTGATAAAAACTTGTGCCAACACCAATTCATTTTCCACAACAGAACAAACAATATTATTAAAACACCAACGTTGTCTAAAAGCGTCCAGGTCTCCGATGTGTTTATAAAAACAGAACTCTAAGCAGAGCCTGGCCCTTATGTTGCACAGCCACACTGCCCCGGCCTCCTGCCCCTCCCTGTTCTCCACTCTGGTTTTTCTGGTTAAATAAATGGCCATTTTTGCTTCTCCTGAGAGATAATTCAGGAGCTGCCACTTTTCTTTCTCGGTTTTCTTGTAGGCAGCTCCCATAATAAAAACCTTCTCAGTAAAAAACACATTAAAAAGACTAAAAACCAATGTTAAAAGAGTGAAGAAACCTGCCAGTCTCTTGCACTCAGTAAAAACATGGAAAATAGTCTCTCGTAGATCACAGAAGGGGCACTTGCTCAGGACAGAGGGATTAAGAACCGAAACAAAAGCATTGGAGGCGACAGCACCATGTAAAATCTTTTTTAGGGGAGGTTTATATAAAATCCTCCACTGTGGGCCAGATCCGCTTTGTCCGAGTCTGTCTGACCACACAGTGGGGAATCTCTTGCACAGTCCAGACCTGTTTATTCCCTTCACGCAGTTAAAATACAGAGTCTTTTTGTCTGCCTTATGCAGCGTTAGGGCTTCTGGGTGTGTCGTAGCTAGCAGGGGGCCGGTGAGTTCCCCGAGCCCCGGGCTCAGGCAAGGAAAAGGGTCTGCAGGGTCCGGCTGGACTCCTCTTTGGCTGTAGTCTGAGGAGGCTCCTCTCCCTCCCGGTCAGCTTCTGTCTCCACAGCTCCAGGAGCCTCTTCGCCACCCGGACAGAGTGCAGACCCAGCAGAGAGCCCAGGGCCGGGGCGTCGCTCAGCGTCGCCCCCACTGCATCCACCAGCTGCTGCAGGCACAGGGCTCGTGACCTCAGCAGCGCTTCCGTCAGGCCAGGGGTGGTACTGCCACTGATGTCCAGCTTTGCTCTGTAAATCAAAGGTTCTCTCAACAACCAGTACAGAGAGTTAGACTGTGGGCACCTTTTATGAGTAAAAAGGGCCCAAGACTTAAAAACACCCTGATAAAACGGAGGCAGCCCACTTAACTTTAAAACACTAGAATCGATTAAAAACAGAGCGGTATCCAGCCCCAGGTTGTTTGCACGTCTGAGGATGCAGCTAGCCACATCTCTCCACACTGAACCATCCGGACTCGTAAGGTATTTTTTAATGAACTGCAGTCTAAAAGTGGCCGTCCGGCTGGCCTGGTGGACAAGGCCCTGTCCCCCCTCCTCTCTGGCTAAAAACAGCACCCCTTGTGGCACCCAGTGTAGACCCTCCCAAAAGAAATCCACCATTCTCCTCTGTATGTGGGCTAAAAAGCCTGAGGGAGGGTCTAAACAGGTTAGGCGGTGCCACAGCTGGGATGCTATCAGGTTGTTTAAAACCAGTACTCTACCTTTAAAAGACATCTGAGGGAGCAGCCACTTCCACTTGGAAAGCTTTCCCTCAATCTTATCTGTGATGCCCTCCCAGTTCTTCTGGACTATATTCTCTTGTCCTAGATGTATCCCCAGGTACTTGAACCCATCCCTCCTCCACACTAAGTTCTGGGGAAGAACTGGGAGGCCGTCACGCCATTCACCGACAGCGAGGGCTTCACTCTTCTTCCAGTTCACCCTCGCTGCCGATGTCCTGCTAAAATCATTTACAATTTTGATTAAAAGGTCTGCATCCCTCTGGTCTTTAATAAAAACAACAATGTCGTCGGCATAAGCCGATAAAACCATGTTCCCACTAAAACCAGGTAAAACCAGACCCTGCAGGCTGGAGCGTATCTTGATGAGGAGGGGCTCCAGGGAGAGTGCATAGAGCATCCCGGACAGAGCACAGCCCTGCCGGACCCCTCTACCCACTCTAAAAGGAGCACACAGACTGCCATTTATCTTCAGCACACTCTCAACCTCACTGTACAACACTTTGATCTTAGCTATGAAGCCCGCGCTGAACCCAAACTTCCCCAGAACTTTCCAGAGGAAGCTGTGTTCAACGCGGTCAAAAGCCTTTTCCTGATCTAGAGAAATCAGACCAGTGTCTATACCCAACGAGCTGGAGACCTCCAAAACATCACGAATGAGGTAGACATTGTCTACCATGGACCTGCCGGGCACACAGTAGGTCTGGTCCCGGTGGATGACCTGCTCCATAGCTTCCCTCAGCCTGGAGGCAAAGACCTTGGACAGAAGCTTGTAATCCACACACAGTAGAGACACAGGACGCCAGTTTCCGATGTCCTGCAGGTTTCCCTTCTTCGGCAGCAGCGTTATTACCGCTCTCCGGCAGTACATCGGCATGGAACCAGAGGCCAGACCTTCATTAAAAACATCCAGCAGGTCATCTGCAAAGATGTCCCAGAATGCTTTAAAAAACTCCACAGTGAGGCCATCAATGCCGGGAGCACGCCGCCCCTGCATCCCCTGCAAGGCGGCCTTCAGCTCTGGCAAGCTTATGGGCCTGTCCAGTTCTTTATTAGTCTCCTCAGAGACCTGAGGTAGCTCCCCAAGGAACCCCTCCATCAATGCCTCCTCCTCCCTGCACTCACTGGTATACAGGGAGGAGTAAAAGCCCACAGCTCGCCTTCTGATCTGGCTTGGTTCCACGACCAGCTGCCCTGTGTCTGCTAACAGTGAGTGGATCACCCTCCCCTGCCCACTCTTCTTCTCCAGGCCGAAGAAGAAGCTAGAGGGAGTATCCATCTCCGTGATGGTCTGGAATCGGGACCTGACCAGTGCACCCTGAACTTTAACGTCTAACAGGTCGGCTAGAGCCATTTATTTCCCTTTGAGGACTTCAATATGTCCTCGATCTCCTGTGGACTCGCTTAAACTTTCTAGGTCCACTATGTCAGTTTCCAAGTCCTTCATAGATCTGGTGATGTCTCGGGTGACGTTAAAGGTGTGCTGCTGGCAAAGGAGCCTAATCTCGATCTTGCCATGGTCCCACCACTGCCTAAGACTGCTAAAATCGCTCTTCCTCAGCCTAAAAACACCCCAAAAATAAATAAGAACCTCCCTAAAATTCTTATCAAAGGTTAAGAATGAGTTAAAATGCCAATAAGCGCTTTTGTGTACAAGATTTCTAATAAAAACATTACATAAAAGCAAAGAATGATCAGTAAAACCAACAGGGACAATATTGCACATTTTAAAAATATTAAAATGGTGCTTAAAAACATAAAAACGGTCTAACCTGGCTGAGGAGATCCTACCCTCTCTGAAGTGGGACCATGTGTACTGCCGGCAGTCAGCATTCATCCTTCTCCACACATCCACCAGGCCATGAGAGTGGACCAGCTGCCTCAGAACCTGCTGGGAAGCTGGATGTGGCTCTGTGTGATTACGATCCTTTAATTCATTTTCGGTACAGTTAAAATCCCCACCCAAGAATAAAAAATCCTCCGAGGCACAGCCATTTAAAAATCATTAACTTTTTGTAAAAACAGCTTCCTCTCTGCACCGGCTGCTGGAGCATACACATTGATAAAAACCACAGTAAAAAGGTCGAACCGTGCTTTGATTAAAAGCAACCTCCCCTCGATGATGTGCTCGACCTCCAGTGAAACCGGGTTAAAAGACCTGGAGAAGAGGAAGCCCACTCCTGCACTGAGGTTGGTGTTGTGGCTCAGGAGGACTTCCCCTTCCCACTCCCTCCTCCAGTCGTCCTCGTTGGTGCTGTGCGTTTCTTGTAAGAAGAGAACAATGTGTTTAATTCTGCTAAATTCATAGATTGATGTTCTCTTCTTCGCACACCTGGCTCCATTTACGTTCAAACTCCCTACTCTAACATTATTCATGAGTAAGAGTTTTAAAACAAAAATAAAAACCAATAAATTAATTAAAACACAAATTGGAGCTTTCGCCATCATTTGTCATCGCTTTTTTAACTTTTGGCACAAGTTTCTTCAATCTAAAACCTTCTTTTTCAGTGAGGCCAGACTCCTCCCTCCTGCTCATATGGTGCCTGGCAGACATATAAAACAGACCTAAGTCTGGAAAGAACTCCCCAACTTTCACTCCTTTTTTGTTTTTTGTTCTCTGCAAGAACAATTTAATTTTTTCCGCAGTATACATATTTTTTTGCTGGCTGCTGCTTAACAAAGCAGCCGGAGCATCGCTGCTGTCCGACCCCTCCTCGTCACTGCTGTCCTCCGACTGCCTCTGCCCCCGACCTGTCAGCTCATCCTCCCCGCCCTTGCTAGCCTTCGCTTCACTGCCTGTACTTTGGCCTTTTTTTTTCCTTTTGGGGGCAGCTTTCTGCTCCCCTGCTTCCTCGTCCTCCATTTCTGCCTCCACCTGCTCAGCCCACCCTAACCCGCTGCCTCCACCTGTGGACTCCGACCCTTCCCCAACCTGCTCTACCTCCCTCATGTTCCCCTGGCCACCATCACCATCACCCACACCCACACCACTCACACTCACCCCTTATGAGTCAGGCCCCAGGTCAGGCACAGCAGCAACAACGCTGCGCCGGGGCGCTGGAACGGGCCGCCGCGGCCACCGCCGCGCCCCCGTTCGGAGACGCCACCGCCGCGGCCACCGCCGCCACACCCGGACCAGACGGAGCCGGGTCCCCGCGCCTCGGACAGGCCCTCACGGTGTGTCCCTCCTCACCGCAACCGAAACATTTCATCACCGACGATGTTGCATAAATCACGTATTCATAATCATCTACCTTAACGTGGAAGCGGAGGTTGAGCTCCTCGTCCCGGTTGTTAAGGATCATATATACATGTCTGCGGTGGGACACTACGTGTTTCAGCAATTGAGATCTGCATCCAGACAAGATCTTCCTCATCGGGGACACGATCTTCCCGTGTCTGGAGAGCTCTCTGCTGAGGAACTCGTCGGTGATGAACGGAGGGACGTTGGACAGGACTACCCTTGTGGCGGGCTGTACCAAAGGCAGTACCTGTACAAACATTTCATTCACCGTGAGGCCCGCCTCGACGACACGGTTCGCGACACGGCCGACTTAACGCTGCTGTGCCCGACCTTCTCCCACACAGCCAGCCCGATGTCCTCCACGCTGCACGAGAAACCCACGGCCACCTTGATGCCGTGCTCCTCATGAGGTGGGACAAGGTGTCTCCATTCACCATGGCGTGAGACGCCGACCGGCGAGACACCGGCAGGAGAACAGAAACACCAAATAAACAAAGAAAAACCCCAAAATAATAAACCAAACTAAATTATTAAAGATTAACTAAGGGAAAAAAATTAATCGAAATGAGATGTTCACTCGAACTCGCTCACACACGCTCACTCCCAGCATGCACCGCGAGAGAGAGATAGAGAGAGGCACACACACACACACACACACACACACTGTAAGTAACAGAGCTCCACCCAGAAACCGTTGAATTCTACAAACTCTGCCGCTTTACTGAACTACACCTCATCATTATTATCAACTAGGAGAGCTTTTGTGAAGCAGACGGAGCTGCTCTTGAATTCGGCCAACGCCAAATGAACCGAGATACAACCACGTATCTTCCCTCTCTAAAAACTCTGCAGCTTTCTGGTCCAGAACAGACGTGTCTGGGTCTTATTCTTTACACGCAATTGTTTTTAGACCCGGGCCGACGCGTTTCTTCTGGCGTGCCGAGTCCCGGCCGATGTCCGGGCCCGGTTAGTTCCGATTAATGCTCAGTGACCGCAGTGTCGGAAAAAATAAAATAAAAAATAAAGCCTCAGGGTACAGAGTCAGGTCGTTTTTTTTTTATTGTACAATATATTCACACTGCAACCGGACCCGGGCCGAGTCTCAGTCGCGTCGGCAACCGGACCCCGGCCGCGTCCGGCAAGCTGGGACAGGAGCTCCTAAAGAGGAAGCCGATCGAGGTGTGAACGATGTGGGAAGAAAGAAAAACTGTCTGAGCTCCAACTCCGACTGCCGACTTCACTGAACAGGTCACGGGCTCAAACATAGTTTTTTTTTCTTTCTTTTTTCAAATGAACAAAAGTATTGCCCTTGATTGACCGTGTTTGCGTGTGAGTGAGAGAGTGTGTGTGAGAGAGAGAGAGAGAGAGAGAGAGAGAGAGAGTTTGACAAGCTGATCTTTATAATCTGCATTCTCAGTAAAAAAAAAAAAAAAAAAACATGGGTTCACAGAAAATAAATGAACAATTAACATAATGTTAATACGGATGTATTGTAAGAAAAACAAGAGTTTTCCCACCACTGTTCACATTTGTGTAACCCTCGTAGTCAGCCTCCGTGTGATCGCACTAATCAAAGGCTCTTTAGCAAAGGTAGGTTGACCCGCAAGACACGGGGTGTATACGAGATGAGTGAGGACAACACGACGAAAAGAGAAAAAGACGCGTTTGTTTCTCCGCTCATTCGGTGCCGAATTAAAGAGCAGCTCCGTCTGCTCCGCTAAAGCTCTCCTAGTTGATAATAATGCCGAGGTGTAGTTCAGTAAAGCGGCAGCGTTTGTAGAATCCGACAGTTTCTGAGTCGAGTTCTGTTTCAGACCACTTAACGTTTTAAGCTGTGTACAGTGTGTGTGTGGAGCAGAAAAGGTGTGGGTCGGGACAAAAGGACCACTGCTTCTATTTTTGAACACGTTCTATATCAAGGGTATGTACATGACAAATAAGGATTCTACAAATGGAATGAAGTACATCTTTTAAGTTCGAAATGCTTCAGCAGAACAACTATTGTGGCCTCTCTCTCTCCCCGTGCCTGTCTCTATGTTCCCCCTCCTCGCTCTGTCTCTCCCCCTCATTCCCATGTAATTATCTCCATATTCTGTCCGTCTTTCCCTCTCTTATTTTCTCTTTCTCAATTTATTTATATTTCTCACACTCTCAATCTCTCTCTCTTTATTCCTCCGTTGTGTATATATACAGGACGCTGTTGTGAGACGGAGGACAGGTGCTGTGAAGGCTCAGGTTCGGTGACCAGGCTCGTTGACCAGACACGGGCTCCTTGACCAGGCGCAGGCTTGGTGACCAGGCTCAGGCTCGTTAACCACGGCGCAGGCTCATTGACCAGATGCGGGCTCCTTGACCAGACGCAGGCTCCTTGACCAGACACAGGCTCGTTGACCAGTCGCAGGCTCGGTGACCAGGCTCAGGCCCGTTGACCGGACACGGGCTCGTTGACCAGGCGCAGGCTCGTTAACCAGACTCAGGCTCGTTGACCAGTCTCAGACTCCTGTTCTGTGACCAGGCGCAGGCTCAGTGACCAGGCTCGTTGACCAGGCGCAGGCTCATTAACCAGGCGCAGGCTCGTTAACCAGGCGCAGGCTCGGTGACCAGGCTCGTTGACCAGGCGCAGGCTCGTTAACCAGGCTCAGGCTCGTTGACCAGGCGCAGGCTCGTTGACCAGGCGCAGGCTCGTTAACCAGGCGCAGGCTCGTTGACCAGGCTCAGACTCCTGTTCTGTGACCAGGCGCGAGTTCTGTGACCTGGCGGGGGGTCTGTCTCTCGGTCCCCCTTCTCGCTCTGTCTCTCCCCCTCATTCCCCTGTATTTATCTCCATATTCTGTCCGTCTTTCCCTCTCTTATTTTCTCTTTCTCAATTTATTTCTATTTCTCACACTCTCTCTTTATTCCTCCATTTTGTGTATATACGGGACGCTGCTTTGAGACGGAGAACGAGCGCTTGCGCCGGACTCGCGCAGCCGGACTCGCGCAGTTCTTTTAGAGAGAGAAAAGACGCGTTTGTTTCTCCGTTCATTCGGTGCCGAATTAAAGAGCAGCTCCGTCTGCTCCGCTAAAGCTCTCCTAGTTGATAATAATGCCGAGGTGTAGTTCAGTAAAGCGGCAGAGTTTGTAGAATCCGACAGTTTCTGAGTCGAGTTCTGTTGCAGACTACTTAACGTTTTAAGCTGTGTACTGTGTGTGTGTGTGTGTGTGTGTGTGTGCACATGTGGACAGGAGATTAAAAAGTGATAACCGTCTAGTTCAGCGTAACTTTATTTTAGTAGACAGAAAAGTACAGGCGCACAACAGGCGCTCGGCTACATGCGTTTTTTCTCCGTTCACATTCCACTGTGTGGGGGAGGTACAGAGTGTGTGTGTGTGGAGCAGAACAGGTGGGGGCTGTGTGTGTGTGTGTGTGTGTGTGTGTGTGGAGCAGAACAGGTGGGGGCTGTGTGTGTGTGTGTGTGTGTGTGTGTGTGTGGAGCAGAACAGGTGGGGGCTGTGAGACATTCCGTATGCCATATGTGCAGGACATACAGAGAATTGAAATAGCGTTTCCCTCTAATCCCCGGTGCAAACAGCATTAAACATGAAATATAAAATATAAATAGCAGAACAACTATTGTTGCCTCTCTCTCCCCCCTGCCGTCTCTATGTCCCCCTCCTCACTCTGTCTCCCCCCCTCATTCCCCTGTATTTATCTCCATATTCTATCCGTCTCTGCAGTGTGTATTCTACTCGGATCACAGTATCACAGCACACTGGTACAGAGCCCCGGGGAACATTCCCGTGATCTCGGCCATCGTGCCAATTGAGAGGTAAACCGAGCGGTGTTTCCCAGGTTTTTGTAACATGTGAAATAATATGTGTCAAACATCGATGAGTGAAAATAAAAAATAAAAAAGTCTCCGGTGTCAGAGTCAGGTCATTTATTGTACAAAGTTTACAAGTTGTCACAGCAATGGTAGGCAGGACACTGAATCTGTGTTCCTCCACGAGACCACAGCGTACATCAGCTGAGGAGTAAATGAATGACTTGCTCGCTCTGCTGTCCGACCCCTGCCGGCCCCCCCCCCCTCTTTTTTTCTCACTGACTGCATTCTCTCTCTCTCTCTCTCTCTCTGACAGAGTGTGTGTGAGCTGAGAGCAGGTGGTGGTGGCAGAGCGTTTGTGTCTTTAGTGTTTTGTTGTTAATGTTATATTTTTCACATAGTTTAATAATCTGCCGGTAGCGTGGCAGGCGCCATGGCTAGCGGGTGTTTCAAACACCTCACCCGCAAACACGGTGTTAAGGTGTGTGCCACGTTCCCCTGCAGCGTGGAGGAGATCGGCCTCGCTGTGGGGGAAAAGGCGGCCACAGCGGCGTCGTGTCGGCCGCACGCATGAACAGTGCCGTGGTTGTTTTCCTTGACCGGGTGGAGAAGGTGAACTCGGTGGTCGAGACAGGCATCACCGTTAACAGCTGTTTCGTGCAGGTACTACCTTTATGCCAACCCGCCACCAAGGTAGTCCTGTCGAACGTCCCCCCCTTCATCACCGATGAGTTCCTCAGCAGAGAGCTGTCTAGACACGGGAAGGTGGCGTCCCCGATCCGCAGGATGTTGTCTGGGTGTAAGTCTCCATTACTGAAGCACGTGGTGTCCCATCGCAGACAGCTGTATATGATACTGAACAACCGGAACGAGGAGCTCAACCTCCGTTTCATTGTGAAAGTAGATGATTATGACTACACCATATATGCCACTTCAGCGGGCATGAAGTGCTTCGGTTGTGGAGAGGAGGGACACTCGGTGAGGGCCTGTCCGAAGCGGAGCGAGCCGGCTCCGCCCGGCCCGGGAGCGGCTGCGGCTGCTGACGCGGGGGCCCCCGCCGCTCCACCGGTACCGGAGCGGCGGAGGGCTCCCGCCTGGGGGGCCGCTGCCGCGGCGGGGACCCCGCTGCACGGGACCCCTCTTGCGGGCGGGGTCCCCGCCGCGGGGGTGGCCGCCCCCATCGTGCGGCCGATCGCGGCTCCGCGGAGCTCTCTGCGGAGATCCGCCGCTGTGGCCGAACCAACACACGGGGTGAGTTCAGTTGATGCACTGGGGGTGGAGGTAGTTACGGGTGAAAAGGGGGGTTTGGGTGAGGGTATTGTGCGTAAAGAGGGGGTGGTGGGTGAGGAGGTTGTTCGGGGAAGGGAGGGTGTTCTGGGTGGGGTGGGGGAGAAGGAGGTGGGGGGTGGTGTGAGCGGTGTGTGTGGGATACAGGTGGAGGAGAAGGCAGGTGAGGGGGTCGCGGAGGAGAAGGCAGGTGAGGAGGGCATGGAGGAGAAGGCAGGTGAGGAGGGCATGGAGGAGAAGGCAGGTGAGGAGGGCAAGGAGGAGAAGGCAGGTGAGGGGGTCGCAGAGGAGAAGGCAGGTGAAGCAGGTGGAAAAAAAGAACAAGAAAAAGACGGGGGGGAGCGCAGTGCACTGTGGAGTGAGCAGGTGGAGGAGGCGGAGATGGAGGAGGAAAACGAGGGAAAAAAAAAAACTACAACAAAACGCAGGAGGTCGAACAGGGTGGTGGCGATGAATGTGGGTGTGACTGATGAGAGTGCGAATGATGAGTGTGTGTCTGATAGTAGTGATGTTCCGGTTTTTAGCAGTAGTCAAAAAAGAAAGATGTTCACAGCAGAAAAATTAAAATCGTTTTTAGCGCAAACCAAGAACCAGCATGGGGTAAAGGTGGGTGAGCACTTCCCAGACCTAGGTCTTTTTATTGCCTCGGCCAGACTCCACATGAGCCAGAGGGAGGAGTCTGGCCTCACAGACCAGGATGCTTTTAGACTGAAGAAACTTGTGCTTAAGGCAAAGCGTCAGCTGAGCAGTGATGGAAAGGGCAGCTTGGGATATTTTATCTAAGTTACTGTTTTATTGGTTGGTTTTTACTTTAATTTGATCCACCATGGATGTTTTTAAAGTGGGCCTGTCCAATGTAAGTGGTGCCAGAGACGTCCGGAAGAGAACGTCTATCTATGAAACATCTAAAATGAAAAAGATAGACGTTCTCTTCCTACAGGAGACACACAGTGATTTTAACAATGAGTCTGACTGGAGGAGGGAGTGGGAAGGGGAAGTCATTTTAAGCCACAACACCTCCCTTAGCGCAGGAGTGGGCTTCCTCTTCTCACGGGCTTTTAAACCCAACGCACTGGAGGTCCAGCATTTTATCGAGGGGAGGCTTCTTTTAGTCAAAGCTCGGTTCGACAAATTTTCTGCTGTTTTTATCAACGTTTATGCTCCAACATCCGGTGCAGAGAGGAAGCAGTTTTTACTCAAAGTGAATGAGGTTTTAAATGGTTGCTCCACGGAGGATTTTTTATTCTTGGGGGGGGATTTTAACTGCACAGAGGATGCAATTTTAGATCGTAATCACGCAGAGCCTCATCCAGCCTCTCAGCACGCCTTGAAGCAGCTGGTCCGCTCTCACGGCCTGGTGGACGTGTGGAGGAGGATGCACCCAGACTCCAGACAGTACACCTGGTCCCACCTCAGAGAGAGCAGGGTCTCCTCAGCGAGGTTAGATCGTATTTATTGTTTTAAGCATCATTTTAGCATTTTTAAGAGTTGTGTTATTATGCCTACTGGTTTTAGTGATCATTCTCTGGCTTTAGCTCATGTTCTTATCAGGAACATTTTACCCAGAAGTGCGTATTGGCATTTTAATTCTGTTTTAACATTTGATAAGAGTTTTAGAGAGGTTTTTATTTATTTTTGGGGTACTTTTAGACAGAGGAAGGGTGATTTTAGCAGTCTTAAGCAGTGGTGGGACCATGGTAAGACACAAATAAGACTACTGTGTCAACAGCACACTTTAAACGTCACACGTGATAGCACCAGATCTATGAAAGATCTAGAGACCGAGATAGTGGAATTAGAACATTTAAGTGAGTCCACAGGAGATCGAGGTTATATTGAAAACCTCAAAGAGAAAAAGAGGGCTTTAGCCGACCTGCTGGATAGTAAGGTGCAGGGCGCCCTGGTCAGGTCCCGGTTCCTGAACATTACAGAGATGGATGCTCCCTCTAGCTATTTCTTCAGTCTGGAGAAAAAGAACGGGCAGGGGAAAGTAATCCACGCACTGCTGTCTGACACAGGGCAGGAACTGACGGAACCGGGCCAGATACGGGGGCGAGCTGTGAGCTTTTATCAAAAATTATACTCCACGGAATACCAGGAAGAGCCAGCTCTCCTGGACGTTTTCTGTGGAGGACTGCCCCAGGTCTCTGAAGAGGCCAACTCACAGCTCCAAGGCCCCCTCCAGATGCAGGAGCTGCTGGCCGCCCTGCAACGCATGCAGGGGCGGCGGGCTCCTGGCATCGATGGCCTTACGGTTGAATTTTATAAGGCCTACTGGGACATCCTCGCACACTGCTCTGTGTGGATTACAAACTCCTGTCCAAAGTATTGGCCTCCAGGCTGGGAAAAGTTATGGAGCAGGTCATCCACCGGGACCAGACCTACTGCGACCCCGGCAGGTCCATGGTGGACAACGTCCACCTAATTCGAGATGTTTTGGATGTCTCTAGTTCATTAGGTGTAGACGCTGGTTTGATTTCCCTGGACCAGGAAAAGGCTTTTGACCGCGTTGAGCACAGCTTCTTGTGGAGTGTGATGGAGAAGTTTGGGTTCAGCGCGGGCTTCATAGCTAAGATCAAGGTGCTGTACAGGGATGTTGAGAGTGTGCTGAAAATCAACGGCAGTCTGAGTGCTCCTTTTAGAGTGTGTAGAGGGGTCCGGCAGGGCTGTGCTCTGTCTGGGATGCTCTACGCTCTCTCCCTTGAACCTCTCCTCCACAAGATACGTTCCAGCACTCAGGGTTTGTTTTATCCGGGTTTTAATAAAGAAATTATTTTATCTGCGTATGCAGACGATATTATATTTTTTATTAAAAACCAAAGTGAGGTCAACATTTTAGCAGGTATTATACAGGATTTTAGCTCAGCATCGGCAGCGAGGGTCAACTGGGGAAAGAGTGAAGCCCTCGCTGTCGGTGAGTGGGGCGGCGGTCTCCCAGTTCTCCCCCAAAACCTGGAGTGGAAGAGAGGAGGTTTAAATTATCTAGGGGTGTTTTTGGGAGCAGACCATATAGTGAAGAAGAACTGGGAGACCGTCACAGAAAAGGTCGAAGAGAAACTTAAAAAATGGAAATGGCTGCTCCCCCAGATGTCACTTAGAGGGAGAGTGCTGGTTTTAAATAACTTGGTAGCATCCCAGTTGTGGCACCGGTTAGCCTGTGTGGACCCCCCCTTAGGCCTACTTGCAGACATCCAGAGGAAGATGGTGGACTTCCTCTGGGGGGGTCTGCACTGGGTGCCACAGGGGGTGCTGTTTTTAGCCAGGGAGGAGGGGGGACAGGGCCTTGTCCACCTGGCCAGCCGGACTGCCACTTTTAGACTACAGTTTATTCAAAGGTACCTCACAGGCCCGGCAGATCTGGTGTGGAGAGATGTGGCCAGCAGCATCCTGAGGCGTGCCAATAACCTGGGGTTGGATGATGCTCTGTTTTTAACTGATCCTAAAGTTTTAAAATTAACTATGTTGCCTCCTTTTTATCAGGGTGTCTTTAAGTCATGGGCCCTTTTTAACCACAAAAGGTGCCCAGAAGCCAACTCTCTGCACTGGTTGTTGAGAGAACCACTGGTCAACGGAGCCAGGCTGGACGTCAGCAACCACACCACGCACGGCCTGACGGCGGCGCTGATCCAGTCTGGAACCTTGACCCTGCAGCAGCTGGTGGATGCAGCGGGGCCGGCACTGACCAACACCCAGGCCCTGGGTTCTCTGCTGGGGCTGCAGTCTCTCCGGGTGGCAAGGAGGATCCTGGAGCTCTGGTCACGGAGACTAACAAAGAAAGACAAAGATCTCCTGATGGGTGGCCAGACCAGGACCAGCCCGGATGCTGCAGACCCCTACCCGGACATCATCCTGAGCCCAGGGTTGGGAGAAAAGACCGGCCCCCTTCTGAGAGTCATCCACGCAGAAAAACTAACAATAACAAGAGCGGACAAAGAGACTCTGTACCGCAACTGCGTGAAGTGCATCCACCAGGCCGGACTGAGCGGCAGGCCTCCAACTGTGTGGACCAAGAGATGGGGACAGGATGGACCCAGCCCACAGTGGAGGATTTTATACAAAGACCCCTCAAAAAACGGACAGGTGACCTCCAGTGGAGAATCTTGCACGGTGCCGTCGCTTCCAACCCTTTTATTTCTGTTCTTAATCCAACTGTTTTTAGTGGGTGTCCATTTTGCGGCGTACGTGAGACAGTTTACCACGTTTTTACTGAGTGCAAGAGACTCACCAGTCTCTTCTCTCTTTTAACATTGGTTTTTACACGTTTTAACGTTGTTTTTACTGAGAGGATTTTTATTATGGGAGCTGGCTACAACAAAAATTTTAAAATCAAGTGGCAGCTCCTCAACTTCCTCTCAGCCCAAGCTAAATTGGCCATTTACACCAGCAGGAAGAGGAAGGTAGAGCAGGGGGAGGGGCAGGAAGCGGCGGCAGTGTGGAAGACAAACCTCCGGTCAAGACTCCGGCTTGAGTTCGGATTTTATCGACATGTTTCCGATCTTGAGTCTTTTAAGGAGCGATGGTGTTTTAAAAACACACTGTGTGAGGTTTTAAACGATCAGCTGTCCTTTTCACACTTTTTAACTGACTGATGTATTTTAAAAACAAAAGAAAACAAGTCTTTTAATTTATTTTTTGTATTTATTTGCATTTGAGACAGTTTGTGACTGTAAAAATTTTAACAATATGTAAATAAAGTGTTTTTGTAAAAATCAAAAGAATCTCTCTCTCTGTTGAAACTTGTAAGTTTCAAGCATGTGAGGAAGTGGCATCATCACAGGCAGCCCAGAACTTTATGCGGAAAGACCATTCAATTTCACCATTTTATGTTTACATCCTCTGTAAACTAAACACACAATACGAGTCAACAACCTGGACTTTGTAGCCGTAATGTAGGTCTGGATGTTGTATTGTACTCGAGCTATTTGACTCAAGTTTTAGGGACACGGCTTGACTCTGGTGTGTGTTGGGTGGACACAATGCTCGATATTGAGCTGGTAAACCACGATGCCTCTCGAGTCCGAGTTGGTCACCACGGTGAGGCTCCTCGAGCCCTAGGTGCCGCAGGACTCCCCGATGAAGGTTAACGAGTCCACGGTCGCTCCAGACTCCCCGATAATATGAATCAACAACCTGGACTTCATAGCCGTATTGTAGGTCTGGATGTTATATTGTACTCAAGCTATTTGACTCAACTTTTAGAGAGAGATATATGGCTTGACTCTTATGTGTGTTGGGTGGACACAATGCTCGAGATTGAGGGGGTAAACCACAATGCATTTCGATCGAGTTGGCCACCGCGTCTAGGCTCCTCGAGCCCACGGTCGCTCAGGACTCCCCGATAGTACGAGTCAACAACCTGGACATCATAGCCGTGATGCAGGTCTGGATGTACGCGAGCTGGTTGAATTTACTTTCACAAACATGTTTTGACTCTGATGTGTGTTGGGTGAACACAATGCTCGAGATTGAGGGGGTAAACCACGATGCCTCTCGAGCCCGAGTTGGCCACTGCGGTGAGGCTCCTCGAGTCCACGGTGGCTAACACTCCCCGATAAAAGTTCCCAAGCCCACGGTGGTGGCTCAGGACTCCCTGATAATACGAGTCAAAAACCTGGTCTTTGTTCCCGTAATGTAGGTCTGGAAGTACGTGAGCTGGTTGAATTTACTTTCACAAACATGTTTGGACTCTGATGTGTGTTGGGAGGACACAGTGCTCGAGATTGAGGGGGTAAATAAACCATGTAGCTTCTCGTTGTCCTCGGGTCGAACTGACCCGCGTACATCAACAACCCTCGGCCGCTGTCATTGGGTCGAAATGACCCACGTGTATAACACCAACCCTCTGCCGTTGTAATCGGGTCAAAATGACCCGCGTATTTCCCGAAGCCTCTGCCGTTGTCCTCGGGTCGAAATGACCCGCGTACATCAACGACCCTCGGCTGTCGTCCTCTGGGTCGATACGTATGCAAGGGGTGGTGAGCACTTGCATACTGCCCGACGTGTGTACGCACTCATCAAAGGCTCCAGATATCAGAATCAGAATCAGAACCATTTATTGCCATGTATGCTTACACATACAAGGAATTTGTCCTGGCGGGAAGGAGCATACATTTAACATTTAACAATACACATTTAACAGTTAACGCAGTGCAATAAATGAGGATATAAAGGACACGGGACAGTTTCACCCGCAGGACACGGGCTCTATTCGGGATGAGTGAGGACAACACGAGGGTTAAGAGACATGAGACGTACTTTCATCTGAAACGTCACGTGAAGCGACGTCAGTTTCTGATGACGGCACACACAGTTATCGTTACACAGTTACACAGTTATCATCACTGTCAGAGGGGAGATGTTTTCTCTGTTTTCTGTTAAACTGCATTGAGTATGATTTACAGTGTGTGGTATTTATTGTGTCCTACTTATATGCACAGTTTTGTTTTACCGGCGAAATGTGTCTTATTTATTCATTATTTACGTCTGTATGTTTTGAAATTCTGATTGTGACATCATTATGAAAAACAACAACAATATCATTGGTTCTTTTAAATGCTGGAATTAATTAATTTAGGCTCAATGTTTAGGCCAAACTTGATTATATAACTCATCACACCCGACACTCAGGAATGATCAGCCTCACGTGACTGATGGAAGTGTTTCATCTCTCCAGCTCTCTCTGGCAGAAGCTAATGACCAGGGTTGAGTGAACCTTCTCCTGAGGTATGAGAGCATAATGTCCACAACTTAACATAGGAGCCACCAATTTTTCAGCCAAAATTGCGGATGCTTTTTATCTTATATTAAATCCTGATTATCTCCTCATTCACAAGGTCTATTTGAAAAATCAAAAAAGCTATAATATACAGAAAACCCTTGTGAAGATAGATAATAAGGCCATATGTGTGTTAGTGGTATATGGGTTTATGATAGTACACATAAAGAACATTATTAAACACTGATTTTGACTGGCATGATGTATGGTCTAGCATCTCAGAAGTATCACGCAATCCAGACCATCAGCAAATTCACTACAATTTCATTCATAGGACATATCTCACCCCTGTGTAAATGCATCACGTGAAAGTAATTACCAGTCCTTTGTGCACTCTCTGCCCATTAAACACTCAAGGTACATATCTTCACATGTTCTGGGATTGCTCCCCTGTTTGTCAGTTTTGGAACAATATTGCATCCAAGTTATCTGTCTTGATTAATGTTACTGTGCCTGTCACTCTCAGTGTTTTGATTCTAAATGATCTGTCAGACTTTCAGCTCTCTAAATTTCAGATGCGTGCTGCATTTGCTGGACTTACAGCTGCTAAGAGAATGATTGCAACCCGTTGGAAACCACCTCATGACAGCTCGCATAAATGGAGCATCAGAAAAGACTTTGGGCACTTGGGTCAACATTGCTGATTCTTTGAAAAATATGCTGTAGATGTGTGCTATAGCCCCTTACTTCTATTTGCACATGTGTTTGGTCCCTGTCAATGTTATTTGTCTGTCTGTCTGTCTCTTGTGTTGTGTGTGTATATTTATGTCCCCCCCCCCCATCTTTCCTATCTTTTTTCATGGTTCTGAGAGACTCCTTTTGTCTCAGTATATTGTTTGTAATTTGAAAGGGCACCATGTGTTGGTGTTCCGCCATCCTGTGTGATTATGCTAAATAATAAAAATAAAAACATTTTATCGCAAAAAAAAGAACATTATTAAAAAAAAGTATGTTATCTTACATATGTATATGAACACTTATTATTTAATATAAAATAGCTCAATATTGTAGGAGTATCTGTGCGAAGTTTGGCTTTGATTGAGTGAAGTTAAGTATTTTTTATAATTATCTTAGTTCAGACATGTCGAACTCATGTCAACTCTGCTCAAGCATGAAAGTTCCCACAGTCCTCGGTGGTCCCTGAACATTGCTCGTTTCACTACAGCAGGGTGCTCCGTGGCCTTAGCTGT
Source organism: Cottus gobio (assembly GCA_023566465.1). Classification (NCBI taxonomy): domain Eukaryota; kingdom Metazoa; phylum Chordata; class Actinopteri; order Perciformes; family Cottidae; genus Cottus; species Cottus gobio. Next base: position 24,013,883 of record CM042231.1, read on the forward strand.
GAGTAGGGAGCAGGAAGGCCTGGAATATTCATATTTCAGCCATAAGTAAGTACATTTTCATATTTTTTGCTTGACACAAATGGCATTCTTGTGCGTATCTTTGCGATGCTTTGTGTGAGAGTGGAATGGTTGGTATTGACTCTGTAGACTCTAAGGATTCTAAAACCGTTGAGTTTAGCCTTCTAGCTAGTTCCTAACTTTTTCCATCAGCATTTTTTCAAAACTCGGGGTGCATTTTGAGTCGGTTTTGAGTCACTTTGAGTCATTCTTATGGTTTATGTTTATTGTGTAATAGTGTTATAAACATGAAACAATTTACTTATATTGACTTGTGAACTGATGGGGCCTAGAAGGTTGGCTGACGACAAGTTTTCTACACTGACATTGTAAAACAATGTGTGGACATCACATTTCACTGACGCTTTTATCCAAAGCGACTTACATGATATACAGTAGACCGTAGACACAGCAACGGTGAACAATTAGGGTTAAGTGTCTTGCTCAAGGACACAACGACACAGACTGCCGGATCCGGGGATCGAACCACCGACCCTCTGATTGAAAGACCGACTTGCTAACCACTGAGCCACAGTCGCTTCACTGGACAAGTGAAGTGGCCACTACCGTTTTAGCCCTCTAGGCTCCCAAGCTACTACTCAGGCCTGCAACAGGGGTTTTGTTATTTGGAGTGTTTGTGTGAGAGTTTGGGTTTACCATATATTGATGTTCACAGGTTAAAGATGCTAGTCTGTGATGATATTAGAGCCCAGGTAGAGGTAACTAACAAGAATATGCCAAAGACTTGAGGTTCCAAAGAGGGATACGTAGTTAATGTTGGTTTTGTTGATATTGCTTAGTATTGTTAGAAAATAATGCGCTATAGTGCTCCTAGTGAGAGCTAGAGAGTTAACATTGGAGGGTCAAGACAAATAAATAACTCTGTATGGATTATCAAATATCAAATGAATGACACTGTATGTACTACACAAATGTATTAATTAGAATTATGAAATGTATTAAGTGATTGTGGAATGAATCCTGAAAACATCAGGAGTCCACAAACAGGGACATGAAGCACTTGAAGAAAAATTAAGAAAACATGAGAACACCAGGACACGTGGATAACTCCATCAAGCTAGCACATCAGGCTGAGTGAACATCGCTACCCAGCGGTGAAGAAACACGGTAGATAAAAACGGGCACACTTTATCCAAAATAATTGATTTTGTGACGGCATGCTGTTGGTTATTATAATATATGTAAAACCCGATGTGTGTTCTGGCTTTAGAAACGGTTTGTCAATCAATGTTATTGTTTTTGTTGCGTGTTTTCTGCCTGCCATATGCTACATTTATTTGATTTCCTGTTTTAAGATGAGATGCTTTTATTTTGAAGGCTGCTCGCGGAGTTAACAAGGAAGTCTCATTGTGCGCAGATTGAATGGCGAAAGCTACGGAAAATATATTAAAAATGTTTATACAAATAGAAACAGTAACGGTATTAGCACTCCCCCAAAGAGGCACAAGGTCAGTTAAAGTTGTTATAAATGTAATAACTGTAAGTTTTACGTAAATCAGCATACGTGTTGGCTCTGTGTCTGTATGCTATTAATGCAAACAAGGAGTAAACAAACAAATATCGTTTCTGTCCCTTTGTACTCAGCTCTTACGTTGGTTTCTGGAATGTATAAATACATTTGAAATCATCAGTCAAGTGCAGGACTATATTTCGGACGGCTATGTGACATAATATATTAATGTACTGAATTGTATGACTAAGATGTCCTTATGTCAAAGTGTTGGAATAAATGTTAAATATTTAACTGCAAAGTAGTAATGTGTGATAGTTTTTTTTGCATTGAATCATACTGGATGTTTTCTGAAAATGATTAGATGGCCCTACCAAAAAACTATTCCACCAGCCGCCACTGGACTTCAGTCAAATGCAAAACTAAGAGATCAACAAGTCTGCTAATTGGACGGGATTTATTCTCATTTATACGTTATGTGGTGCTCGAAGAAAGTCCTTCCCCAACAACTCTTCTATTGACTGTATAACATTGATGTAAGTCATGTTGTTTGAGGAAGATAACAAACTACTCTGCGTAGTGCTGTTTCTGTCCAGTCTTCTGGGTGGTGTCCCCCAGGCGTCCCGAGGCCCTCTTACCAAAGACAGCCTGTCCAAAACAGAGTGCTGTGAGCTCCGGAGGATGGCAGCTCTGATCGTGTTGCTTCCCGCCATGCCCACCATCGAACCCAGGCCCGATGAGCAGGATGTCCCTCTGCTGTCGGCCCTGCTTCAGCTCAAATGGCTACAGCTGCCAGCGCCTGGTACTGCCTGCTGCCGCTGGCCATTCTGGTGCCAGGGCCTGAGTGTGGCACTGGTGATGCATAAAAACTCAAAGAAGGTGGGTAATAAGTAAAGATTACATTTATACATTAGAATAGCCATTGATGAAATTAAGGTAATTGCATTCTCTGCAATATTTTGTATTGTGTGTCAGGCAGCAGTGAAGCAACAGGAGCTGAATTCATCTGGACAAAATGTGATCTTTTCCTCTCGGTGCATCCTCGTCCCTCAGCCCTGATGCTGCACACACTGGTCCAGGAGGGCCTGATATCCCGGAGTACACGTTCTTCTTCATACCAGAGACCACAAGTGACCTACAGGGATCCAAACGGGCACTGCACATACACATGCTAGTGATGTGGTGATGATTGTCAGCTCATTCTTTAGCAGTCTGGCCAGCAACTAGCATCCTAGAAAGCTCTACAAACTGTAATGGTAAAATAACTATGCCATAGTCTTATGTCTTCTGTAGATTTCTACTGTCCAGTCTTTAAGTTAGGGAGTGAATCTAGTTCACACAGCTTGTCGTACTGTGCAATCTTGTGTCAGTCTCCAAGTTTCCGGAGGGAGTGAATCTAGTTCACACAGCCTGTAGTAACTCAAACTTCAAAAACATCTTCTGGCAGATAATGAGCTGAAATTGGCCACCTGTACACGTGAAGGTCCAACGTAGCGCACGGCACACTGGTTGGCGGGATCAGTTTTACTCCCTTTTCCTTTGTCTCTGTGTGTACAAATACAGCACGCAAAGCCTACGTTTGTGTGAGTCCTTCCCATGCTACTTGATACATAGTGTGTAAACTGCTCTCATTTGCAAATGAAGAAATAAAAGAACACTCTTTACAATTTGTGTGCCAACCATACTGTATGTTAAGTACATTTGTTTTATACAAGCCTCAATTCTCAACTCATTTGAGGATCTGTGAAGAGGATGTGAGTCGGCTCTTCCACAAACAGAAGATCAGGAAGGCTCCGGGCCCAGACGGTGTCTCCCCCTCCTGCCTGAAAGTCTGTGCTGACCAGCTGGCCCCAATCTTCATGCAGATCTTCAACCGATCACTGGAGCTGTGTGAAGTCTCCTCCTGCTTCAAGCGCTCCATGATCGTCCCGGTCCCCAAGAAATCCTCCATCACAGGATTAAATGACTACAGACCCGTCGCCCTGACGTCTGTGGTCATGAAATCCTTTGAGAGACTGGTGTTGACCCACCTGAAGAACATCACAGGGCCCCTGCTGGACCCCCTGCAGTTTGCCTACCGCGCAAACAGGTCAGTGGAGGATGCAGTCAACATGGGACTGCACCATATGCTGCAACACCTCGACTCCCCAGGACATATGCAAGGGTTCTGTTTGTGGACTTCAGCTCCGCATTCAACACCATCATCCCGGAGGTACTTCAACCCAAACTCTCCCAGCTCACCGTGCCGGCCCCCACCTGTCACTGGATTACAAACTTCCTGACAGACAGGACGCAGCAGGTGAGGCTGGGAAAAATCACATCCAGCACCCTGACTATAAGCGCTGGCACCCCCCAGGGATGTGTGCTCTCCCCACTGCTCTTCTCCCTCCACACCAACGACTGCACCTCAGGGGACCCGTCTGTTAGACTCCTGAAGTTCAGACGACACAACGGTCATCAGCCTCATCAGGAACGGTGATGAGTCTGCGTACAGACGGGAGGTTGAACAGCTGGTCCTCTGGTGTGGTCAGAACAACCTGGAGCTGAACAAGCTCAAAACTGTGGAGATGACAGTGGACTTCAGGGAGAGCCCCCCCAACACTACCCTCCCTCACCATCCACAACAGCACTGTTTCTGCGGTGGACAGAGGCAGACTACAGCGGATAGTCAGGTCTGCAGAGAGAACTATTGGTTCCAGCCTGCCCTCCATCCTGGACTTGTACACCTCCAGAGTCAGGAAGCGGGCTGGAAAGATCACTGCAGACCCCTCACACCCTGGACACAAGCTGTTTCACCTCCTCCCCTCTAGTAGGCGCTACAGAGCACTGTACGCCAAAACCACCAGACACAGGAACAGCTTCTTTCCACTAGCCGTCACCCTGATGAACAATTAATCAGACTCCCCCATCTACACTACCTGCACTAATTGGACTACTTTTTTCTTTTTAATGTCTTTTAAAAAAAATATTTATCTTGCTTATTGTAAATGTATATATATGTACAATGAGAGCTATGTGTAACCGGAGTCAAATTCCATGTGAGTGTAAACACACATGGCCAATAAAGCTGATTCTGATCTGCCTCTGCCCCTGTGACTCAGTCAAATTTTCCGCAACAACTTGGTGTCAGAAGTTGGATTCTCAGAGAGAAGTTGGACCTCCACCGGCGTCTGGGAAAGCAGATCACTCGTCAAGGACTCTCCTGCCCTATACCACATCAGACACGTGAGAAGGGACCAAACGTCCGGAGGAGGATCTGGTTGACTCCGTGAGAATCGGTCAAATGGTCAAAGTCACACACAGGGTAAGAAGTTGAAGTTCTGATTGTTAAAATAATATTAACACATCGTAAAGAGATTTCTTAATTTTAAAGGTACCATGAACAGTTAAAATCTCCGTGTAAAATTCATGACCTCTCCAACAATGTAAAGTAAGACTACACATTAAGCTGACCACTGGTAAAGCAATATATACGCAGTGGCACTAATATTGTATGGACTTTACATTTTGAAAGTAAGACTACACATTTACTTGACCGCTGGTATAGCAATATACGCAGAGGCAGTAATATTGTATGGACTTTAAATCATAAGTGATTGAACAAAGAAACCAAAGAAACATCCAAAGGTTGACGTTCAATCCCGGGTGTTGTTTAGATTCCCAGAGAAAAGAATGTAACTTTATAGTGACGACTATATGGTTTATCACACCAGAAAGATGAGTGCTAAACATGGAAAAGAGATCCCAGGTCCTGGTGGACCAATCGTTGAGATCATGAAGAAAAAGCACGTAGACGGCTTTGTTCAATATTTGTCGTTTTGGTCCACAAAATTCGGTTTCCCCGAAGGTGGATCCCTGTCTAAAGAAAAGCTAGCAATGTTAGAGAAAGATATGAAAGAGGAAGAAAAGAAACAGCGAAGCCAGAAAACGGTAAAAGTTAAAGTTCTGGTACAAATGGAAGAAAATAGAAAGTGTCTCTGTTACGTGCCTTGTTTTTGCTGTGTGTGTGTGTGTGTGTGTGTGTGTGTGTGGTCTGTGTTGTCTGTGTGTGTGTGTGTGGTCTGTGTCTGTGTTGTCTGTGTGTGTGTGTGTTGTGTGTGTGTTGTCTGTGTGTGTGTGTGTGTGCGTGTGATTCTCTTCAGGTGTGCTGGTGATGTCACTCCTGCAGCTCATCAGTATGGGGTTAAATGGATGTGCCAGCCAGAGTGAGTGGTGTTGCTTCAGTGGAAGCCAGAGTGACCAGAGACAGGTTGGGTGCAGCCGTGAGGAGTTGGAGACCTGACTGGAGCAGTTGCAAAGGAGCCATAATTGTCTTCCTTTTGGAGATTGTTTTCAGTTGCTTGGTGTTGAGAGTTGTCCTCCATCATTAAATACCCTTATTTGCCGTTTGTCCAGATCTCCCGGGTTTATTATTTTACAGACAATTTAGGGACGTAACGGTCTCCAACAATGGTTGGCGCAGATAACCAAGAAAAAAGTTAAAGACCCTGATCATCTGTTTGGTATAAGTAATCCAAATAACCCTTTTTCCTCTCACTCCCTGTATCCGAGTCTTACAGGAGCAGGAGGGCCTCTCCTCGACATATGCGCTCCTCCTCGTCCTCCACCTTAAGTCCAACCAGATCAACAGAGGTTGAACGCTCCGCCCCCGCCTCTGAATCCGACTGCTGTCCAAAACCAACTGCAAGTTCCTCGCACGGTCAGGCAAAGACAATCAATTTGACGAGGAAAAAAACAACAGTTTAAAAAGGGACTTCTTGCTAATATGCTGTCTTATTTAGAAGAGGCTACAAATAGTTTCACAAATGAGACTAGTGATGAGACTGGAGATGAGGACCAAGCAGGCCCATATACATCCACACCTAAGAGTACTAATTACACTATGCCCATGATCCAAGTTCAGGGTCAAAATGGTTTAGCACTGGTGTTCTGGACATCCGCTGACATTCTCCAAGCCACAAAGCATCTGCCTCCTATCACAGCTGATGGGCCGGCATTCGCTGCACAATTCTTGATTTTCTGTCAACAGTTTCTCCCAACAGGCCAGAAGATTGCAAGGCTGCTGATGCAACACACAGGTCCAGTCAACTTCACGAAAGTAAAAGACACTGTAGATGCGTTAGCTACACACCGTCCCGAGACACCTTATGGACACATGCAGATAACAGGGACTATGTCAACGCTCTCACAGCATTGTGTGATGACATCAGAGAAAAGGTCCCTCCAAGAGGTGACATGGCTACAAGCAATGCCACAAAACAAAGACATGATTAATCTGTAATGGACTTTTATCAGCGTATATGTGCAGTGTTTACTCTCCATTTAGGCATCGTGAAAGTTGAAGATCCTGCTGTCATCCATGGGAAACTCACCTCAAGTCAGCGTTCCTCAACGGACTCCTTGCTGAAGTGAAGGCTGCCACCGAAAGGACAGTGGTGTGCATAGAAGACGCTCGTCTTGCAGAAGTGGTGAGACATGCAAAACACTGGTCAACTGAGATGTGTGCATTGTCTGTGACTCTTACTCCTCTCCAGCTCCCGTTCTACACGATAGCCAACTCGGATCCCCATGTTTCACTGGCTCAATGCCGTGATCTAGGACCGTTTGTCAAGACCTGCAACTCACTGACACGGTTTCCGTGTGCTGATTCGACATGCTCACGCTCCCAGAGTACAGGTTTCTATAAACAAACCATGTCATACACGGCTCCTGCAGTCAGATCAATTTATGTTTTGGAGAACTCAGACCCTCCACTGATTCAATCGCAAGTGTCTGCTCATGTAAACAATGGTACATTCACTAATGAAGTTTCTGCTATCTCTCCAGCTCTACTTTCTGTTCCCTTGTTGTCGTGGGCTCAGCACAAGTATGACGTTGGTCTGATACGCAATTGTCAACCTGTTGTGATCTCAGGAAGATCAGATTTTTGACCGCACAAGTATCCACTTCGCCCAGAGGCAATTGAGGGTATTACACCAGTGTTCAACTCTTTGTTGAAAACTGGGGTAATAATTACCTGTCCAGATTCACCAGTTCGCACACCTATTTTTCCAGTGAAGAAAATATGTGCTGCAGGTAAGCCGACTGAATGGCGTTTTGTACAGGATTTGAAAGCTTTAAATGCTGCCGTACACGCCAGAGCCCCTAATGTTCCAAACCCTTACACGATCATGACACAGGTTCCAGCTGCTGCAAAGTGGTTCTCTGTGGTGGATTTGTCGAATGCTTTTTTCAGTGTCCCAGTGGACAAAGACAGTCAATTCTGATTTGCATTTAACTTTAATGGGAAACCATTCACGTTTACTCGCTCATGTCAGGGCTATACAGAATCACCTACCATCTACAATGAGGCACTTGGGGAAGGAAAGCCTTGAAAGTCTGACTCTTTCCCCAAGAACAGCTCTGCTCCAGTATGTGGACAATCTTCTCATCGCTGCCACAACAAAGGAACTTTGCGAGCAGGACACTGTTTCTCTGCTTTGTCACCTAGAAACAAGGTCACAAAGTCAGCCTCACCAAACTACAGTTTGTCTCACAGTCCGTCCATTTCCTTGGTCATGACATTTCAGCAGAGGACACTCTCAACATCACAAATTCAGTCTATCATGTCCATCCCAAAGCCACAGACAAAGAAGCAGATGATGTCATTTCTGGGTATGTGTTACTATTGTCGGTCTTTTATGCCTAACTATTCCCACCTCGAAGCTCCTCTGTCTGCTCTAATCTATGGAAAGTCTCTGATAGCAGCTGACCGGATCACCTGGACACAGGAAGCAGAAGAAGCATATACCAACATGAAGAAAGCACTACAAACTCCTCAGACTCCCAGACACAAAGAAACCTTTCACTCAGACCGTGGACGAAAGATCCGGTTGTATGACCTCTGTGTTGTTACAATCTCATGGAGATAAGTTACGCCCTGTAGCTTATTTCTCTGTGAAACTTGACCCTGTCGCAGAACGTGCGCTCGCTGCTTCTCGTGACATTGTTGGTTATGCTCCACTGACCCTGTTAGATGAGAAGAAACCAAATGCTGCTCGATATCTGAGATATCACACCTGTCTGCTTGATATGCCCAATGTCACAGTCAAACGCTGCAATGTCCTGAATCCAGCATCTCTTATGTCCATCGAAGGAGATGGTGACGAGCATGACTGTGTTGCAGATCTCCAGGAGCAGTGCACGCCTAGACCTGACCTCTTGGACACCCATCTTGCATCATACTCTGATTTCTGAGTTGTTAGAAGCTATTCTTCTGCCAACTGCTATTGCTGTCTGCAAATGCGCCGCCCACGGATCGGGCACAGATGACATCTCACGCGGGAATGGCCGTGCTGACGCGGCTGCGAATCACGCCGCTGTTCACGCCGCTGTTCACGCCCCACTTGTCATCACACCACAGTATGTGCATATTCCATCATTTTCTTTCCCTGGCACACTCTGTGCAGTACAGACCTTCTCCACACCGGCAGAAAAGGCTGTTCGGTCAAAGGCAGGCGCCATCTTGCATCACATGGTTTAGATGTGTGAAGGTAGGTCCTGTCTCCCAAAGCACTTTTTCCCGCATTATGCTAAGTTGACACATGGGAAAGACTACGTGTCAAAAGGAGGAATGATAAGTAGCATTAATGAAACATGGTTTACAAAGGGTTTTACGGTTTACGCACAAAGATTTTGTCAATCATGCGTACTTTGTGCTACCAACAACATTGGCCGCCCAGTGGTGGTCTCGCAGCAAGCTGCTCATCCTCCCCCAACCAGACCATTTGAACATCTGATGATGGACTTGTATTTAACTAAAATGTTGCGAGGTCCAGTTCGAGAACATTTCCTTATGCAAAGGTACAGGAACATCACAATAATATCCAATTTGCACTATATGATTTTGTGCTATACGTATTGACAAAGCCAACAGTTGTATTAACATCTGTATGTAGTCAACGACTGACTGTCAAATTAAATAAAGTACAATGAATTAATATCTAAACAATATTTATTATTACAGATTTAAAATTTAACTGGAAGAAGTATAAACAATAAATACCCTAATAATAGATACATTCTTTTCTTATTTCAAGTAAAATAAAGGCTGGATTTAAACAGAAAGCTTTTGAAAAATGTGAAATTAAATTAATAAATAAAGTCCTTAATTTTAGAAAGAATTTAACTGAATTGTCCTGCAGCTTCAAATTCAGTTTATTCAGGTGTCAAGGGATGTCAATCAAAAGAGCCAAGATATTATGTTGTCAAGATATTATGTTGTCATTTAAAAAGAGAAATGTGTGTGTGTATGGACTTAATCTGTGGTTATTAAACCACTTGTTCAGCTCATTTCTCCTCTCTTAACGTCATTGTTGGGCAGTTAATATTGAGTTAGGGTTCTGTTCATATTAACTCATGTGTTAGGGTTCTGATCATATTAATTCATGAGTTAGGGTTGTGATCATATTAATTCATGTGTTAGGGTTCTGATCATATTAATTCATGTTAGAGTTCTGATCATATTAATTCATGTGTTAGGGTTCTGATCATATTAATTCATGTGTTAGAGTTCTAACGATGACGTCACAGTGTTCCATAATATAAAATCAAGTGTCTGTCTGTCTGTCTGTCTGTCTGTCTGTCTGTCTGTCTGTCTGTCTGTCTGTCTGTCTTAAATCATTAAATCCGACCAGCAGGAAATCCTCACGGCCTCCTTCCTGTCAAGGAGAAGTCATCATTAATTGATTTATAAAGTTGTAAATCGATCAGATTAGACCCAAACACGACAGGAGGGTTAAGTTATCAATACTCTATCCTAGTTTATACCAGCTGTTGCAGTCTGCCCTGCTACGTAGCTCAGAAAACACACGTCAGTGGTGCCGGGAACGTTAGCTAGCAAGAGAGAAACTTAGCTAACAGGCACAACACAGACACGGTGATGGCACCAAACACTGATTAGGATTTATATCACAATGCAATCCAAATGATTATAATTATTCATAATACTATATAATGAGTTAACTGAGACACAACACGAACGTGCACAAAAGGTCACCCAGACTAAGATAAGACAGGCCGTTATTCGATGTCTCTTAAATAGTTTGTCATTTATAGCAGAATAATAATTCATGCTATTATTTTTTTGCTTGCTCCAGTGGAGTCCATATGTGGCTTTGATGTTGAACCTTTGATGACGTCACAGTGTTCCATAATATAAAATCAAGTGTCTGTCTGTCTGTCTGTCTGTCTGTCTGTCTGTCTGTCTGTCTGTCTGTCTGTCTGTCTGTCTGTCTGTCTTAAATCATTAAATCCGACCAGCAGGAAGTCCTCACGTCCTCCTTCCTGGTGGCCCTCTTCCTGCTTCTTACAGTGCAGACGCTTTTTCTGCTTGCTCTCGCTTCTGCTTGCATTTTTTCTGCTAATATCTTCCTACATTTTATTTTTCTTCTGTGAGAGTCCTTGAACAGCAGCTGCTGGACACTTCAAAGTCACTGGGACTCTATTTCTCTGTAGATTTAAAATTCCGCTGGTTTAGAGACAAATCGCTATAGGCTACTTAGCAGCTAAGCTAAAGCTAAGTAGCAACAAGATGCCAGCCCTTTCCATGGACAACTACTACAAACTCCTGCAGAAGATTGCAGTCATGGAAATAAAAATCTCCCGACTAGAAGTGAACTCGGAGGTAAATGGACCGTGTGAGAACGATACCACTTTACCATGGACTCAAAATCCTGGACAAGTGCAAGCTACACAGCTAACTAGCACCACCAGGCCTACCAAGAAACAGGAGGGTTGTGCAGATGTAAATGACTCCTCAAATGGTAGTCCACCCTGGAACTCTCTCGGTTTAAAGCCGAAGAGGAAATCATTCTCTCAGGATGTGGGAGGACGACTAACAGGCAGAGCCCAGAATCCTGAGATTTCTGATGCGACTGGCTGGCCCGCACTACCACGGAGGCAGAATTCCTCCTCAACCCCGGCACGCAGCTGGACACAGCCGAGAACAGCTGGGAAAAGTAAACCCACCAAAGAACCTACACAACAACCAAGACTACAACTTGAAAACAGATTTGCTCCATTGTCGCGGGATCCTGAATCGGATGACCTGGATAAGCAGCTATCTTCCCAAAGCAGGGTAAGAACTGAGAGTAAATGTGAACGTAAAAGGCCGCAGGAAAAGACTGGGCCGGATACTCTGATTGTTGGTGACTATGCTGTAAAAGATGTGAGAACAGTGTGCAGCAAGAATACCAAAATACTCTGCTTTCCGACGGATATGGTCTCTAATATGAGAGACAAAATCTTGGACATCGTGGCTGACCATCCCACGGTGAAAAACATAATTCTGCATACGGGAAGCTGTGATATTGTGAAACAAGAGTCTGAAGTTCTGAAGAGAGACTTTATTGACTTGTTAAACACAGTCAGCTCTGTCAATGCCGAGGTGTTTATCAGTGGCCCTCTGCCACCAGCCAGGAGAGGAGATGTAAGATTCAGCAGTCTGTTTACACTAAACAGATGGCTGTCAACTGCATGTACTGACCATCCAGTACATTTTATTGACAATTTTTACCTTTTCTGGGAACGCATACATCTTTTTAAAGCAGATGGAATCTGCCTGAACAAGTCAGGGGTAAAACAGTTTGCCTCTAACCTATTTTTCTTCCTGCGTCACCCGTCTGTTCCCACTGCCAAGGACAGGAGACAAGAGGAGTCTAAACAAGAGATAACCACACGGCGTCGTCCTGGGGACCTCATGGGAAGGATGCCAAAGGAGAGCCAAGAGGAGGAGTCTCCAACCTCACCAACAAGGATTGATCCCCCCCCTCCGAGAGAGGGGGCGGGATCACCAACAAGGATTGATCCCCTCCCTCCGAGAGAGGAAGATAATTTACTTCAGTCACCAGCACCAACTTCCACCCCCCATACCCCATCCAGGTCCCCCTTCTCTCCATTCTCCCCCTCATCTTACCCCTTCTCCCCCCACCTGGAGTTCACTGACCACATGAAAGAGCTGGTCACTGCCGGAACCAAATTCACTCCCCGCCGCACCCCCATTTTCCCTGCTAATATCCCTCCAGTTCGACCTCTGCCACTGCCTCTAAGTCCAGTTCGATCTCTGCCTCTTCTGCCCCCCTCTCCTCCACGACAGCTCCGCGACTATCCTCAAGCTATATCTGATAAAGAAATCTTGATATTGATATCTTCTTGATATCTTCTGGGTCCGGACTACAAGGCTAATGACACTACTGATTATCTCCAGGAACAGTCGGGGCCCTGTATGCAGCTAGCGTTCTCAATTCCTGTCCTGACTCATAGAAAAGGAAAGGTGAGGCTGCGAAGAAACATTAGTAAATCTGCAAATTTATCAAACTTATTGATCATTCCTCGTCAGCCTGTCCAGACACATAGGACAAATAGAGCTTTAAACACATTAAACTTAGCTTTATTAAATGTCAGGTCTCTGTCAGGAAAAACATTTTTAATCAATGATTTCATTGTTAGGCACAAGCTGGATTTTTTGTTTTTAACCGAAACTTGGTTAGACCAAGATAACAGTGCAGCTGTTCTTATTGAATCAACACCTCCCAACTTCAGTTTCATGAGCGAAACAAGAGCGCATAAGAAAGGAGGTGGAGTTGCTATTTTATTTAATGAGTCTTTGCAATGCAAGCAGATGTCTTTTGGTCATTTTACTTCTTTTGAATATGTGGCTCTGAATTCCACTCGAGCTTTATTCCTTAACATTTACAGACCACCTAAATACTGTGCATCCTTCTTCGATGAGTTTACTGAACTGCTGTCTATAATCTGTATTGATTTTGATTGTGTTGTCATTGTTGGTGATTTTAATATCCATGTTGATAATCCCCAGGACAGAGGGTCTATACAGCTATGTGGTGTCCTTGATAACTATGATCTGACTCAGCATGTAACAGGTCCCACCCACAACAAGGGGCACACTTTGGATCTAATCATCACCAAAGGTCTGGACATTTCCAAGGTTGCTGTGACTGATGTTGCACTCTCTGATCATTTCTGTGTTTTCTTTGAGAGTGCAATCTCCCTGCACACAAATGTCCAAACCAAGGTTGTGACAAAGCGTTACATCACTGAAAACACGGGTGAACTATTTATTCAGAAGTTCTCCTCCACACCAGCCCTCTCTTGCATCTCAGTCAATGAGCTTGTGGAAGACTTTAATTCTAAAGTTAAAAATGTTATTGATGCCATTGCACCCACTAAGGTGAAGGTTGTCTCAGGTAAGAAAAGATCCCCTTGGAGAAATGCCACGCTGGTCCGAATAGAGAAAAGAGAGTGTCGGAAAGCTGAGCGCAGGTGGCGAAAGACTTATCTCCAAGTTCACTATGGTATCTATAAAGAGAGACTTCGCAACTACAATTTGGAACTTAGAAATGCAAGGCAGGCCTTCTTCTCTGACATCATAATCAAAAACAATAACAATCCACGCGCCTTATTTGCTACCGTGGACAGGCTAACAAACCCTCCGGTGTCAGTAACTGCTACGCTCCAATCCACCTGGGCATGCAATCAATTTGCATTCTTTTTTACTGACAAAATTCAGAAAATTAGACAAGCAGTTGGTGGCTACACACCATCCACAGGATGTGTGTTGCCACCTTCTTTAAATAACAGCCATCCAAATATCATGACACAATTTAATTCAATTAACCAAAGAAGCTTAGAAGATATTATACAACATCTGAAAACTTCCTCATGCTGCTTAGATATTCTACCAACACACTTTTTCAAATATATTTCACACTGTATGATCACTGACCTTTTACAAATTGTAAACACATCCCTTCTCTCAGGTGTCTTCCCACAAGCCCTAAAAACTGCAGTTATTAAACCACTCCTAAAGAAGGCTAGTTTAGACCCCGAAATAATGAAAAATTATAGGCCAATATCAAACCTCCCCTTTTTAAGTAAAATAATCGAAAAAGTGGTTTATCAACAGCTAAATAGCTTCTTGGCCGAAAATCAGTGTTTTGATGTCTTCCAGTCTGGCTTTCGTCAGCATCACAGTACTGAAACTGCTCTTGTTAAGGTTTTCAACGACATCCACTTAAACACAGACAGTGGCAGAACTTCAGTCTTAGTATTATTGGATCTCAGTGCTGCATTCGACACAGTCGATCACAACATACTACTAGACAGACTGAAAGTCTGGGTAGGACTCTCTGGTGCAGCACTTAACTGGTTTGACTCTTACTTGAAGGACCGACAATACTTTGTGTCGGTAGCTAATTACACATCAGAGCTGACTGGTATGACATGTGGTGTTCCCCAAGGTTCAATACTGGGGCCTCTTCTGTTCAATATCTACATGCTTCCACTGGCTCAGATTATGAAAAACAACAAAGTGTGTTATCATAACTATGCAGACGACACACAAATCTACATAACTATATCACCAGGGGACTATAATCCCATAACAGTGCTGGCTAAATGTATTGAAGAAATCAACAACTGGATGTGCCAGAATTTTCTTCAATTAAATAAAGATAAAACAGAAGTACTTGTTTTTGGTTCCAAGGACGAACGATTGAAAGTGAGCGCTGAGCTACAATCACTGATGTTAAAAACCTCAAACCAAGCCAGAAATCTAGGAGTAGTTATGGATTCAGATCTCAACCTGAACAGTCATATCAAGACAGTTACAAAATCAGCCTACTATCACCTGAAGAATATATCAAGGGTTAGAGGACTTATGTCTCAACAGGATTTGGAGAAACTTGTTCATGCATTTATCTTCAGTAGACTTGACTACTGTAACGGTGTGTTCACAGGTCTCAGTAAAAAGTCAATCAGAAAGCTGCAGCTGATTCAGAACGCTGCAGCTCGAGTCCTCACTAAGACCAGGAGAGTGGATCACATCACTCCGGTTCTGAGGTCTTTGCACTGGCTTCCTGTCCAACAAAGAATTGACTTTAAAATCCTGCTGCTGGTTTATAAAGCCCTGAATGGTTTAGGGCCTAAATACATTAGTGATTTACTGCTGCCTTATGAACCATCCCGACCCCTCAGGTCGTCTGGGACGGGTCTACTTTCTGTTCCAAGAGTCAGAACTAAACATGGAGAGGCAGCGTTCAGCTTTTCTGCTCCACACATCTGGAACAAGGTCCCAGAGAGCTGCAGGTCTTCTGAGACCCTCAGCCTCTTTAAAGCCAGACTGAAGACCTTTCTGTTTGCTGTTGCCTTTAATTAAACCAGATTCTACATCTTTTGTTTTGGTTTCCAACCTGCGTGTTGATGAAACGACTCCTTGCTCTTGCAAGTGCAGCGCTTATACTTTGCTCGTGACCAGGGAAATAAATCTACCAAAATGAGAGAAGTTTTACAAAATTGTACCTTGTCACAAGTAAAGTGAAAGCACATATTTCCCCGGGTTTTTTAGTAGGGAATGAGAATAAGTGTCTGCAAGGTTAGGGATTTAGGTAAAAGAATAAGGAGTTTAAATAGGACAAAGGGATGCTCTTTGAAGCAACCGGAGGTCGACTCTAGTCGGTAGAAATCCAAGTTGAATCCGTGTGGCACGTTGATACCTCTGGTAACTGAAGTCACGGAGCGATATAGCGATGAAGGTGGCGGTCAGTTTAGGGTTTAGATAATGCCGCTGTGGGAGCGATGCCGCTGTGGGAGCGATGCCGCTGTGGGAGCGATGCCGCTGAGGGAGCGATGCCAAGAGGTGCAAGGTTAAGGACACAGGGATAGATTTGTTGTTTTTCATGGAATGTGTGGGTGGTTTTTGTAAGTCTTGGTGAATTAACGAAATCTGAAAGCGTGTGTATCAGAACACAAAAGTGGACTGAGAATTCCTCGGGAGAAAGTGTTCGACTACATATCTGTGGGGATTAAAGGGGAATAAAAGGGAAAATCATAGTCTATGGTACTACGAAGCAAGGAGAAATAAAACAATATTTGTGAACTGGTGTTATAAACCTCAGCGATCGAGCGCTGTATCCCTCTGATACAGTAGAAGCTTCTCGTTCGAGTTCACTGTATTGGGTATTGCAGCCTTTCTCCTGGCCTCCAAGGATACGTGTAAATAAATAAAAAAAACTGTACTGCTTTCTGCCTTTTAACTGTTTTTTTTTTTTATTGTTTTAATGACTGTTCTTAATTGTTTTTAAATCTTTTATTTTTGATTGTGTTTTTATGCTTTTAATTGTTTTTAAATTTTTTATTTTGCATTGTGTTTTTATGCTTTAATGGTTTTATGTGAAGCACTTTGAATCACCTTGTGTTGAAATGTGCTATACAAATAAACTTGCCTTGCCTTGCCTTGCCTTGGTGCCGGGAACGTTAGCTAGCAAGAGAGAAACTTAGCCAACGAGCTCAACAACACAGACATACACGGCGATGGCTCCAAACATTGATTAGGAATATTGTGGCTTTGATGTTGTGCCTTTGATGACATCTCATTGTTCCGTAATATGAAATCAAGTGTTTGGAGTAAATTGTGTATGTGTGTGTACAGTTTATTAGTAAAGATGGGTGTTATCCACTTAATACATTCATATACATTGCATGAAGTACTACGTGCACAACCATACAATCTGTCTGTCTGTCTGTCTGTCTGTCTGTCTGTCTGTCTTAAATCATTAAATCCGACCAGCAGGAAATCCTCACTTCCTCCTTCCTGTCAAGGAGAAGTCATCATTAATTGATTTATAAAGTTGTAAATCGATCAGATTAGACCCAAACACGACAGGAGGGTTAAGTTATCAATACTGTATCCTAGTTTATACCAGCTGTTGCAGTCTGCCCTGCTACGTAGCTCAGAAAACACACGTCAGTGGTGCCGGGAACGTTAGCTAGCAAGAGAGAAACTTAGCTAACAGGCACAACACAGACACGGTGATGGCACCAAACACTGATTAGGATTTATATCACAATGCAATCCAAATGATTATAATTATTCATAATACTATATAATGAGTTAACTGAGACACAACACGAACGTGCACAAAAGGTCACCCAGACTAAGATAAGACAGGCCGTCATTCGATGTCTCTTAAATAGTTTGTCATTTATAGCAGAATAATAATTCATGCTATTATTTTTTTGCTTGCTCCAGTGGAGTCCATATGTGGCTTTGATGTTGAACCTTTGATGACGTCACAGTGTTCCATAATATAAAATCAAGTGTCTGTCTGTCTGTCTGTCTGTCTTAAATCATTAAATCCGACCAGCAGGAAATCCTCACGTCCTCCTTCCTGGTGCCGGGAACGTTAGCTAGCAAGAGAGAAACTTAGCTAACGAGCTCAACAACACAGACATACACGGCGATGGCTCCAAACATTGATTAGGAATATTGTGGCTTTGATGTTGTGCCTTTGATGACATCTCATTGTTCCGTAATATGAAATCAAGTGTTTGGAGTAAATTGTGTATGTGTGTGTACAGTTTATTAGTAAAGATGGGTGTTATCCACTTAATACATTAATATACATTGCATGAAGTACTACGTGCACAAGCATACAATCTGTCTGTCTGTCTGTCTGTCTGTCTGTCTTAAATCATTAAATCCGACCAGCAGGAAATCCTCACGTCCTCCTTCCTGTCAAGGAGAAGTCATCATTAATTGATTTATAAAGTTGTAAATCGATCAGATTAGACCCAAACACGACAGGAGGGTTAAGTTATCAATACTGTATCCTAGTTTATACCAGCTGTTGCAGTCTGCCCTGATACGTAGCTCAGAAAACACACGTCAGTGGTGCCGGAACGTTAGCTAGCAGGAGAGAAACTTAGCTAACAGGCACAACACAGACACGGTGATGGCACCAAACACTGATTAGGATTTATATCACAATGCAATCCAAATGATTATAATTATTCATAATACTATATAATGAGTTAACTGAGACACAACACGAACGTGCACAAAAGGTCACCCAGACTAAGATAAGACAGGCCGTCATTCGATGTCTCTTAAATAGTTTGTCATTTATAGCAGAATAATAATTCATGCTATTATTTTTTTGCTTGCTCCAGTGGAGTCCATATGTGGCTTTGATGTTGAACCTTTGATGACGTCACAGTGTTCCATAATATAAAATCAAGTGTCTGTCTGTCTGTCTGTCTGTCTTAAATCATTAAATCCGACCAGCAGGAAATCCTCACGTCCTCCTTCCTGGTGCCGGGAACGTTAGCTAGCAAGAGAGAAACTTAGCTAACGAGCTCAACAACACAGACATACACGGCGATGGCTCCAAACATTGATTAGGAATATTGTGGCTTTGATGTTGTGCCTTTGATGACATCTCATTGTTCCGTAATATGAAATCAAGTGTTTGGAGTAAATTGTGTATGTGTGTGTACAGTTTATTAGTAAAGATGGGTGTTATCCACTTAATACATTAATATACATTGCATGAAGTACTACGTGCACAAGCATACAATCTGTCTGTCTGTCTGTCTGTCTGTCTGTCTTAAATCATTAAATCCGACCAGCAGGAAATCCTCACGTCCTCCTTCCTGTCAAGGAGAAGTCATCATTAATTGATTTATAAAGTTGTAAATCGATCAGATTAGACCCAAACACGACAGGAGGGTTAAGTTATCAATACTGTATCCTAGTTTATACCAGCTGTTGCAGTCTGCCCTGATACGTAGCTCAGAAAACACACGTCAGTGGTGCCGGAACGTTAGCTAGCAGGAGAGAAACTTAGCTAACAGGCACAACACAGACACGGTGATGGCACCAAACACTGATTAGGATTTATATCACAATGCAATCCAAATGATTATAATTATTCATAATACTATATAATGAGTTAACTGAGACACAACACGAACGTGCACAAAAGGTCACCCAGACTAAGATAAGACAGGCCGTCATTCGATGTCTCTTAAATAGTTTGTCATTTATAGCAGAATAATAATTCATGCTATTATTTTTTTGCTTGCTCCAGTGGAGTCCATATGTGGCTTTGATGTTGAACCTTTGATGACGTCACAGTGTTCCATAATATAAAATCAAGTGTCTGTCTGTCTGTCTGTCTGTCTGTCTTAAATCATTAAATCCGACCAGCAGGAAATCATCACGTCCTCCTTCCTGGTGCCGGGAACGTTAGCTAGCAAGAGAGAAACTTAGCTAACGAGCTCAACAACACAGACATACACGGCGATGGCTCCAAACATTGATTAGGAATATTGTGGCTTTGATGTTGTGCCTTTGATGACATCTCATTGTTCCGTAATATGAAATCAAGTGTTTGGAGTAAATTGTGTATGTGTGTGTACAGTTTATTAGTAAAGATGGGTGTTATCCACTTAATACATTCATATACATTGCATGAAGTACTACGTGCACAAGCATACAATCTGTCTGTCTGTCTGTCTGTCTGTCTGTCTGTCTGTCTGTCTGTCTGTCTGTCGAAATCCTCACGTCCTTCCTGTCAAGGAGAAGTCATCATTAATTGATTTATAAAGTTGTAAATCGATCAGATTAGACCCAAACACGACAGGAGGGTTAAGTTATCAATACTGTATCCTAGTTTATACCAGCTGTTGCAGTCTGCCCTGCTACGTAGCTCAGAAAACACACGTCAGTGGTGCCGGGAACGTTAGCTAGCAAGAGAGAAACTTAGCTAACAGGCACAACACAGACACGGTGATGGCACCAAACACTGATTAGGATTTATATCACAATGCAATCCAAATGATTATAATTATTCATAATACTATATAATGAGTTAACTGAGACACAACACGAACGTGCACAAGAGGTCACCCAGACTAAGATAAGACAGGCCGTCATTCGATGTCTCTTAAATAGTTTGTCATTTATAGCAGAATAATAATTCATGCTATTATTTTTTTGCTTGCTCCAGTGGAGTCCATATGTGGCTTTGATGTTGAACCTTTGATGACATCACAGTGTTCCATAATATAAAATCAAGTGTCTGTCTGTCTGTCTGTCTGTCTGTCTGTCTTAAATCATTAAATCCGACCAGCAGGAAATCCTCACGTCCTCCTTCCTGGTGCCGGGAACGTTAGCTAGCAAGAGATAAACTTAGCTAATGAGCTCAACAACACAGACATACACGGCGATGGCTCCAAACATTGATTAGGAATATTGTGGCTTTGATGTTGTGCCTTTGATGACATCTCATTGTTCCGTAATATGAAATCAAGTGTTTGGAGTAAATTGTGTATGTGTGTGTACAGTTTATTAGTAAAGATGGGTGTTATCCACTTAATACATTCATATACATTGCATGAAGTACTATGTGCACAAGCATACAATCTGTCTGTCTGTCTGTCTTAAATCATTAAATCCGACCAGCAGGAAATCCTCACGTCCTCCTTCCTGTCAAGGAGAAGTCATCATTAATTGATTTATAAAGTTGTAAATCGATCAGATTAGACCCAAACACGACAGGAGGGTTAAGTTATCAATACTGTATCCTAGTTTATACCAGCTGTTGCAGTCTGCCCTGCTACGTAGCTCAGAAAACACACGTCAGTGGTGCCGGGAACGTTAGCTAGCAAGAGAGAAACCTAGCTAACAGGCACAACACAGACACGGTGATGGCACCAAACACTGATTAGGATTTATATCACAATGCAGTCCAAATGATTATAATTATTCATAATACTATATAATGAGTTAACTGAGACACAACACGAACGTGCACAAAAGGTCACCCAGACTAAGATAAGACAGGCCGTCATTCGATGTCTCTTAAATAGTTTGTCATTTATAGCAGAATAATAATTCATGCTATTATTTTTTTGCTTGCTCCAGTGGAGTCCATATGTGGCTTTGATGTTGAACCTTTGATGACGTCACAGTGTTCCATAATATAAAATCAAGTGTCTGTCTGTCTGTCTGTCTGTCTTAAATCATTAAATCCGACCAGCAGGAAATCCTCACGGCCTCCTTCCTGTTGCCGGGAACGTTAGCTAGCAAGAGAGAAACTTAGCTAACGAGCTCAACAACACAGACATACACGGCGATGGCTCCAAACATTGATTAGGAATATTGTGGCTTTGATGTTGTGCCTTTGATGACATCTCATTGTTCCGTAACATGAAATCAAGTGTTTGGAGTAAATTGTGTATGTGTGTGTACAGTTTATTAGTAAAGATGGGTGTTATCCACTTAATACATTCATATACATTGCTTGACGTACTACGTGCACAAGCATACAATCTGTCTGTCTGTCTGTCTGTCTTAAATCATTAAATCCGACCAGCAGGAAATCCTCACGTCCTCCTTCCTGTCAAGGAGAAGTCATCATTAATTGATTTAAAAAGTTGTAAATCGATCAGATTAGACCCAAACACGACAGGAGGGTTAAGTTATCAATACTGTATCCTAGTTTATACCAGCTGTTGCAGTCTGCCCTGCTACGTAGCTCAGAAAACACACGTCAGTGGTGCCGGGAACGTTAGCTAGCAAGAGAGAAACTTAGCTAACAGGCACAACACAGACACGGTGATGGCACCAAACACTGATTAGGATTTATATCACAATGCAATCCAAATGATTATAATTATTCATAATACTATATAATGAGTTAACTGAGACAACACGAACGTGCACAAAAGGTCACCCAGACTAAGATAAGACAGGCCGTCATTCGATGTCTCTTAACCCTCGTGTTGTCCTCACTCATCTCGAAGACAGCCCGTGTCCTGCGGGTCAAACTGTCCTGTGTCCTTTACATCTGGAGCCTTTGACGAGTGCGTGCACACGTGGGGCAGTATGCAAGTGCTCACCACCCCTTGCATACGTATCGACCCAGAGGACGACAGCCGAGGGTCGTTGATGTACGCGGGTCATTTTGACCCGAGGACAACGGCAGAGGGTCGGTGTCGTACGTGGGTCATTTTGACCCGACGACAACGGCAAAGGGTCGATGTCGTACGGGGGTCATTTCGACCCGGGGACAATGGCGGAGGCTTCGGGAAATACGCGGGTCATTTTGACCCGATTACAATGGCAGAGGGTTGGTGTTATACACGTGGGTCGTTTCGACCCGAGGACAACGGCAGAGGGTCGGTGATGTACGTGGGTCGTTTCGACCCAATGACAGCGGCCGAGGGTCGTTGATGTACGTGGGTCATTTTGACCCGTGGACAACGGCAGAGGGTTGGGGATGCACGCTGGTCATTTCGACCCGAGGACAACGGCGGAGGGTTGGTGATGTACGTGGGTCGTTTTGACCCAAGGACAACGGCAGAGGGTTGGTGATGTACGCGGGTCATTCCGACCCGAGGACAACGGCGGAGGGTTGGTGATATTATACGTGGGTCGTTTTGACCCGAGGACAAGGGCAGAGGGTTGGGGATGTACGCGGGTCAGTTCGACCCGAGGACAACGGCAGAGGCTTCGGCAAATACGCGGGTCGTTTTGACCCGATGACGACGAGAAGCTACATGGTTTATTTACCCCCTCAATCTCGAGCACTGTGTCCTCCCAACACACATCAGAGTCCAAACATGTTTGTGAAAGTAAATTCAACCAGCTCACGTACCTCCAGACCTACATTACGGGAACAAAGACCAGGTTTTTGACTCGTATTATCAGGGAGTCCTGAGCCACCACCGTGGGCTCGGGAACTTTCATCGGGGAGTGTGAGCCACCGTGGACTCGAGGAGCCTCACCGCGGTGGCCAACTCGGGCTCGAGAGGCATCGTGGTTTACCCCCTCAATCTCGAGCATTGTGTTCACCCAACACACATCAGAGTCAAAACATGTTTGTGAAAGTAAATTCAACCAGCTCGCGTACATCCTGACCTACATCACGGCTACGAAGTCCAGGTTGTTGATTCGTACTATCGGGGAGTCCTGAGTGACCGTGGGCTCGAGGAGCCTCAACGTGGTGGCCAACCCGGGGCACGAAATGCATCGTGGTTTACCCCCTCAATCTCGAGCATTGTGTCCACCCATCGCACACAAGAGTCAAGCCACATTTCTCTCTAAAAGTTGAGTCAAATAGCTCGAGTACAATATAACATCCAGACCTACAATACGGCTATGAAGTCCAGGTCGTTGATTCGTATTATCGGGCAGTCTGGAGCGACCGTGGACTCGTTAACTTTCATCCGGGAGTCCTGCGGCACCTCGGGCTCGAGGAGCCTCATCTCGGGATCGAAATGCATCGTGGTTTACCCCCTCAATCTCGAGCATTGTGTCCACCCAACGCACACAAGAGTCAAGCCATATATCTCTCTCTAAAAGTTGAATCAAATAGCTCGAGTACAATATAACATCCAGACCTACATTACGGCTACGATGTCCAGGTTGTTGACTCGTACTATCGGGGAGTCCTGAGCGACCGTGGGCTCGAGGAGCCTCACCGTGGTGGCCAACTCGGGATCGAGAGGCATCGTGGTTCGCCCCCTCGATCTCGAGCATTGTGTCCACCCAACGACGCACATCAGAGTCAAGACATATTTTTTAGAGTATGGTCAACTACCTTGTGTACTATATATAACCTCCAGACCTACATGACGGGTACGAAGTTCAGGTTTTTGACTCGTATTATCAGGAGAGTCCTGAGCCACCGAGGACTCTATCACTTTCATCACGGAATGTGAGCCATTGTGGGCTCGAGGAGCCTCATCGCGGTGGACAACTCGGGCTCGAGAGGCATCGTGGTTTTCCAGCTCAATCTCGAGCATTGTGTCCACCCAACACACATCAGAGTCAAGCCATGTCCCAAAAACTTTAGTCAAACAGCTCGAGAACAATATAACGTCCAGACCTACATTACGGCTACAAAGTCCAGGTTGTTGGCTCGTATTATCGGAGAGTCCTGAGCCACCCTGAGCTCGGCAACTTTCATCGGACAAACCTGAGCCACGGCTCTGTAACTTTCATCGGGGAGTCCTGCTGCACCTCGGGCTCGAGGAGCCTCATCGCGGTGGACGGCTCGGGCTCGAGAGACATCGGTGTTCACCCCCCTCAATCTCGAGCATTGTGTCCACCCAACGCACATCAGAGTCGAGACATATCCCTAAAATTTGAGTCAAATAGCTCGAGTACAATATACCAAACATCCAGACCTACATTACGGCTACAAAGTCCAGGTTGTTGACCCGTGTTATCGGAGAGTCCTGAGCCACCGTGAGCTCGGCAACTTTCACGAGACAATCCTGAGCCACCGTGGGCTCGATAACTTTCATCGGGGAGTCCTGAGCGACCGTGGACTCTGTAACTTTCATCGGGGAGTCCTGAGCGACCGTGGACTCTGTAACTTTCATCGGGGAGTCCTGCGGCACCTCGGGCTCGAGGCGCCTCATCGCGGTGGTCGACTCGGGCTCGAGAGGCATCGTGGTTTACCCCCTCAATATCGAGCAGCATTGTTTCCACCCGACGAGTCATAACGTGTTTTGCGAAAGTAAATTCACCCAGCTCACGTACCTCCGGACCTACATTACGGGTGCAAAGTTTTTTGACTCGTACTATCGGGGAGTCCTGAGCCACCGTGGGCAAAAAAATCCCAATTCTAACCTCTGTGAAAACTAATCTCGAGCACCGTGTACTCCCAACTCACATCAGAGTCAAGCCACGTGCCTACAAGTTGAGTGGAATAGCTCAAGTGCAATATAACATCCAGACCTACGTTACGGCTACAAAGTCCAGGTTGTTGACGCGTATTATCGGGGAGTCCTGAGCCACCGCGAGCTCGACAACTTTCGTCGGGCAGTCCTGAGCGACCGTGGGCTCCAGGAGCCTCAGTGTCGTGGTCAACTCGGCCTCGAGAAGCTTCACGGTTTTGCGCCCTCAATCTCGTTCACCGTGTGTCCACACAACACACATCTGGGACAAGACATATTTTTGAAAGTTGAGTCAACTAGCTCGAGTACAAAGTAACCTCCAGACTTACGTGACCGGTGCGAAGACCATGGTTTTCAATCGTGTTATCAGGGAGTGTGAAGCACCTCCGGCTCGAGGAGCCTCATCGTGGTGGCCAACTCGGGCTGGAGAGGCATCGTGGTTTACCCCCTCAATCTCGAGCATTGTGTCCACCCAACGCACATCAGAGTCAAGACGTGTTTGTGAAAGTAAATTCATCCAGGTCACGTACATCCAGACCTACGTTACGAGAAAGAAGACCAGGTTTTTGACTTGTATTATCAGGGAGTAGTGAGCCACTCTGGGCATGGGAACTTTCATCGGGGAGTGTGAGCCACCGTGGACTCTATAACTTTCATCGGGGAAGGTGAGCCACCGTGGACTCTATAACTTTCATCAGGGAATGTGAGCCATCGTGGGCTCGAGGAGCCTCATCGTGGTGGACAACTCGGGCTCATGAGGCATCGTGGTTTACCAGCTCAATCTCGCGTATTGTGTCCACCCAACGCACATCAGAGTCAAGACATGTTTCTGAAAGTAAATTCAACCAGGTCACGTACATCCAGACCTACATTACGAGAAAGAAGACCAGGTTTTTGACTTGTATTATCAGGGAGTCCTGAGCCACTGTGGGCATGGGAACTTTCGTCAGGGAGTGTGAGCCACCGTGGACTCTATAACTTTCATCGGGGAGTGTGAGCCACCGTGGACTCTATAACTTTCATCAGGGAATGTGAGCCATCGTGGGCTCGAGGAGCCTCATCGTGGTGGACAACTCGGGCTCATGAGGCATCTCGGTTTACCAGCTCAATATCGAGTGTTGTGTCCACCCAACGCAAATCAGAGTCAAGACATGTTTCTGAAAGTAAATTCAACCAGGTCACGTACATCCAGACCTACATTACGAGAAAGAAGACCAGGTTTTTGACTTGTATTATCAGGGAGTCCTGAGCCACTGTGGGCATGGGAACTTTCGTCAGGGAGTGTGAGCCACCGTGGACTCTATAACTTTCACCGGGGAACGTGAGCCATCGTGGGCTCGAGGAGCCTCATCGTGGTGGACAACTCGGGCTCATGAGGCATCGCGGTTTACCCGCTCAATCTCGAGTATTGTGTCCACCCAACGAACATCAGAGTCAAGACATGTTTGTAGGGCTGTCAAAATTGCTCAAAAATGACGTTCGAATATTCGCTTTAAAAAAACACATATATTCGAACATATTCGAATATTTGAAGTTGCGCATTAGGCACGTCAATAACAGGACAAATTAATACAACGAGACATAACTACTTTTATAGGTAATTTATTTAGGTTTAAACATATTTCACAACATATTACCTACACAAAAATACGTAAATGAACTAATGGCCAAGACCGCGGACCTCTCGCTCCCACACACACTCTTTCTCTCTCTCTCCCCCGCACCGTCGCGCTCTCTGCGCATAGCGGTTTAAATGAACGTTAACGTTAAATAAAATGAGGCACACAATTCCGAGAAATGTGACAACAAAGAACTTTTACCCTGAGGTTCATAAAAAATAAAGTGCTATTAAAAACGAAAGAGGCTACTTACATTCTTGGCGCTTGTATAAAAACGGGGGGAAAACTGACTGCAATTTAATCCATTGTCACGGATTGTCAGGAACTTTCAGTGCACGGTCACTGTCGGGTCTTAGGCCTGAAGGCCTACAGGTTATTTGCCAAAAACACAAGACAGTCCACATTTGAAGGGGCCAGTGCTGATCTCTTTTTATTGACTATAGGCACGCGCCCACCCGCAAAGCAGACAGTCGCTCCGCTTTTTTTCCCGTTTTTTTTTTTTACATTCGAATATTCATTTTCGTATTCGAAATTCTGTTTTTAATAACTATTCGAATATATATTCGAATTTCGAATATTCGTTGACAGCCCTACATGTTTGTGAAAGTAAATTAAACCAGGTCACATACATCCAGACCTACATTACGAGAAAGAAGACCAGGTTTTTACCTTGTATTATCAGGGAGTAGTGAGCCACTGTGGGCATGGGAACTTTCATCAGGGAGTGTGAGCCACCGTGGACTCTATAACTTTCATCAGGGAATGTGAGCCATCGTTGGCTCGAGGAGCCTCGTCGTGGTGGACAACACGGGCTCATGAGGCATCGCGGTTTACCAGCTCAATCTCGAGTATTGTGTCCACCCAACGCACATCAGAGTCAAGACATGTTTGTGAAAGTAAATTCAACCAGGTCACGTACATCCAGACCTACATTACGAGAAAGAAGACCAGGTTTTTGACTTGTATTATCAGGGAGTAGTGAGCCACTGTGGGCATGGGAACTTTCGTCAGGGAGTGTGAGCCACCGTGGACTCTATAACTTTCACCGGGGAACGTGAGCCATCGTGGGCTCGAGGAGCCTCATCGTGGTGGACAACTCGGGCTCATGAGGCATCGTGGTTTACCAGCTCAATCTCGAGTATTGTGTCCACCCAACGCACATCAGAGTCAAGACATGTTTCTGAAAGTAAATTCAACCAGGTCACGTACATCCAGACCTACATTACGAGAAAGAAGACCAGGTTTTTGACTTGTATTATCAGGGAGTAGTGAGCCAATGTGGGCATGGGAACTTTCATCAGGGAGTGTGAGCCACCGTGGACTCTATAACTTTCATCAGGGAGTGTGAGCCACCGTGGACTCTATAACTTTCATCAGGGAAAGTGAGCCATCGTGGGCTCGAGGAGGCTCATCGTGGTGGACAACTCGGGCTCATGAGGCATCGCGGTTTACCAGCTCAATCTCGAGTATTGTGTCCACCCAACGCACATCAGAGTCAAGACATGTTTGTGAAAGTAAATTCAACCAGGTCACGTACATCCAGACCTACATTACGAGAAAGAAGACCAGGTATTTGACTTGTATTATCAGGGAGTAGTGAGCCACTGTGGGCATGGGAACTTTCATCAGGGAGTGTGAGCCACCGTGGACTCTATAACTTTCATCAGGGAGTGTGAGCCACCGTGGACTCTATAACTTTCATCAGGGAATGTGAGCCATCGTGGCCTCGAGGAGCCTCATCGTGGTGGACAACTCGGGCTCATGAG
Organism: Cottus gobio; assembly: GCA_023566465.1. Lineage (NCBI taxonomy): Eukaryota > Metazoa > Chordata > Actinopteri > Perciformes > Cottidae > Cottus > Cottus gobio. The sequence goes on from CM042231.1 coordinate 24,042,325, forward strand.
GCATCGTGTTTTACCAGCTCAATCTCGAGTATTGTGTCCACCCAACGCACATCAGAGTCAAGACATGTTTGTGAAAGTAAATTCAACCAGGTCACGTACATCCAGACCTACATTACGAGAAAGAAGACCAGGTTTTTGACTTGTATTATCAGGGAGTCCTGAGCCACTGTGGGCATGGGAACTTTCGTCAGGGAGTGTGAGCCACCGTGGACTCTATAACTTTCACCGGGGAACGTGAGCCATCGTGGGCTCGAGGAGCCTCATCTTGTTGGACAACTCGGGCTCATGAGGCATCGCGGTTTACCCGCTCAATCTCGAGTGTTGTGTCCACCCAACGCACATCAGAGTCAAGACATGTTTCTGAAAGTAAATTCAACCAGGTCACGTACATCCAGACCTACATTACGAGAAAGAAGACCAGGTTTTTGACTTGTATTATCAGGGAGTAGTGAGCCACTGTGGGCATGGGAACTTTCATCAGGGAGTGTGAGCCACTTTGGACTCTATAACTTTCATCAGGGAACGTGAGCCATCGTGGGCTCGAGGAGCCTCATCGTGGTGGACAACTCGGGCTCATGAGGCATCGCGGTTTACCAGCTCAATCTCTAGTATTGTGTCCACCCAACGCACATCAGAGTCAAGACATGTTTCTGAAAGTAAATTCAACCAGGTCACGTACATCCAGACCTACATTACGAGAAAGAAAACCAGGTTTTTGACTTGTATTATCAGGGAGTAGTGAGCCACTGTGGGCATGGGAACTTTCATCAGGGAGTGTGAGCCACCGTGGACTCTATAACTTTCATCAGGGAGTGTGAGCCACCGTGGACTCTATAACTTTCATCAGGGAACGTGAGCCATCGTGGGCTCGAGGAGCCTCATCGTTGTGGACAACTCGGGCTCATGAGGCATCGCGGTTTACCAGCTCAATCTCGAGTATTGTGTCCACCCAACGCACATCAGAGTCAAGACATGTTTCTGAAAGTAAATTCAACCAGGTCACGTACATCCAGACCTACATTACGAGAAAGAAGACCAGGTTTTTACCTTGTATTATCAGGGAGTAGTGAGCCACTGTGGGCATGGGAACTTTCATCAGGGAGTGTGAGCCACTGTGGACTCTATAACTTTCATCAGGGAGTGTGAGCCACCATGGACTCTATAACTTTCATCAGGGAACATGAGCCATCGTGGCCTCGAGGAGCCTCATCGTGGTGGACAACTCGGGCTCATGAGGCATCGTGTTTTACCAGCTCAATCTCGAGTATTGTGTCCACCCAACGCACATCAGAGTCAAGACATGTTTGTGAAAGTAAATTCAACCAGGTCACGTACATCCAGACCTACCTTACAAGAAAGAAGACCAGGTTTTTGACTTGTATTATCAGGGAGTCCTCAGCCACTGTGGGCATGGGAACTTTCGTCAGGGAGTGTGAGCCACCGTGGACTCTATAACTTTCATCAGGGAATGTGAGCCATCGTGGGCTCGAGGAGCCTCGTCGTGGTTGACAACTCAGGCTCATGAGGCATCGTGGTTTACCGGCTCAATCTCGAGTATTGTGTCCACCCAACGCACATCAGAGTCAAAACTTGTTTGTGAAAGTAAATTCAACCAGGTCACGTACATCCAGACCTACATTACGAGAAAGAAGACCAGGTTTTTTTGACTTGTATTATCAGGGATTAGTGAGCCACTGTGGGCATGGGAACTTTCATCGGGGAGTGTGAGCCACCGTGGACTCTATAACTTTCATCGTGTCATGTGAGCCATCGTGGGCTCGAGGAGCCTCACCGTGGTGGACAACTCGGGCCCGAGAGGCATCGTGGTTCACCCCCTCAATCTCGAGCATTGTGTACACCCAACACACATCAGAGAGATAAGCCACGTCTCTAAATGTTGAGTGGAATAGCTCGAGTGCAATATAACATCCAGACCTACATTACGGCTACGATGTCCAGGTTGTTGACTCGTATTATCGGGAAGTCATGAGCCACCGTGAGCGCGACAACTATCATCAGGGAGTCCTGAGCCACCGTGGGCTCGAGAACTTTCATCGGGGAGTCCGGAGCGACCGTGGTCTCCAGGAGCCTCAGTGTCGTGGTCAACTCGGCCTCGAGAAGCTTCACGGTGTAGCCCCTCAATCCCGTGCACCGTGTGTCACACAACACACGTCAGAGTCAAAACATGTTTGTGAAAGTAAATTCAACCAGCTCACGTACCTCCAGACTTACATTACGGGTGCGAAGACCGGGTTTTTTTTGCTCGTACTATCAGGGAGTCCTGAGCCACCGTGGGCAAAAATCCCATTGTTACCCTCTGTGAAATCTAATTTCGAGCACCTTGTACACCTAACACACATCAGAGTCAAGCCACATCTCTAAAAGTTGAGTGGAATAGCTCGAGTGCAATATAACCTCCAGACCTACGTTACGGCTACGATGTCCAGGTTGTTGACTCGTATTATCGGGGAGTCCTGAGCCACCGTGAGCTCAACAACTTTCATCAGGGAGTGTGAGCCACCGTGGACCCGAGGACCCGAGGAGCCTCATCGCGGTGGCCAACTCGGGCCGGAGAGGTATCGTAGTTTACCCGCTCTATCTGGAGCATTGTGTCCACCCAACTCACATCAGAGTCAAGACATATTTTTGAAAGTACGGTCAACTGGCTCGTGTACAATATATCCTCTAGACCTACGTGATTGGAAACAAAGTCCAGGTCGTTGACTCGTATTATCAGAGAGTCCTGAGCCGCCGTGGACTCGGTCACTTTCATTAGGAAGTCCTGAGCCTTCAGGCTCGAGGAGCCTCACCGTGGTGCACAACTCGGACTCGAGAGGCATCGTGGTTTACCGGCTCAATATCGAGCATTGTGTCCACCCACCACACACCAGAGTCAAGCCGTGTCCCTAAAACTTGAGTCAAATAGCTCGAGTACAATACAACATCCAGACCTACATTACGGCTACAAAGTCCAGGTTGTTGACTCGTATTGTGTGTTTAGTTTACAGAGGATGTAAACATAAAATGGTGAAATTGAATGGTCTTTCCGCATAAAGTTCTGGGCTGCCTGTGATGATGCCACATGTGATGTGATGAAAACCTTTTTACAGGGAAAAAATAAGAAGGGAAGAAACCCGAGGGAGAGCAACAGAGGAGGATCCCTCTCCCCGAATGGACAGAAGCAATAGATGTTATGTGTACAGAATCAACGTAACAGAGTTACAGTACATTCAATGAAAATCACAGAAAATGATTCACGCAATGAGTAGTAGGCATGGACCACGACCCAGACGACCACGATCCAGGCCAGCAGACGGAGGCAGAGATGAGGGGCATCAGCAGGGCCGCCATGGCAGGGAGCAGGACCGGCTCCAGATAACCACGATCCGTGGAAGCTTGAGGAGAGGAAGCACAGAGGCTCCCGAGAAGAAGTAGAGTTAGTAATGTGCATTAAACACACTAATCCAAAAAACATACAGTTATTTTTTTTTGTTTACAGTCTTCCGTGGGGGGTCAGATGATTTAGTTGGACCCAGACAGAGTGTGACAAGTCTGTGTGAGGTGCCTTCCCATTGCTCTGTGCCCTATTGTAGAGGCCTCTCTGCTGGGTTAAAACGACCAGTTAACAGCCCTGGAGGTCTCTGGAGCTCTCGTGATCCCCTTCCAGACACCCACAATGTATTTTAATAATAATCAAGCACCTCAGGCAAAACAGGGGACTTGTCCTCTGCTCTCATCATGCTGCAGGGACAAAAAACACTGTGTTTGATCCGAATAAAGGACACCTTTACAGGCAGTGAGGCGGCTTAACTCGCTCCTAGATTCTCTCACGGAGACCTCTGACGTGTAGATCAGGGTCTCCCGAGCGTCTCGGTCCAGACCGCAGCCTTCTAGGTGATCCACAGCCTGATCTGGGCCTGATTTAGTGTCGAAACTGCACCAATGTTTGCAGGCAGAGCACCGCTTCAGTTGTAGTACACCGTTTCCGCCAAGAGAGGGAGTCCTTGCCTAAGGAATAAACTTCAAGTGACCGTGTATTTACCAAAGGGCCAGTGTATGGTCTGATACTTTACTCTATTTGAATTGAAGGCAGGGAGTTCAATTTAATGCAATTCAATACATTTGTAATACAGCTTTATTTTATGGGTAGACATAGAGACACAACACACTCCTCAAACAGGAGACTTCTCCTCTCCTCTCATTCTAATAATGCAGGGTCACTCTCTCAACCCAGGGTGGGGGAGCTTAACTTGCTCGATTGTCTCCCGGAAAACGCCGACGTGTAGATCAGGGTCTCCCGAGAGTCTCGGTCCAGACCGCAGCCTTCTAGGTGATCCACAGCCTGATCTGGGCCTGATTTAGTGTCGAAACTGCACCAATGTTTGAAAGCAGAGCACCGCTTCAGTTGTAGTACACCGTTTCCGCCAAGAGAGGGAGTCCTTGCCTAAGGAATAAACTTCAAGTGACCGTGTATTTGCCAAAGGGCCAGTGTATGGTCTGATACTTTACTCTATTTGAATTGAAGGCAGGGAGTTCAATTTAATGCAATTCAATACATTTGTAATACAGCTTTATTTTATGGGTAGACATAGAGACACAACACACTCCTCAAACAGGGGACTTCTCCTCTCCTTTAAAATCCTGCTGCTGGTTTATAAAGCCTTGAATGGTTTAGGGCCTAAATACATTAGTGATCTGCTGCTGCCTTATGAACCATCCCGACCCCTCAGGTCGTCTGGGACGGGTCTACTTTCTGTTCCAAGAGTCAGAACTAAACACGGAGAGGCAGCGTTCAGCTTTTCTGCTCCACACATCTGGAACAAGGTCCCTGAGAGCTGCAGGTCTGCAGAGACCCTCAGCCTCTTTAAATCCAGACTGAAGACCTTTCTGTTTGCTGTTGCCTTTAATTAAACCAGATTCAACATTTCACTACTGCATTTTATATCTTAAACTGCACTGCAACTTTTATTCAATTCTGTATCTATCTATTTCTGCTTTTTGCCTTCTAACTGTTTTTTATTGTTTTAATGATTGTTCTTAATTGTTTTTAAATCTTTTATTTTGGATTGTGTAATTGTTTTTAAATCTTTTATTCTGCATTGTGTTTTTATGCTTTTAATGGCTGTATGTGAAGCACTTTGAATCACCTTGTGTTGAAATGTGCTATACAAATACACTTGCCTTGCCTTGCCTTGCCTTGCCTTGCCTCCTCTCATTCTAATAATGCAGGGTCACTCTCTCAACCCAGGGTGGGGGAGCTTTACTTGCTCGATTGTCTCCCGGAAAACGCCGACGTGTAGATCAGGGTCTCCCGAGCGTCTCGGTCCAGACCGCAGCCTTCTAGGTGGTCCACAGAACATACACTGGACCATTGGATAGATTTCTTAGAGAGAGAGAGAGAGAGAGAGAGAGAGAGAGAGAGAGAGAGAGAGAGAGAGACCATTTGCAGAGAGGGTCTCTAAAGGATGCAGTCAGTGAGGAGGAAAGGGAGAGAGGGGGGGCGGCAGGGGTCGTACAGCAGCGCGCCGAGTGTCTCATATGCAGCTCCAGAGCCAACGGTGACTGGTCTCGTGGAGGAACCGAGCTTCAGTGTCTGTGGCTACCATCGCTGTGACTACTTGTAAACTTTGTACAATAAATGACCTGACTCTGTACCCAGAGACGTTTTTATTTTTATTTATTTTTTTTTTACTTTTCACTCATCTATGTTTGACACATATTATTTCACATGTTACAAAAAAAAGTGCACAACATCACATGGGACCATTTTCTTTTTACCACGCAAAAGCTGGGGCGGGAGCTCCTAAAGAGGAAGCTGACCGAGGTGTGAACAATATGGAGGAAAGAAATCTGAACATACATTGTTGAATGTTTTCAAAGTTCAAGACCAGAGAGACAGCGAGACATGCAGTCAGTGAGGAAGAAAGACGGGAGCGCGCAGCTGTCGTACAGCACAGCGCCAAGTGATAAATGCAGTCAGTGAGGAGGAAAGAGGGGGGATTTTCGAGAAAGCTGGACTCTGTCGGATTTCCGAGAAAGCTGGACTCTGTCTGATTTTCGGGAAAGCTGGACTCAGTCTGATTTTCAGATATGTTTTAAAAAGTTAAAGTTTTTTCTTCCAAAGGGGCTTTTTTTTTGTTTCAAATACATTGTTGAATTTTTCAAGACAAAAAAAACTTTATGGTTTCAATCTCTTTTTTTTTGTTGCTCCAAACACGACTACACAGAACAGGCCGTGGGCTCGAACGCACTAAGCACCCAAGAAACATACAGTTACGTTTGTTTCAAAGCTGGACTCTGTCATTTTTTCGGGAAAGCTGGACTCAGTCTGATTTTCAGATACTTTTTAAAAGTTAAAGTGTTGTCTTCCAAAGGGGCTTTTTTTGTTTCAAATACATTGTTGCATTTTTCAAGACAAACTAATAAAGGTTTATCTTATCTCTTATCTAGAGAGAGAGAGAGAGAGAGACATACATGAGAGTGAGAGAGAGGCAGAAAAAGACGGAGGAATAAAGAGAGAGATTGAGAGTGTGGAAAATGTAATATGTGTAAAATATAGCATTGCTTATGTTATACTGGTAGATCATAAGCTAGAGAAATTGTTTGTGTCTAATGAAAAGTATTCAATATGAGCAGACATAATGTAGAAGGGCCTCTGTACATACACTCCCCCCCCCCCCCCCTGTTCTGCTCCACACACACACTCTGTGCCCTCCCCCACACAGTGGAATGTGAACGAAAAAAACGCATGTAGCCGAGTGCCTGTTGCGCGCCTGTACTTTTCATTCTACTAAAATAAAGGTACGCTGAACTAGACGGTTATCATTTTTAATCTCCTGTTCACATGTGCACGCACACACACACACACACCACACCACACGCGCACACTTATTGGTCGTCTTTCTCTTCCTCTCTCTCTCTCACTCTTATGTCTGTCTGTCTGTCTGTCTGTCTGTCTGTCTCTCTCTCTCTCTCTCTCTATCTCTCTCTCTCTCTCTGTATGTTTCTCTTTCTCTAAATATCTTTGACTCCATCTCTCTGAATTGTTGTCTTTCTATTTGTCTATTGGCATTTGTGACCAGGCGCAGGCTGCAGTGTGTATTCTACTCGGCTCACAGTATCACAGCACACTGGTACAGAGCCCCGGGGAACGTTCCCGTGATCTCGGCCATCGTGCCAATTGAAAGGTGAACCGTGCGGTGTTTCCCAGGTTTTGTAACATGTGAAATAATATGTGTCAAACATCGATGAGTGAAAATAAAAAAAAAATAAAAAAAGTCTCCGGTGTCAGAGTCTGGTCATTTATTGTACAAGGTTTACAAGTCGTCACAGCAATAGTAGGCACATCAGCTGAGGAGTAAATGACTGACTTGCTCGCTCTGCTGTATTATAAATGTATTGAATTGCATTAAATTGAACTCCCTGCCTTCAATTCAAATAGAGTAAAGTATCAGACCATACACTGGCCCTTTGGCAAATACACGGTCACTTGAAGTTTATTCCTTAGGCAAGGACTCCCTCTTTTGGCGGAAACGGTGTAGTACAACTGAAGCGGTTTAATCGACATTCTCTGCTTGCAAACATTGGTGCAGCTTCGACCCTAAATCAGGCCCAGATCAGGCTGTGGACCACCTAGAAGGCTGCAGTCTGGACCGAGATGCTCGGGTGACCCTGATCTACACGTCGGCGTTTTCCGGGAGACAAAACCTGGGGGAGAGAGTGACCCTGCATTATTAGAATGAGAGGAGAGGAGAAGTCCCCTGTTTGAGGATTGTGTAGTGAAGTGGAGCTTCTAATGAGGACCAAGACACGTCTTGTATGAACGGAATCACTTTACTTGCAGAACTGCGGTACAAACTGTTCAAGTGATTCAGAACGCGCTCTCGCACCCGGCATGTATATATTTTTCTCTACATATCATCATCATCATGAGGGCGACTGTGGCTCAGTGGTTAGCAAGTCGGTCTTTCAATCAGAAGGTCGGTGGTTCGATCCCCGCTCCGGCAGTCCGTGTCGTTGTGTCCTTGAGCAAGACACTTAACCCTCATTGCTCACCGTTGCTGTGTCTACGGTCTACTGTACACTGTATATCATGTAAGTCGCTTTGGATAAAAGCGTCAGCTAAATGAAATGTAATGTAATGTAATGTAATCATCATTGTTAGCGTCAACAAAACATATCATTCTACTTCCTGTCTTCAAAGTAAAAACACTTCCTATTTCCATGCTCTTCAAAATAAAAGTCAAACAAGTTACAACAGAGTGTGTTGTGTCTCTAAATCTACCCATAAAAAATAAAGCTCTGAAAGGGGGTTAACCCTCCCGTTGTCCCGAGGTCAAAATGACCCACGTACGCTTATACACATATACATATCCCATCGCCTCATCCCCGGGGTCAAAATGACCCACGTCCGTGTGTGTTTCTCTCCCCCCAACCCTCCCCTTATCCCCCGGGGTCGATATGACCCACGTCCGTGTGTGTTTCTCTCCCCCAACCCTGCCCTTATCCCCGGGTCAAAATGACCCACGTGTGTGTGACCCCGAGGATGAGGCGAGAGATACGTATGTGTGTGTGTGTATAAGCGTACGTGGGTCATTTTGACCCCGGGACAACGGGAGGGTTGGGGGGAGAAAACACAAAACAGACGTGGGTCATTTTGACCCGGGGGATAGAGGGAGAGATATGTATCTGTATAAGCGGACGTGGGTCATTTCGACCCCGGGATAAGGGCAGGGTTGGGGGATAAAACACAAAACGGACGTGGGTCGTTTTGACCCGGGAGATATGTATCTGTATAAGCGTACGTGGGTCATCTTGACCCCGGGACAACGGGAGGGTTGGGGGGAAAGAAACCACACACACGTGGGTCATTTTGACCCGGGGCATAAAGCGAGAGATATGTATGTGTATAAGCGGACGTGGGTCATATTGACCCCGAGGATGAGGCGAGAGATATGTATGTGTGTGTGTATAAGCGTACGTGGGTCATTTTGACCTCGGGACAACGGGAGGGATAAGCGTACGTGGGTCATTTTGACCTCGGGACAACGGGAGGGATAAGCGTACGTGGGTCATCTTGACGCCGGGACAACGGGAGGGTTTGGGGGAAAGAAACCACACACACGTGGGTCATTTTGACCCGGGGCATAAAGCGAGAGATATGTATATGTATAAGCGGACGTGGGTCATATTGACCCCGAGGATGAGGCGAGAGATATGTATGTGTGTGTGTATAAGCGGACGTGGGTCATTTTGACCTCGGGACAACGGGAGGGTTAAGACACCTCAAAAAATAAAGCCATAATAATGCTGTATTGCCTGAGTTGGGACTAAGTGCTTGGATAGACGGCTGAAACCTTATTTACAGATTGGTAATGCTGTAATAACCTTGAAGACACCAAGCCAGTCGAGAAAGTTTGCTTGCTCATGAAATCAATATAATCTATGTGGGAAAAGTAAGTATAACTGTGATAGGTGTTGGCATTGTGACTCCAATCTTCTGGTGGGTATTGTGGGCTCCCCCGATAGGTATGTACAGAACAGATCTAACTGGGTCCCAAGTAACAATTCTTCTCCTCCTAGGGGCCCTATTTTTGATTCTAGGGGCTACCTTATTCCTGGCCCTGATCTCCATCACCAATAGTATTATCAGTACGGCTCAGTATCATGAAAATGGAGCAACAGCTTAGAAGGTGCTCCGGGAATCCGGATATTCCGGGCTCCTTTAGAGGCAGACCAAGAGCATCTAATGCTCCAGGATCGTGGAAGACGACCCTTCTCTTTTTAGGGGTGGGGCTTACGGCTATGGTACTGATTTGGGGAATAGGGTCCCGGGCAAAATCTAAACCAGGCCAGACAATGAATAGGACAATCTCGCCCAATATAACCCACCTCGATGATGGTTGCCATAAAAGGGCAACAATCCACAAGAGAAGTTTGGGCACCCCGCCTATGTGTTCAAAGTATTCCACATGTTTAAGTGGCGATTCTGACGCGCTGGGGTCAAAGGTAGGGGCGAGATTTGCGGCCTTTTGTTTCCACCCAAGCACTACCGGTTTACAGATATCGGTCTCAATATCAGGATTTCAGATTGGTGGTTCTACTAGTAAAGCCTGGCAGAACGGCGCGTGGTTCCTGGGCTTCTCCACCAGTAGAGGGTGGGGCGACATCATCGCCAATACAGGACAGTGGAGGGCATCCGCGTATGGGTGGGGCAGAGACATTCAAGCGTGGTTGAAAATGACGACCCTAACACAGCATGAAGGAAACATAACAATATCTTTCTACGGAAGGTTCCCCCTCGGCTGTAGCAGACCCGGGGACTGTCACCAGTTCATCTTGGGGGTCTACAGGGGAGCAAAGGGCTACGGCCAACCAAAAACACATCCACACATAACATTCGGCATATGCCCTACCGGCGCTGGCCATAAACGCCCTTCCACAATAGTGGAAACCTCCGTCAAGCCCCTTCCTCCCCCGGAGAAGACCTTGGGGGATGTAGATGCACAGATTTATAGTGCTACCGGGGTAACAGGACACCGCAACAATTGGATGCTGATGGCAGAAAGAGCGGCAAACCTTACCAATGTTTCTTGCATTGTGTGCATGGGTCCTAGACCTCTCCTTCGAATAGTCCCGGCTGCAGTTCCACCTCACTGTCTTCTCCAATTAGTGACAACGGAGAATGTCTTCTCCAATTGCACCCTTATAGATAAAGCTTATCCCTTAGCGCCCTCCACCCCTGCACCTCCCCTATTTTCTGCCCAAGTAGCCGATAATAATTTCACCTGTTTAAAATGGCAGGGCTCGAAAGGGGTGACTCTAGGTAATATCTCCAGGTGTACTACTGTGCTAACGGTACCTGACAACACCATTTTCATATCCAGGTCAGACCTTTGGTGGTGGTGCGGAAGTATAAGACTGTATAATGGTCTCCCTAAGGGCCATCAGTGTGCCTTAGTATCCTTAATCATCCCCGCTTCCCTGTTCGCCGTACGAGACGATTACTGGCCAGACCCCAGTTCAGCAAAGGAGGATTTCTGGCCGGAGGGAACTAGGAGGGAAGAGGGGGTTCCGTCCAGAAACAGGAGATCGCTCTCCCAGTATGAGTGGCTGGGGAAAGAGGACCCCACTTATGTGGATGGTATAGGAATCCCCAGAGGTGTACCAGACGAGTATAAATTGGTGGACCAAATAGCAGGAGGATTTGAGTCTATGATCTGTCCGTGGTGCACTATTAACAAAAATGTGGACCGCATCAACTATGTGCACTATAATGTACAGAAATTGGGGAACTGGACCCAAGAAGGTTTTGAATCAGTGCACGAGCAACTTAGAGCATCCTCCCTGATGGCTTTCCAAAATCGAATCGCGTTAGATATGTTACTGTCCGAAAGAGGGGGTGTTTGCGCAATATTTGGTGACCAATGTTGTACATTCATTCCCAATAACACTGCCCCTGATGGCAGATTGACCAAGGCCATAGATGGACTTCGAACCCTGAATAAAAAGATGAAGGAGCATTTCGGGGTTGATACCACCATGTGGGACAATTGGATGAATGCTTTCGGCAAGTATAAAACTCTAGTTTCATCCACTCTGTTGTCCATAGCAGTTTTTGCTGCCCTCCTCACCCTGTGTGGGTGTTGCTGTGTACCATGTCTTCGGGGGCTGTCTGAACGAATAATAACTAAAGCAGTGGGGGGCACGGAAGTCAGGAACGCCATGATGCCATTGCTGGCAGAGGGGGAAGCTCGGGAATTGAAAGAAGAGGTACTGGAGTTGGAGTTGCAATGCTGAATTGTATTATCAGGCTGATTTGTCTTTAAATGGAAAGGAGGGCCTTTTGAACCGGAGGTAATAAATGGGTACAGAGGTTGACCCATCCGTGATCAAGATGCCACTCCCCGGCCTGCGGGTGTAGGTTGCAGTGGACTTTTTGGAAAGTAGAAGTGTGAAATTTTCTTAGAACTGTAGAATTTTCTTAGAAGTGTTGAATTTTCTTAGATACCCGGTTAAGAATAATGTTTTATATTATGTGTGTACAACCAATGTAGTATGCTTGCTAGACAAAATATAACCATGCTTCAGTGTTCTAGTTAGTTTAGTGAACTCTTTGTAGAGTTCAAAAGGGGGACTGTTGAGAAATATCAAATGCTTTATGCCAATGTTTTATATTCATGACATTAATGTTTTATATTCATATACTCTGTGCATTACTGGTGTAACAACTAAGCAGCTGTGACCCCGCTGTGGCCTTGCTCAGGAAGTTTGCACTGAGCAGAGCAGAAGGTGTAAGACAGCTGCTTTGGCTTTGCTCAGGAAGTCTGCAACTTGCTAGACGAAAGATGTGAAACGAAAGTGCACGATAAGTGCAGAGTGGATGAGGGTCAGCGCGCTCTGCACCTGCAGATAGGAACGGTGCGGTCACATTTCTAAGAACTGTTAGTTATCTGAATGTCACATTTCTTTGAATTGTCTGTTATTCGGGGAGGGGCTGAATACCATCTGCGCATGGGTGTTGTGTAACTGTCTTCTGTGTGTAAATAAAAGAGAGGCCCGAGCAGAAAACGAGAGAACTCACTGGGAGACACAGATCAAGCGTGGTCTGTGTTCGAGTGACCTCTCCTTCAGCTGAAGCTTTGATAAACTGTTATACTTGGTCTTGTGTCTTTTTGTCCACTGCAGAGTTTCAGAAGAAGTCCGAGCGTCGGGTGTGCACGTTAGAAGCGCATCACTAGCTAACGTTCCCGGCACCACTGACGTGTGTTTTCTGAGCTACGTAGCAGGGCAGACTGCAACAGCTGGTATAAACTAGGATACAGTATTGATAACTTAACCCTCCTGTCGTGTTTGGGTCTAATCTGATCGATTTACAACTTTATAAATCAATTAATGATGACTTCTCCTTGACAGGAAGGAGGACGTGAGGATTTCCTGCTGGTCGGATTTAATGATTTAAGACAGACAGACAGACAGACAGACAGACAGACAGACAGACAGACAGACAGACAGACAGACAGACAGACACTTGATTTTATATTATGGAACACTGTGACATCATCAAAGGTTCAACATCAAAGCCACATATGGACTCCACTGGAGCAAGCAAAAAAATAATAGCATGAATTATTATTCTGCTATAAATGACAAACTATTTAAGAGACATCGAATGACGGCCTGTCTTATCTTAGTCTGGGTGACCTTTTGTGCACGTTTGTGTTGTGTCTCAGTTAACTCATTATATAGTATTATGAATAATTATAATCATTTGGATTGCATTGTGATATAAATCCTAATCAGTGTTTGGTGCCATCACCGTGTCTGTGTTGTGCCTGTTAGCTAAGTTTCTCTCTTGCTAGCTAACGTTCCCGGCACCACTGACGTGTGTTTTCTGAGCTACGTAGCAGGGCAGACTGCAACAGCTGGTATAAACTAGGATACAGTATTGATAACTTAACCCTCCTGTCGTGTTTGGGTCTAATCTGATCGATTTACAACTTTATAAATCAATTAATGATGACTTCTCCTTGACAGGAAGGAGGACGTGAGGATTTCCTGCTGGTCGGATTTAATGATTTAAGACAGACAGACAGACAGACAGACAGATTGTATGCTTGTGCACGTAGTACTTCATGCAATGTATATGAATGTATTAAGTGGATAACACCCATCTTTACTAATAAACTGTACACACACATACACAATTTACTCCAAACACTTGATTTCATATTACGGAACAATGAGATGTCATCAAAGGCACAACATCAAAGCCACAATATTCCTAATCAATGTTTGGAGCCATCGCCGTGTATGTCTGTGTTGTTGAGCTCGTTAGCTAAGTTTCTCTCTTGCTAGCTAACGTTCCCGGCACCAGGAAGGAGGACGTGAGGATTTCCTGCTGGTCGGATTTAATGATTTAAGACAGACAGACAGACAGACAGACAGACAGACAGACAGACAGACAGACAGACAGACAGACAGACAGACAGACAGACAGACAGACAGACAGACAGACACTTGATTTTATATTATGGAACACTGTGACGTCATCAAAGGTTCAACATCAAAGCCACATATGGACTCCACTGGAGCAAGCAAAAAAATAATAGCATGAATTATTATTCTGCTATAAATGACAAACTATTTAAGAGACATCGAATGACGGCCTGTCTTATCTTAGTCTGGGTGACCTTTTGTGCACGTTCGTGTTGTGTCTCAGTTAACTCATTATATAGTATTATGAATAATTATAATCATTTGGATTGCATTGTGATATAAATCCTAATCAGTGTTTGGGGCCATCACCGTGTCTGTGTTGTGCCTGTTAGCTAAGTTTCTCTCTTGCTAGCTAACGTTCCCGGCACCACTGATGTGTGTTTTCTGAGCTACGTATTTAACCCTCCCGTTGTCCCCTTAGGTCAAAATGACCCACGTCCGCTTATACACACACATACATACATATCTCTCGCCTCATCCTCGGGGTCAATATGACCCACGTCCGCTTATACACATACATAGCTCTCGCTTTATGCCCCGGGTCAAAATGACCCACGTCCGCTCATCCCTCCCGTTGTCCCCGAGGTCAAAATGACCCACGGCCGCTTATACACACACACACACATACATATCTCTCGCCTCATCCTCGGGGTCAATATGACCCACGTCCGCTTTTACACATACATAGCTCTCGCTTTATGCCCCGGGTCAAAATGACCCACGTCCGCTTATACAGATACATATCTCTCACTCTATCCCGCCGGGTAAAAATGACCCACGTCCGTCTTGTGTTTTATCCCCCCAACCCTGCCGGTGTCCCGGGGTCAAAATGACCCACTGCCTTTTTACAGATACATATATCCCGGGTCAAAACGACCCACGTCCGTTTTGTGTTTCTCTCCCCCAACCCTCCCGTTGTCCCGTGGTCAAAATGACCCACGTCCGCTTATACAGATACATATCCCCCGGGTCAGAACGACCCACGTCCGCTTTGTGTTTTCTCCCCCAACCCCAGGCCCTTAACCCGGGGTCAAAACGACCCACGTCCCTGTGTGTTTCTCTCCCCCGACACTACCCTTATCTCGGGGTCAGAATGACCCACGTCCGCTTATCCCTCCCATTGTCCCGAGGTCAAAATGACCCACGTCCGCTTATACACACACACACATACATATCTCTCGCCTCATACTCGGGGTCAATATGACCCACGTCCGCTTATACACATACATAGCTCTCGCTTTATGCCCCGGGTCAAAATGACCCACGTCCGCTTATACAGATACATATCTCTCACTCTATCCCGCCGGGTCAAAATGACCCACGTCCGTCTTGTGTTTTATCCCCCCAACCCTGCCGGTGTCCCGGGGTCAAAATGACCCACTGCCTTTTTACAGATACATATATCCCGGGTCAAAACGACCCACGTCCGTTTTGTGTTTCTCTCCCCCAACCCTCCCGTTGTCCCGGGGTCAAAATGACCCACGTCCGCTTTGTGTTTTCTCCCCCAACCCCAGAACCTTAACCCGGGGTCAAAACGACCCACGTCCCTGTGTGTTTCTCTCCCCCGACACTACCCTTATCTCGGGGTCAGAATGACCCACGTCCGCTTATCCCTCCCGTTGTCCCGAGGTCAAGATGACCCACGTACGCTTATCCCTCCCATTGTCCCGAGGTCAAAATGACCCACGTACGCTTATCCCTCCCGTTGTCCCGAGGTCAAAATGACCCACGTACGCTTATACACACACACATACATATCTCTCGCCTCATCCTCGGGGTCAATATGACCCACGTCCGCTTATACACATACATATCTCTCGCTTTATGCCCCTGGTCAAAATGACCCACGTGTGTGTGGTTTCTTTCCCCCCAACCCTCCCGTTGTCCCGGGGTCAAGATGACCCACGTACGCTTATACAGATACATATCTCCCGGGTCAAAACGACCCACGTCCATTTCGTGTTTTATTTCCCAACCCTGCCCTTATCCCGGGGTCGAAATGACCCACGTCCGCTTATACAGATACATATCTCTCCCTCTATCCCCCGGGTCAAAATGACCCACGTCCGGTTTGTGTTTTCTCCCCCAACCCCAGGCCCTTAGCCCGGGGTCAGAATGACCCACGTCCGTGTGTGTTTCACTCCCCCAACACTGCCCTTATCTCGGGGTCAGGATGACCCACGTACGCTTATACAGATACATATCTCCCGGGTCAAAACGACCCACGTCCGTTTTGTGTTTTATCCCCCAACCCTGCCCTTATCCCGGGGTCAAAATGACCCACGTCCGCTTTAACATATACATATCTCTCACTCTATCCCCCGGGTCAAAATGACCCACGTCAAGTTTGTGTTTTCTCCCCCAACCCTCCCGTTGTGCCGAGGACAAAACGACCCACGTCCGTGTGTGTTTCTCTCCCCAAACCCTCCCGTTGTCGAAATGACCCACGTCCGTGAGTGTTTATCTCCCCCAACCCTGTCCTTATCCCGGGGTCGAAATGACCCACGTCCACTTATAAACATATACATGTCTCTCGCCTCATCCCCGGGGTCAAAACGACCCACGCCCGTGTGCGTCTCTGCCGTAAAATTGAATTAAAAATAATATATAAAAAAAACATTTCCATTAATTTTCAACAATGTTATTTCGCCGATCACGAAGGTTACGAAACGCAAAAGCCTCGCACACATAAAAAAAATTGTATAAAAATAAAAAGAAATGATCACAGGACACGTGCAGTTGTATTATTTGAAACGTTTGATTCGTTTATTTATTCATTTTTATTTAGGCGTCCAGCTCCAGCGTTACAAGCAACGACACACATTTTCCGACACGGGGGTCAGGGATCGAAATGCAGGCGGCTGAGAGTATACCGGAGCCCGTCCGCCAGCTCCTCGGTTCTCCGGCGACACTGCCAGCCGTGCTTCCCGGGCGAGCGCCCGCACACGTAACACCACCGACACGCATCCAGCGTCACGTAAATCCCATCCGTCAGCGGCACCGCCGCGGCGGGGAGATTCCAAGCGGCCGGGGCCCCGATCGCGTTCGGATGCGCGACGAACCCTCTGCGGAATCGCTCTTGCCCGATCTCGATCTTCAGACGCTCGGCGGTGTAGGTCGCCTCGAGGTACGCGCACCCTCCCTGGGCGTGGTAGGCGTGCTGATTCAGAAACGTGTCGCCCGGCTTCCAGGCAGAGAGTTCCAGGTGGCACACGGAACATCGGTGAGCGTCGCCTCCGAGGGGTCCGACGAGCTGCATGGAGCCCGGCTCGCCCAACCACGCGAACCGACCCCATTTCGAACCCGAGCCCGTGGGGGTATCGGAGCAGACCGCGGGTTCGTCGTTCAACGGCGCCGCCTCTTTGCCGGAGCCCGAGAGCCCGTCGCAGGGTGCGACGCTCGCCTCTCTCGGCGGTTTTGGTGGTGGTGGTGATGGTGGAGGTGACGGTGGTACTTCCGGGCCTCCGTCTGCGGATCGAGCTCGGTCGACGCGTCGTCTGTGCAGGTTTCCCCCCACTTCCAGATAGACGCGAGCGGGTACTTCGTCGCCGTCCGCTCTCTCGTAAAACAGCCTCCCCAGTCGGAACTCGTGGCCGAACGAGGAATCGTCACCGGCCGGAACATTCTTGCCTCCGTTCGTGGCTGCCATCCGGGCGATGCGCCTGGACATGCCTGCGTCAAAGTACGGATCGATGCCGACGGCCACGTATCTTCAATCTCTACAGACGATGTCGGAGTAGACCGTGGGTTCGTCGGTCGGCAACCGGCCGTAACCAGGGCCACCTGGGGAACACGACGGCGGCGGAGAACGCGCTGCGGAATCGTCGCAGGCCAGCTCATCCGCGCCTCCGTTCGCAGAGGACATGTCTGCTTTCCGGTGCGGATCTGCAACAGCGTCCGTTGCGTCTCCCCTTTATGTAGGCGATATTGCCACCTCCCACGAGACTGCACCTCATCCAACCCTATCGTTTCTTTTTTTTTTTTTTTTTCTCCGTCAGACTTCTCGAGTCCGAGTTGGCTCACAGTCCCAGGTAAATGTTTGTTTTTCTTTTTTTTTTTGTTCCTCTCTCGAGCCCACGGCTTTCGACAATCCGTTTGACTCCGATGTGCGTCGGGGCGGCTCGAGATCGAGTGGGCTACGACACGAGGCGGTAACACTTTATAAAAGGTACACACTATTTAGCATTTGCAAAGCGGGAACGAGCACCGAGTTCATCATTCGCAAAGCGGTGCCGGTCGCCACTCTGCCAAAGTCATCATGACCGCGCGTCGTTTCACCAGAAGTCAGGTTCTCGATTGCGGTGCCGGTGCCGATCGCGGTGCCGATCGTGGTGACGGTCGCGGCGACGGCGGTCCTCTCCACCGCTCTGCCAACGCCATCATGGCTGCGATTCGTTTCACCGAAAGTCAGGCTCCCGATCTGCGGTTCTCCCCGGGTGCTCGCCGACAAACATGTGACACGAAAGAGGATGTGGAAAACATGTCGGAAGAAGAACAAGAAGCAGATGAAGAAAGTGCTGGTCGTGGTCGTGGTCGCGGTCGTGGCCGAGGCCGTGGTCGCGGCCGTGGCCGTGGTCGTGGCCGTTGCCGTGGTGTTGGTGGCGACGGCGGCGGCGACGGCGGTCCTCTCCACAGCTCTGCCAACGCCATCATGGCTGCGATTCGTTTCACCGAAAGTCAGGCTCCCGATCTGCGGTTCTCCCCGGGTGCTCGGCGACAAACACGTGACACGGAAGAGGACGTGGAAGACATGTCGGAAGAAGAACAAGAAGCAGATGAAGAAAACAACGCAGTGCACGACGCGTCGTCGACAGGGCGGCAGGACGATGATGAAGAAGGAGAAGAAGGAGAAGAAGTAGAAGGAGAAGAAGTAGAAGGAGAAGAAGAAGAAGGAGAAGAATTAGATAGAGAAGAAGAAGAAGAAGAAGAAGAAGAAGAAGAAGAAGAAGAAGAAGAAGAAGAAGAAGACGAAGAAGAAGAAGAAGAAGAAGAAGAAGAAGACGATGGGTCGTGTTCAGAAGAAGAAGCCACAGCATCAGCACCAGCAGCAGCAGCAGCAGCAGCATCAGCAGTCCCCCAGAGAGGCGAAAGACAGACCTTCCCGTCGAAAAACGGAGAAATATCGTGGCCGACCGCGTATGCCAAGTCCCACGCCGGCGACATCGCCTCGACGTTCCACATGTTCGTCACGCCGGCCGTGGAGAGAATCATCCTGGAGATGACGAATCTGGAGGGCTCGCGAAAATACGGCGACGGCTGGAAAGAGATGGACGAGATTGACCTGCGCGCCTACGTGGGCCTGCTGATCTTGGCGGGCGTGTACAGGTCCCGAGGCGAGGCCGCTGCCAGCCTGTGGGACGCTGAGAGCGGCAGGGCCGTGTTCCGTGCCACGATGTCACTCAAACGCTTTCACACGTACTCCAGACTGCTGCGCTTCGACGACCGCGAGACGAGAGGGGCGAGAGGCGCGACCGACAAACTGGCGGCCGTGAGAGAGGTCTGGGACGTGTGGGTGGAGCGGCTGCCGCGACTCTACAACCCGGGGCCCGAAGTGACGGTGGACGAGCAACTGGTTCCGTTCAGAGGTACTCGGCTGGCTCTGTTTTTTGTGACGATGATGATGATGATAATAATAACGACGACGACGATAGTAATAATGCTCACGGACTCTCTTCTCCTCCTCTTCTTCTCCTGCTCTTCTCTCCAATCCTCCCCTGCTCTCCTCTCGTCCTCTCCTCTCGTCCCCCCCCCCCCTCGTATCCTCTCTGCCCTCTCCTCTCTCCTCTCTCCTCTCCTCAAAAAAAACATCAAGGCCGTTGTCCTTTCCGGCAGTACATGCCCAGCAAGCCGGCGAAATACGGGATCAAGTCGTGGGTGGCCTGCGACGCCAGATCCAGCTACGCTTGGAAGATGCAAGTCTACACCGGAAAGCCGAGCGACGGACGGTCGGAGAGGAACCTGGGGATGCGGGTCGTGCTCGACGTCACGGAGGGACTGAGGGGGCGCAACGTCACGTGCGACAACTTTTTCACCTCGTACGAACTCGCGCGGCGGCTCCTGCTCAGGGACAACACCGTGGTCGGCACGGTTCGAAAGAACAAGCCCGAGCTTCCGCCGGCGCTGCTCGCGTCCAAGCGGAGAGACGTCTTCTCGTCAATGTTTGCCTTCACGCCCGCCGCCACGCTCGTGTCCTACCTGCCGAGGAAGGGCAAGAACGTGGTGCTCATGAGCACGCGGCACGCCGAGGGCGACGTCGCCGATTGAGCGGACGGGAAGCCCGTCATCGTCCTCGACTACAACCGCAACAAAGGCGGCGTGGACAACCTCGACAAGGTGACCGGGACGTACAGCTGCCGAAGGATGACCGCCCGCTGGCCCCTGGTCGTCTTCCACAACATCCTCGACGTGTCCGCCTACAACGCCTTCGTGATATGGAGAGAGACCAACCCCGACTGGATGCCCGGCTAGCGGAACAAGAGGAGGGTGTTCCTCGAGCAGCTGGGAAAGGCGCTCGCGTCCCCGTTCATGGAGAGGCGGGAGCGTCCGCCCCGCACTCCGGCCTCCGCCGCGGTCGTGAAAGCCGCGACCGAGAGGGCTAGAGCTCGAGACGGGCCCGAGGATCCGGCCGCCGCCGCCGCCGACCCGGCCGCCGCCGACCCGGCCGCCGCCGACCCGGCTGCCGCCGCCGCCTCGACGCGCGGGGCCGCGAGTAAGCGGAAGAGGTGTCAGATCTGCCCGCCGAAGAAGGACTGTAAAATGCACACCGTGTGCAGCGGTTGCAACAAGTACATCTGCAAGGGCTGCGCGCTGCCGTACTGCCCGGTTTGTGCGCCGTAATCGGCCGAGGTTTAGGGCCTCGCGTTGTGTTTGAGGAAAAAGAAAATATATATATATATATATATATATATATATATATATGTATATATAGGTCTGTTAGACGCTGTCATTTCATTCGCCTCCGGACCTTCTTCGTTGACCTGCTGCTGCTGCTGCTGCTGCTGCTGCTGCTGCTGCTCCCGCTCCTTCTGCTGCTTTTGCTGGAGCATCCGGAGGTTATCGTTGCTGCTGTCGCTGCTGCTGCTGCTGTTGCTGCTGCCGCTGCTGTTGCTGCTGTTGCTGCTGTTGTTTTTTTTTCCTGTCGTCGCTGTTGGTGTTCACGCGGATTGGATTCAAAGCGAGATGTCGTCTCCGCGTTGTCTGGACGAGACCCCGACCGGACGTGTTCTGGATACGCCTGCGGGCAGTATACCTAACGACGCGTCTGTGGATGCACCCCGGTCAGAGATACGGCAGACGGAGGGTCTCGCGGCCGGGAAGATCCCCGTCTCGCAGATAGACGTATTAGACGGCGAAAACGCCAATGCACCCCCGGGATGGACCGCTCCCGGCCCGCCGGCCTCTCCGTCTCGGTGGGGTTGCAACCCGTCGCCGACCCCGACTGCTCTACCGTTGTCGGCTGATACTGAGGAGGAGGAGGAGGAGGAGGAGGAGGAGGAGGAGGAGGAGGAGGAGGAGGAGGACGACGACGGCGACGGCGACGAGGTCTCCGGAAACAAAGACCGTCCTTGGTCCGACACCGACGACGGACCTCGTGCGGGTGCAAATGTGTCACCGGCGTTCCTAACCGGTGTTCGAATCAGCGTGTTACATTTGTTGAACACCGTCCTGTGTCGATACACTGTAGAGGTGTGCGACGGGTGTCGGGTCAGTCACCCCAGTCAGATGCGACATGCCTGTATGTGGCCCGTGGAGGAGACGTTCTACAGGATTCACTTTCAGCGGCTAATGAAACGGGTGTGGACCGACGGTTTCGTGCCTGCCGTATCTCTTTACCTGTTACACTGTCTATGAAAGGCGTCCGAGCCAGCTACGAGCAAATCCGGGGAGCCGCGGCGTGGGTCCTGCACGACCTCAAAGCCGTTGACGATGTGACTAGCGAAATCTCCAGAATGTACGATCTCGTGATCGCCGAGGATGAGGTCAAACTCGAAGAGTTGGAAACGATTGAAAAACGCTGGGAATGTGTGTCCGAGTGAAGAGGTTTTTTTTTTGTGACCTGTTTGTGTGTGTCTATAGAGTGAATGTTTTGTTTTTGTTTTTATGTCTTTCATTTTCTTTATATTATAAACGTATGGGGTTACCATTTGTTTGTCATTTTTAGGGCCGGGGATATGCTTTGTACAACAGAGAGAAAACAAAAATAAAATACCTCGTAACAATTGCAGTTGTGTTCATTTATACTTTGTCGCTGCTTGATCTCAAAGTCAGCTTTTGGGCAAAAAAAGCCAAGACGTGGCGAGTAACGTTACATTTAATTTAGCTGCAGCTTTTTATCCAAAGCGACTTACGATGAGTGCGTTCCACCGTGAGTACAAAACGAGAATCGGAACAACGAGAATCGAGAAAAGTATAATTTCTTCGATACAATTAAACTACAAAGTGCCATCAATAAGAGCCACGCACACACACACACACACACGCACACGCACACACACACACACACACACACACACACACACACACACACACACACACACACACTAGTGATCTACGGATGTATTGTAAGAAAAACAAGAGTATTCCCACCACTGTTCACATCTGTGTAACCCTCGTAGTCAGCCTCGGTGTGATCGCACTAAGAGAGAGGCTCTTTAGCAAAGGCAGTTTGACCCGCAAGACACGGGGTGTATACGGGATGAGTGAGGACAACACGAGGGTTAAAATAAGCGTGTGGCGTTCAGGTTCTTGGTGTTCTTACCATGCTGCAGGTTGGACTGACGGCCTGGATGACCGCCGGTGAGAGGCCGGGCCAGAAAGCAACTGGGATCCGGACTCTCCTGTAGGGGCAACGACGGGCCATCTGAGGGTAAAAACAAACAAAAAACAAGAACATTATTATTATTATCCATCTGGAAGCTCTTACAGTTACACAGAGTACATCTCCAATCAGACTTTTTAAAATACATAGACCTAACAATGCCTTGTAAATAGACAGCTGTACCAATGTCTCCACAGCGGGGACAGGTAGCGTGTCGTACTAAACTTTATGTTTGATAAAACCAAGATTTCATTTTTTAAATATGAAAAACATCACAAGATTGTTGGCAATGTGTGAATTATGAACATTTTCAAACATATATTGTCATGCCTGCATAACCTATGATCTGTATCACCTAGAAATTATATTTAATACAAGCAATCAATTCAGATCACCTAGACAGAAACATTTATTTGATTCAACATTCAATTTATTGGATTTTGTGTATGAAAGGGAGACACCTGATCACCAGGAGATCCTTTCATGATTGATTCAAATTGATAATTTAGAGTTTCCAATTAGCCAAAAGTGAATATATTTTTTCTTTTTGTGGGAGGAAACCTGAGTACCAGGGGAAAACCCACGGGGAAAACCCACCCCCATTTTCAAACAATAAGGATTACATATATTGTCATGCCTGCATAACCTATGATCTGTATCACCTAGAAACTATAGTTAATACAAGCAATCTATTCAGATCACCTAGAAATTATATTTAATATAAGCAATCAATTCAGATCAATTGTTGACATTGAAGTCTGATCCATGTTGTCTGTCACTTTCAGTAAAGTTTAGAGAAATAATACAATCAACTTGTTTAGCTTGTACTCTTGAAAACACACACCGCTAGCTAGCTAACTGTCACATGGCTGCAGGTTGGGTCCTTACCTTGTAGTGTAGGGATGCTCGAGTTTGTTAGCTTGCTAGCTTAATAGTAGAGGTGCTGTTCTTCAGAAGTTTAGCTGTTCTCTCGTTGGGGTCTTCAAGCGCAATGAGGAAAAAAGAGAGAAATTGTTGTCTTATAAAACATGCGTTTCCATGGAAGCGTTTAGAACATTCCAAATTCAATGACGTTATAGCCCGCTGCCACTGGGCCACGCCCCCTGGCTGCCGGAAGTCACTGACGGCGCCACGTAATTAATATGAGATATGTTTATTATTATCACTTTATGAAGTAGGTAACTGATAAATGTGGGTAATATTGGGTCATGCATGGAGTGCAACTATATTAATCAAGCATACATTCATATAAATCACAACCACAAGTAAAACAGACCTTCATTGTATACAACAAAAATCAACAAGTTGGCCTGCGTTACTTTAGTACATATAATCCATCCATCCATTTTCCACCGCTTATCCGGGGTCGGGTCGCGGAGGCAGCAGGTCAAGCAGGCTGACCCAGACTTCTCTCTCACCCGCAACATCTACCAGCTCATTCTGGGGGATCCCGAGGCGTTCCCAGGCCAGCTGGGAGATATAATCCCTCCAGCGTGTCCTGGGTCTTCCCCGGGGCCTCCTACCAGTTGGACGTGCCTGGAAAACCTCTAAAGGGAGGCGTCCTGGAGGCATCCTAATTAGATGCCCGAACCACCTAAGCTGACTCCTTTCGACACGAAGGAGTAGCGGCTCGACTTCAAGCTCCCTCCTGATGTCCGAGCTCCTTACCCTATCTCTAAGGCTGAGCCCGGCCACTCTACGGAGGAAACTCATTTCGGCCGCTTGTATCCGCGACCTCGTTCTTTCGGACACGATCCAAAGCTCGTGACCATAGGTGAGGGTTGGGACGTAGACCGACCAGTAAATTGAGAGCTTTGCCTTTCGGCTCAGCTCCTTCTTCACCAAGACGGCCCGGTGCAACGCCTGTTTTACTGCTGCAGCCGCACCGATACGCCTGTCGATCTCCCGCTCCATTTTACCCTCACTCGTGAACAAGACCCCGAGATACTTGAACTCCTTCGCTTGTGGTAGGCACTCTGTCCCCACCCGGAGGGAGCAATCCACCGGTTTCCGGCAGAGCACCATGGCCTCAGATTTCGTGGTGCTGACTCTCATCCCCGCCGCTTCACACTCGGCTGCAAAACGCCCCAGTGAATGCTGGAGGTCATGGTCCGAGGAGGCAAACAGCACCACATCATCTGCAAACAGCAGAGAGGCTATCCTGAGATCCCCGAACCTGACATTCTCCGCCACACGGCTGCACCTAGATATCCTGTCCATGAAAGTCACGAACAGGACCGGTGATAAAGGGCAGCCCTGGCGGAGGCCAACACCCACCGGGAACGTATCTGACTTACTGCCGAGGATACGAACACAACTCCTACTGCAGGCGTACAGAGACCGGATGGCCCGTTGCAACGGGTCCGGCACACCATACTCCCGCAGCACCCCCCACAAAAAGCCCCGAGGGACCCGGTCGAAAGCCTTCTCCAAGTCCACAAAGCACATGTAGACTGGTTGGGCAAACTCCCAGGACCCCTCCAGTATCCTTGGAAGGGTAAAGAGCTGGTCCACTGTTCCACGACCAGGACGAAACCCGCACTGTTCTTCTTGAATCCGAGGTTCGACAAACGGTCGGAGCCTCCGTTCCAGCACCCTGGCATAAGCTTTTCCCGGGAGGCTGAGTAGTGTGATACCCCGATAATTCGAGCACACTCTCCGGTCCCCCTTCTTGAAGATGGGAACCACCACCCCGGTCTGCCAGTACATGGGCACTGTGCCCGACCCCCATGCGACATTGAAGAGGCGTGTCAGCCAAGACAGCCCAACAAAGTCCAGCGCCTTCAGCATCTCAGGGCGGATTTCATCCACCCCCGGCGCCTTGCCACCAAGGAGCTTTTTGACTACCTTAGTGGCCTCTGCCAGGGATATGGGTTCATCCAACCCCAAGTCTTCAGGCGCTGCCCCCTGTTCAGGGGACATGTTGACCGGGTTTAGGAGTTCCTCAAAGTGCTCCTTCCACCGCCCGACGATATCCTCTGTCTGGGTCAGCAACCCCCCTCCCCCGCTGATAACAGCCTGGGGTAGGCCCTGCTTTCCCTTCCTGAGTCGTCGGATGGTTTGCCAGAACCTCCTTGAGGCCAACCGAAAGTCCTTCTCCATGGCCTTCCCGAACTCCTCCCATGCCCGAGTTTTAGCATCCGTGACCACCGCAGCTGCAGTCCTTCTGGCCTGCCTGTACCTGTCAGCTGCTTCAGGAGACCCCTGGGCCAACCAAGCCCGAAAGGCCTCCTTCTTCAGCTTGACGTATTCCCTCACCCCCGGTGTCCACCACCGGGTTCTCGGGTTGCCGCCACGACAGGCACCGATGACCTTCCGACCACAGCTCCTAGCGGCCGCGTCCACAATAGAGGCTTTGAACATGATCCACTCGGATTCCATGTCCCCAACCTCCCTCGGGATGTGTGAGAAGTCCTTCCGGAGGTGGGGGTTGAAGACCTCCCGGACAGGATCCTCCGCCAGACGTTCCCAGTTCACCCTCACTACACGTTTGGGCTTGCCAGGTCTTTCTGGCCGACTCCCCCGCCATCTGATCCAACTCACCACCAGGTGGTGATCAGTTGACAGCTCTGCTCCTCTCTTCACCCGAGTGTCCAAAACATACGGCCGCAGATCAGATGATACGATTACGAAGTCGATCATTGATCTCCGGCCTAAGGTGTTCTGGTACCAGGTACACTTATGAGCCACCTTATGTTCAAACATGGTGTTTGTTATGGACAAACTGTGGCTAGCACAGAAGTCCAACAACGAAACACTGCTCGGGTTCAGATCAGGCAAGCCGTTCCTCCCAATCACTCCCCGTCAGGTTTCTCTGTCGTCGCCCACGTGAGCGTTGAAGTCTCCCAGGAGAACTATGGAGTCGGCAGGCGGCGCCCTTTCCAGGACCCCTCCCACCAACTCCAAGAAGGCCGGATACTCCGAAATGCTGTTTGGTGCATAAGCACAAACAACAGTCAGAGCCTTACTCCCCGCAACTTGTAGGCGCAGGGAGGCGACCCTCTCGTTCTCCGGGGAAAACTCCAACACGGCGGCGCTCAGCCGGGGACTCGTGAGTATCCCCACTCCCGCCCGGCGCCTCTCACCCTGGGCGACTCCAGAAAAGAACAAAGTCCAACCCTTCTCCAGGAGTTTGGTTCCAGAGCCAGCGCTGTGCGTGGAGGTGAGCCCAACTATATCTAGCTGGTAACGCTCCACCTCCCTCACCAGCTCCAGCTCCTTCCCCGCTAGCGAGGTGACGTTCCACGTCCCTAGAGCTAGTCTATGTCGCCGGCGATCGGCTCGCCCAGGCCCCCTGCCCGGCCCGCCGCCCGGTCTACATAGCTCCCGACCCCGATGTCTGTCCCTGCGGGGGGTGGGTCCACAGGGTGGCTGCACCATGGTGTTTCTTCGGGCTGAGCCCGACCGGGCCCCATGGGCGAAAGCCCGGCCACCAGACGCTCGCCGACGAGCTCGCCTCCCGGGTCTGGCTCCGGGAGGGTGCCCCGGTTTCCCTGGTCCGGGCGAGGTAACTTCAGTCCTAGGGCTGCTTATCATCAGGGTTTTTTGAACCGCTCGTAGTCTGGGCTCTCCCCCGAGACCTGTTTGCCTTGGGAGACCCTACCAGGGGCAGATGCCCCGGACAACATAGCTCCCAGGATCATTGAGCCACTCAAACTCCTTCACCGCGTTAAGGTACATATAATTTATTTATTTATTTCATTATTATTAATTTAGTACAATAATAATAGTTTATATTTATTATTTTAAATGTATTTTATATTATATCATATTTTCTATAGTGCTTTTCAAGCCACTTAAAGATGCTTTACATACAACAAAATTAGAAAGGGAACAACTAGAAAAACATGAAGACATCAATTAAAAACAGAACACTTTTGGATATAAAAGAAACCAGGAGGAGCTGTGTGGAATGAGTCCTGTAGTGGAGGATAGGGAGCAGGGGTTTGCAGGTGAAGGGTAGGGAGCAGGGGTTAGCAGGTGAAGGCGAGTTTGAAATATGTCCTCCTGTCGGCAAACTTGTTTAAAAATTAAATGGCAATTTTATTAAATTCAGTTTATTTTGTACAGCCCAAAATCACAAACTACAAATTTGCCTTAGAGGCCTCCACAATCTGTACACATACGACATCCCTGTCCTGGGACCTCATATCGGATCAGGAAAAAAAAAACAGAAAACTGAAGGAAAAAAAAACTTTACAGAGAAAAAAGGAAGAAACCTTCAGGATAGACACCGAGGAGGATCCCTGTCCCCTGATGGGCTGAAGCAAGTTATGTCATGTGTACAGAATGAACAACATAGTTACTGCAGCTCACAATGCTAGCTTGTGTTGTGCTCTAACCACCGGCTGTTCGCCTTCACCAGAGACGTCTCTAATGCTGCACTCGGTCTTATATTTTACGACTTTGAAAGGCAGTAATGCTAAACGTGGATGACACCTACTGTAAACAATTAACACAAGCGTGAGTAAGGTGTTGTTACTCGCTGCTATGATTAAGTCATCTACCCACACTAACAGAATTACTTTCTCGTTCTCAGATTTTCTGCTGTAGACACAATGATCAGCATCATTTTGCACAAAATCATTCTCTGTAAGGTGATCATGCAGTAACATGTTCCAGTTCCGCCCGGACTGTTTTAAACCATACAATGACTTGTTGAGTTTACACACTAAGTGTTCCCCTGTTTTTGACTTGATCTCAAAACCTTCCGGTTGCTCCATATATACCCCACAGTCTATTGGAGCATGGAGGTAAGCAGTCTTCACATCCATTTGGTGGAGGCTAAGATCTTCCTGTACAGCCACCTGCATTAATGCTCGTACAGAGGTCATGTTGGCTGTCGGTGAAAAAGTCTCTTTATAATCAATCCCTTCCACTTGACTATAACCCTTTGCAACATATCTGGCTTTACAAGTCTCAGATCCATCCGGGCTCTCTTTCACTGCATATACCCAGCGACCTCCCACTGCTTGTTTGCCTCTTGGCAGTGGGGCCAGAGTGAAAGTATTATTCTCAGTCAAAGAGTTCATCTCCTCTTTCATCGCGTCAACCCACATTTTTGACTTCTTAGAGTCCATTGCCTCTTTAAGTGTTTTAGGTACATCATAAGCCACTCTGTAGAAATAATCTACATTTTCACTTTCGTCATTATTACACTCAGCTTTACACTGGTACTCCTTTAAGTATCCTGGAGCCTTTCTCTGTCTCATAGGGTATCTCTTTTCTCCCTCTTCTCTCTGAGTAATATCTGTCTGGGTCGGACCTGCCTCAGCAGTCTCCTCAACATTTGACTCTTTACTCTCCTTAGGCTGTCCCTGAGCCTGGTTGGCTATCTTCGGTGGTGTATCTCTTTTCTCAATATCTTCCCCCATGTCACAATCTGTCTGAGTCTGGCTATCTGCGCTACCTTTGGTGAGGAATTTTACCAGCCTATGTTTGAGGACTTTTCCTGTCTCGGGATAATACACGTTATATGCTGGACTATATTTGTCATAGCCTACAAGGATCCCCTTTTTGCATCTAGAATCCAGCTTTTTCTTATCCTGCTGATATACGTAGCATTCAGAGCCAAATATCTTCATGTTAGATAGGTTAGGTGTTTTTCCTGTGAAAACACGGTAAGGTGTCTGCTCTAGCCGCTTACTGTAGCACCTGTTGCGGATTTGAGCTGCTGTTTGTACAGCATATGTCCATAATTGTTTTGGGAGGTTACTCTCCAATAGCATGCATCGAGACATCTCGAATAAGGTTCTCCAACCTCTTTCGGCATTTCCATTCTGATGAGGTGAGTAGGGCGCACTCTTCTCATGCCTTATCAAGTTACTCCTAAGTAAAGACTGGAACTTCTGCCCGGTAAACTGTGCCGTTATCAGACCTTATGCACTTTATCTTTCCATATGGAGCTACATCTGCTATGAATTTTTCTGTAGCTTTTGTCGTGTCACTCTTTGCTTTAATAAAGTATGGAAAAATCATCCCACTGTAATCATCAGTAAATGCTATTGCATATCTGTATCCATCTTTATCTGCTGGTTCTATCGGACCGCATAGGTCTGTGTGTACTAGCTCTAATACAGTTGTAGCTTTAGCGTCTGCCTGTCTGTTTCTGCTTTGTGTAAACTTGCCCTGTGTGCATATTTCACAGTTTTGGTTGGACTTGTCATGTTTCCCTTTTATAGACATCCCTTCAACCACCTTTTCTAATTTTGCAACATCATCAAAATTACAATGACCAAGTATCCTATGCCACGTTTGAATGTCATGACAACCATACACTTCATCAACATTTTCATCCTCTACAGTGCTAAGGTAATACAGCCTACCATACACGTCCATTTTGAACATGGTACCATCCTTGTGGACCAGCCAGTCATTACCGTCCTTGAAGCGGACCTCAGCTCCGTTGGCTGTCGCTGCTTTGACTGAAAAGATGTTTTGTGGAAACGATGGGATGTAGAGTGCTTGCTTGAGCCTCGTTTTCACCTGTCGTCCCTTGCTGTCCAGCAAGTAGACTTCGGCGTCTCCCCTCATCTTCGCCATCCCGCTCACCTTGGATCCGTCAGCGAGCTCGATCATGTGGTCCTCGGGTCTGAAGCTCTTGTCAACTGTTTTGAACTTTGTGGCGTCGTTTATCATGTGTGTTGTGGCGCCGCAGTCGACCATGAGACCCTTCTTGTTTCCTCTTTGTGCAGGACAGTCATTCATCCTGAAACAGAAAGATGTATGCTCTGCCTCTGTCTCTCCATCAGCTTTCTTCACATGGTCACGGGCTTGTCCTCGGCTGCGTCCCCTTCCTCTCTGTGGTGTGTCCCATTTTCGTTCCTCTCTCCTCACCTGGTAACCGTCAGGACATGCCCTGGCCATGTGTCCCTTTTTACCGCACGTGTAACACTCGACATCAGCCATGTCCATTTTCTTCCCTTTTCCTCTTCCTCGTGACCTCGTTGCCCCGCTAGTCTTCATCACGTTGTCTTCTTCAACATTCACGTCACTTTTCCCATATTTTTCAGTACTCTCATAACTTCGCAGTTTTGTTTTAAACTCGCCGAACGTTACGGTGTCACTTGTCTGAGTGATGTACACGATGAATGGCTTGTATGAATCAGGTAGTCCTTTTACTACCATAGCCATCTGAAGCCCATCACTAATATGCTCCTCTGCTCTTCTCAATGACGTGAATATAGTCTCTGCTCGAATAATATAGTCCGTGACCGTTTCATTGCTAGCCTTATGGAGCGAGGAAAGTTCACAATATAAACTCACAAGGCGGGGTTTGTCCTTTCCCGCATAGTGCCCGCGAAGAATATTCAGTGCTTTTCTTCCGTCACATTTCGCGTCTCTCATTACCAACGACAAGCTCTTGTTGTCTAGACATTGCACTAGTTCTGCATATGCCTCACCGTTCTTCTCCTCGTCTTCCGCGAGAGCTTCTTCGTCATCCTCAGCTATCTCCGGGTCTTCCGAGATAACTTCTCTGAGGCGACGTAACTCCATGTGCGCGAGGAACCTCGTTTCCCAGAGCTCGTAATTTTTCTCATCACCGTCGAATAAAAGTCTGAACCACCTTTGGCCTGATTGACTGGGCCCATAACCTGTAGCGTTAGACATTCCTGCAGCTATCTCCGTTATTACAGTCACCAAAGTGGTTAACTAGTAGCTCCTAGTAGCTAACATTCACGGGAGAAAAAGAATAGACCACCATCGTCTCTTTGGTCTGGGAACTTACACTGTTCGTTTTTATTCTGCGCATGCGCACAACAACACACCAGTGCACACAGGCACACATCAACATGGCTTTGCTACTCATATAAGGAATTTGCTCAACAGAAGGCCATGACCTGCTGCTCTTTACTAAAGAAGGCCATGACCTGTTGCTCTTTACTAAAGAAGGCCATGACCTGTTGCTCTTAGCTAAAGAAGGCCATGACCTGTTGCTCTTAGTTAAAGAAGGTCATGACCTGTTGCTCTTAGCTAAAGAAGGCCATGACCTGTTGCTCTTAGCTAAAGAAGGCCATGACCTGCTGCTCTTAGCTAAGGAAGGCCATGACCTGCTGCTCTTAGCTAAGGAAGGCCATGACCTGCTGCTCTTAGCTAAGGAAGGCCATGACCCAATGCTCTAAGCCACATGTGTCAAACTCAAGGCCCGCGGGCCAGATCTGGCCCGCCACGTCATTTTATGTGGCCCGCGACGGCTTGAAAGGCGCTTTCGGTTCGTCGCGGACCCGTTTTCAGTCGGTCGCGGACCCGTTTTTGGTTGGCCGCGGACCCGTTTTCGGTTCGTCGCGGACCCGTTTTCAGTCGGTCGCGGACCCGTTTTCGGTTGGTCGCGTACCCGTTTTCAGTGGGTTGCGGACCTTTGCATGGGCAATATAAAAATCGTATGCTTTTATTTTGAAGGGAATTTTGAATGCAGCAGAGTGCGTCTATTCACACAGTGCTGCGTTCACAACACACTTTGCTTGCATGAGTTTACACACGCACTATTTGTGATAGTTCACTTCATTCCCGACCTTTTTATTATGTTTGTGCATGAAAGCACTGCTGAGTCTGTTAAAAAAGGCTGAAGTTATAAACTTATCATGTGTGTTGTATTACCTTGTGTCCTTAAGATGTACTTAAGGGTTTTTAATTGAGTGTAAAAGTGAATATTTCAAACTAGTTTTTTTGTGTTGGCATGTGAGATTCTGTACCATTTCAGGCTCAAACTGCACCATCTTTTCATTAAATCCATTTGAGAAGTTGAACATGTTCCTTGCTTTGGATCTCGGTTCATTCAGGGGTGATGGTGCAGCCAGACCAGTAGAACCACTGCCCCAGACCACATGCATGTTATTATTGGCTAGTTATGTCCTTCTCAACTGTGACAAAAAAAGCTTTGAACAAAGTTAATATAACAACGATTGTTTAATCTTTGTTATTTTCTTCTGTTTTAAGTTTGATCTTTGAGTAATGTGGGTTTATAAATAAATGCATGTACAATATTGTTACACTTGAATAAACAATACAAAGACAGTTATTTAACAATATGTTCGGTACTAGTTAAAGGTATACAGTGTTACAGTTACAACCAACCGGCCCTTTGAGGGCGACCATGATGCGGATGTGGCCCGCGGTGAGAATGAGTTTGACACCCCTGCTCTAAGCTAAAGAAGGCCATGACCTGTTGCTCTTAGCTAAGGAAGGCCATGACCTGCTGCTCTTAGCTAAGGAAGGTCATGACCTGCTGCTCTTAGCTAAGGAAGGCCATGACCCAATGCTCTTTACTAAAGAAGGCCATGACCTGCTGCTCTTTACTAAAGAAGGCCATGACCTGTTGCTCTTAGCTGAAGAAGGCCATGACCTTTTGCTCTTAGCTAAAGAAGGCCATGACCTGCTGCTCTTAGCTGAAGAAGGCCATGACCTGCTGCTCTTAGCTGAAGAAGGCCATGACCTGCTGCTCTTAGCTGAAGAAGGCCATGACCTGTTGCTCTTAGCTAAAGAAGGCCATGACCTGCTGCTCTTTACTAAAGAAGGCCATGACCTGTTGCTCTTAGCTAAAGAAGGTCATGACCCGTTGCTCTTAGCTAAAGAAGGCCATGACCTGTTGCTCTTAGCTAAGAAAGGCCATGACCTGCTGCTCTTAGCTAAAGAAGGCCATGACCTGTTGCTCTTAGCTAAAGAAGGCCATGACCTGTTGCTCTTATCTAAAGAAGGCCATGACCTGTTGCTCTTAGCTGAAGAAGGCCATGACCTGTTGCTCTTAGCTAAAGAAGGCCATGACCTGCTGCTCTTAGCTAAGGAAGGCCATGACCTGTTGCTCTTAGCTGAAGAAGGCCATGACCTGTTGCTCTTTACTAAAGAAGGCCATGACCTGCTGCTCTTTACTAAAGAAGGCCATGACCTGCTGCTCTTTACTAAAGAAGGCCATGACCTGTTGCTCTTAGCTGAAGAAGGCCATGACCTGCTGCTCTTTACTAAAGAAGGCCATGACCTGTTGCTCTTAGCTGAAGAAGGCCATGACCTGTTGCTCTTAGCTAAAGAAGGCCATGACCTGCTGCTCTTAGCTAAGGAAGGCCATGACCTGTTGCTCTTAGCTGAAGAAGGCCATGACCTGCTGCTCTTTACTAAAGAAGGCCATGACCTGCTGCTCTTTACTAAAGAAGGCCATGACCTGCTGCTCTTAGCTGAAGAAGGCCATGACCTGCTGCTCTTAGCTGAAGAAAGCCATGACCTGCTGCTCTTTACTAAAGAAGGCCATGACCTGCTGCTCTTAGCTGAAGAAGGCCATGACCTGTTGCTCTTAGCTGAAGAAGGCCATGATCTGTTGCTCTTAGCTGAAGAAGGCTATGACCTGCTGCTCTTAGCTAAGGAAGGCCATGACCTGTTGCTCTTAGCTGAAGAAGGCCATGACCTGCTGCTCTTAGCTAAGGAAGGTCATGACCTGCTGCTCTTAGCTAAGGAAGGTCATGACCTGCTGCTCTTAGCTAAAGAAGGCCATGACCTGCTGCTCTTTACTAAAGAAGGTCATGACCTGCTGCTCTAAGCTAAAGAAGGCCATGACCTGCTGCTCTTAGCTAAAGAAGGCCATGACCTGCTGCTCTTTACTAAAGAAGGCCATGACCTGCTGCTCTTTACTAAAGAAGGTCATGACCTGTTGCTCTTAGCTGAAGAAGGCCATGACCTGCTGCTCTTTACTAAAGAAGGCCATGACCTGCTGCTCTTTACTAAAGAAGGCCATGACCTGTTGCTCTTAGCTGAAGAAGGCCATGACCTGCTGCTCTTTACTAAAGAAGGCCATGACCTGTTGCTCTTAGCTGAAGAAGGCCATGACCTGTTGCTCTTAGCTAAAGAAGGCCATGACCTGCTGCTCTTAGCTAAGGAAGGCCATGACCTGTTGCTCTTAGCTGAAGAAGGCCATGACCTGCTGCTCTTTACTAAAGAAGGCCATGACCTGCTGCTCTTTACTAAAGAAGGCCATGACCTGCTGCTCTTAGCTGAAGAAGGCCATGACCTGTTGCTCTTAGCTGAAGAAGGCCATGACCTGCTGCTCTTTACTAAAGAAGGCCATGACCTGCTGCTCTTAGCTGAAGAAGGCCATGACCTGTTGCTCTTAGCTGAAGAAGGCCATGACCTGTTGCTCTTAGCTGAAGAAGGCCATGACCTGCTGCTCTTAGCTGAAGAAGGCCATGACCTGTTGCTCTTAGCTGAAAAAGGCCATGACCTGCTGCTCTTTACTAAAGAAGGCCATGACCTGCTGCTCTTTACTGAAGAAGGCCATGACCTGCTGCTCTTTACTAAAGAAGGCCATGACCTGTTGCTCTTAGCTGAAGAAGGCCATGACCTGCTGCTCTTAGCTGAAGAAGGCCATGACCTGTTGCTCTTAGCTAAAGAAGGCCATGACCTGCTGCTCTAAGCTAAGAAGGCCATGACCTGCTGCTCTTTACTAAAGAAGGCCATGACCTGCTGCTCTTAGCTGAAGAAGGCCATGACCTGCTGCTCTTAGCTAAGGAAGGCCATGACCTGCTGCTCTGAGCTAAGGAAGGTCATGACCTGCTGCTCTTAGCTAAGGAAGGCCATGACCTGCTGCTCTTAGCTAAGGAAGGCCATGACCTGCTGCTCTGAGCTAAGGAAGGCCATGACCTGCTGCTCTTAGCTGAAGAAGGCCATGACCTGCTGCTCTTAGCTAAGGAAGGCCATGACCTGCTGCTCTGAGCTAAGGAAGGCCATGACCTGCTGCTGTTAGCTAAAGAAGGCCATGACCTGCTGCTCTGAGCTAAAGAAGGTCATGACCTGCATACAACTATGCTGCAAATGAACATTAAATATCAGAGGAAAGAAACTGCATTAAATACATCTGAATCAATAACCTAGTTAATTAACAAAGACACATGTAAATTTAACTAAATGTATCATTTGCATACAAATATACTGCCATCTACTGGTAGGAAGGGGAAACCCTTTACTCTGCGTCTCCTCATACAGGCTCTGCTGTGTTCACTGAAGAAAGAGCACAATGAGGAGGAAATATAAATATGAGGCTAACAGCAACAACTCTACACACCCAAATGACTTTGATTAAACTATATTACGAACTGTGTTGCATTAAACAATGCAAGGATTAATTGAAAAGTTGATTAATATATACGTACATATATACATGAATATTAAAGTGCCTGTAGTCACGACTGTTGCTAACATATCCAGGTTTATTTATTTATATTGATTAATAATGTTCTTCTAACGTTACGGCAGCAATGTGTTTGCATAGAAGACTGTAAATAAGAATATCGATCACTAGACTTTATTTTGACATTTGTTTTAGGCACTTCAGAAGACAAAAACGAGAAAACGGAAGTGCTTTTCCGTTTTCCCGTTTTTGGTTTGAAACAGAAAACGAAGAAACGATGGTATTTCCATATTTTCGTTTTTTCGAATGAACCAAAAAACAGACGAATAAAACGTACACGGACCTAGTTTCATGTAGGACCGGAAGTACGTCACTTCGTCTCGTTTTCTTCTTCGTCGTTCTTTTACGTAAAAGACCAGTCGGGGCCCGTGAAACGTTTTTCTTGAGCCGATGTGAGATCCCAGTTCAGGGATGTTGTATGTGTACGTAATTCCTTTCGAGGCAAATTATTTGAAATTGTGATTTTGGGTTATACAAAATACACTGAAGTTAATTAAATGTTATGCATGCATGGCTTTAGAACCAGACAGAATAGCGCCCCCACGTGTGTCTGCTATGATACTACATCTTCATTCTTGAAAACAAGTTGCAAAGTTCAAAATATACATCAATAGCACTGTGTGTCAAATTATTTTAATCAGAAATGAAAATAAATAAATTCTGAACAGATTATAACTACAACATGTGTTTAAATGGTGTGGGTGGGTGCCACTTCTTCATCCACAGACACACCATTTACACACCATTTATGAATTGGTAAAATGTCACTTTTTTATTGCATGACATTATATGATTCACCCCGCAAAGGATTAGCATGAAAGTGGCATGTCTGTAAGAGGCTAGTCATCATCAGAAGTGTCCGCAAGGGTCAGAGGGTCCCTATCCCACACCTCGTCCTCTCCCTCATCCTCCTCCTCCTCTTCCTGTAGGGCAGTGGCGTCCATCAAAACCATCCTGCATGGAAAAGCATTACTTATCGTCATGGTTTGCATTCAGAAATGGGCATGATTACATTGACAAAAATAGTGACAAAGATACTGGCTTATCAAGTGCTAGGTTATCTTCATCCTGTTATAGATTGCACATCATCTTTTCTTACCACATCTATCACACAGATGATCTGGCCAGACATGCATATTAGAAAGTGCTCCTGCTCTGTGAGTATTCAAATGTATTCTATAGTAGAGTTAAAAAATGTATTATAATGTATTGTCCTCAGACCTCCTTTGTAAACGATGAGCACCTTTTCATCGTAGTTGAACCCAAATCCCTGATCAGTCTTGTCTGGGACATGCTCATGTTTTATTATTGAACAAGTTGATTTTAAAGCTCTTTAGGTCGCGGTGGCGGAGAAAGAAATATAGTCTGAATCCAGCTGTCTTACTGTCATCACATTTATAATGTCATCTTAACATTGCTTCAAACCTGAGGACACTACTTTGTGGAGTGTGAAAGTCATGCATTTCAAAATTCAGAAATATATTTATATATAAAAGGAGTACTTATTGGAGGGCTTGCAAGAGACGTCAGTTCCGATTATGCAACTCAACTGCTTCCGTCATTAGAATCTGGTCTGATGGTCTGTTCAATGCCCCAGACAGTAACTGTAAAAGTCAACACTAAATATGATTTGTTTGCCTTAAGAAGCACGCCTGTTATATTTTAGCTTGTTAGCTTGATACTGAAACATTAACCTACTCCTTTTTAAATCTGCATACATTTTGTTGCTGAGCTTTTAGTTTAACTTACAAAGGAACGGTGATTTCTTCTGTTCTTTTTCACCTGGATCTTCTGTCCCTTCAATTGTCAGCCTGGTTGAACCCTTGTACAGTGTTTTGTTCTCCATGTAAAAAATATATTTTTTTGCAAACCCTTCATACAAAATAAAAAATGTTATGGACTTTCTACAACCTAAAAGCATGAACTACAAAGCAGTTCACAAAGAATCAAGCTTTTGTGGCAGGCGACTCAGCAGGAGGGTATTATGAACGACCTGGAAATGAAAATATTAAAATAAATCATATGTGAGCATTAGCATTCATTCTTAACCTTTAGTATCATGAGGCATAAGCTCAAGGATTCAATGCTACTGGTGTTCAGAGCATTCAACCCATCAAAAGTCCACATTTAGATCACGTGATGTCGGCTTTGAGCTATAATTTCCTTACCATAAATAATTAAATTAAAACAAGTAAAATACCTAAATCTATTGCAGTCAATATAATCATTAAAATGTAGCAAAATATGCAGTTGTATTGAAAGTCAGCAATATATCTGGCCTTTATGGAGGAACCATTTATCAACAGTACACACCCTGCCCATAGGTTCACTTTTGCTTATTTTACTTTGATATATGTTTTATACTAAAAGGATTATTTCTGAATTTTCAGTTATTGAAGCAGTGACGTTAATATTATGGAGGGATGGCTGAGAGGCTCTTTATGCTCAGTTCAATAAAGGTTTGATTTGAATGTAATTCATGTTCTGCATATCTTTAAATTACAGAAAGGCATCTTTAAATGTAATGGAAGTTTAAACACAAATGAATCATGAGACACTTAGTTTAGGGAAAAAAGATGTATTTAGACAGAATAAAATGTAAGTACATGCAATACAGTAGAACACAATATAATTTAAGATGATGTACATTACAATACAACAAAAGAAAGAAATACAATACAATAAAATGTAAGATGTAAGTACATGCAATACATTAGAATACAACAGGATTTAAGATGCATGTACATTACAATACAATAAAAGAAATACAACACAATACAATAAAATGAAATGTAAGATGTACAATATAATACAATACAATGTCAAATCTATGTACAACAATAGAAAACAAATACCATGTAAAAGCTATTTACAATACAATAGCACCAAATCCATCCGTCTTCCTTCCCTTCTGACAGAGGAGCAGCGCTCTAAGGCTGGAGCTCGGCCTCCTGGAGGAAACTCATTTTGGCCGCTTGTATCCACGAATTCGTTCTTGCGGTCACCACCCAGAGTTCGTGACCATAGGTGAGTAGTGACCTGTCAATC
Source organism: Cottus gobio (assembly GCA_023566465.1). Classification (NCBI taxonomy): domain Eukaryota; kingdom Metazoa; phylum Chordata; class Actinopteri; order Perciformes; family Cottidae; genus Cottus; species Cottus gobio. The sequence goes on from CM042231.1 coordinate 24,081,357, forward strand.
TCCCGCTCCATCTTACCCTTACCGGTGAACAGGACCCCGAGATACTTGAACACCCTCACTTTCAGCAGGCAGTTCAAGTATCTCGGGGTCTTGTTCACGGGTGAGGGTAAGATGGAGCGGGAGATGGACAGGCGGGTCGGTGCGGCTGCAGCAGTAGAACAGGCGCTGCACCGGGCGGTCTATGTTCTGACCCCCACCTATGGTCACGACCTCTGGGTTGTGACCCAAAGAACGAGGTCGCGGATACAAGCATCCAAAATGAGTTTCCTCCATAGGGGTCTCAGGGATGATTTTTGGGATACAATTTTAGACAATCTTTCATTTAGCAGCAGACTGTACATTGATTTACAGTTATGTAGAGGCTGAAAAAAGGGCAGAGAGATGGATCACAACTACATTGATATAAGTATCGACTTACTCCGGTTCTTCTTCTTTTCCGCTCCTGGCCGGGGTTGATTGGGTTGGTTGGGTTGGTTGGGCTGTTGCATGAAACAAAAAGTTGTTTGAATCTCCAGACTATCACAGTTAATAATCAATATAGGGGAGTGAGGCAACACTTACCGTCTTATTCCAACCGGTTTTACATCCTCGAAGGTCCTCTTACGACTCTGTTTGAGAGGCGCGACAGTGAAGGTGGGGTGGACCAGCCCATTGTTCGAGGTGTCCATGGCGTCATCAGTCGGAGTCTGAAAGAGGGAGTTTTTAAGATACATTTTTAGACCATCTTTTATTTAACCTTAAACAACTCACAAACCCAAGATATACAGCCGAATAACACATTAATTAAATGTCTTATTTTGTTTAATCAAAGGATATTCCCCCCCCCTACAACTCCCACAATGGGGATTCCCAAGTGACCTCATACGTAATAAGGTCGAAGGTCACATGAGTGACGCACGAAGCATTGTTTACGTTAGCCTGTTAACGTTAGCCTGCCATTAGCCTTACTGCGTTAGCCTGTTAGCGTTTCATTTTCAACCAAATCCATTGGACTAATTGTTATGCTGGTTAATGGTTAAGTAATCACAGGTGTTGCTTGGCGTTTCATGTGTAACCATTATTTTAATTCTACTCATGCAAGCGTTTTGTATTTTTGGATCTAGTACAAGCTTGGGATCCCTTTTGCAGCTTTACAACTGTTAACCATCTGATGTGTTCACACCATGTATATAATACTGTATATAATAACGTTCGCACTTTTGTCTGCATAGATCACGACATTTTCGCACTTTGCAGATAAATATTTGCTCTGCATGTTTAACTGGGAATAGTTTCATGTAGGACCGGAAGTACGTCACTTCGTCTCGTTTTCTTCTTCGTCGTTCTTTTACGTAAAAGACCAGTCGGGGCCCGTGAAACGTTTTTCTTGAGCCGATGTGAGATCCCAGTTCAGGGATGTTGTATGTGTACCTATCGTAATTCCTTTCGAGGCAAATTATTTGAAATTGTGATTTTGGGTTATACAAAATACACTGAAGTTAATTAAATGTTATGCATGCATGGCTTTAGAACCAGACAGAATAGCGCCCCCACGTGTGTCTGCTATGATACTACATCTTCATTCTTGAAAACAAGTTGCAAAGTTCAAAATGTACATCAATAGCACTGTGTGTCAAATTCTTTTAAAGAACGCAGATATATGTATTTATTTAGTTTTTGTTTATTCCTAATCTCAATTTGGAAAGTCAAATTCTCCTTGCACTGAGAACTAACAGGGTGCAGGTTTTTATTTGAATTGGTCCTTTAGGGGAGAATGGGGTTAGTTGGCACCCAGTTATATGCTGCTATGTTAAAACATCTAAAGATCACAAACACTTTAGTCCAGTTTTATAGTATTGAAAGTAAATATGTGCTCTGTGGACTAAACCTATAAAACTGATCATGATTTGATGATTTGATCCGCTTCAAAACATTGGTACTGGCGTACCGTGCAACGAACAGATCTGGTCCAGTCTACATCCAGGACATGGTAAAACCTTACACCCCAACTCGTGCGCTCCGCTCGGCTTCTGCCAATCGGCTTGTAGCTCCGTCACTGCGAGCTAAACACTCCACAAAGTCTCGACTGTTCTCTGTCCTGGCTCCTCGATGGTGGAATGAGCTCCCCATTGACATCAGAACAGCAGAAAGTCTCTACATCTTCCGTCGCAAACTAAAAACACATCTTTTCCGACTATACCTTGAATAAAGGAAGTAGCACTTTAGTAGCACTGAAATGGCTCTTACTGATAGCACTTTGTAGTTGAACTTTTTGTCGAAATTGTACCTTCTTGATTCTTGTTGTTCTGATTCTTGTATGTAACCGTAGAATGCACTTATTGTAAGTCGCTTTGGATAAAAGCGTCAGCTAAATGAAATGTAATGTAATGTAATGTAATGATTTATGTATAAGAAAAACTAAAGAGACTAATTTTAATTTTATAAATAATCTTATAACAGTTTGGGAATTACTGTCTGGAGTTAGATAATGGAGTAAATAATATGGAGTAAAAATACAAAAAGAACATCAGCAGCACAATAATTTATTTTTGTTATTTTAGTTTCATTTCATTTCATTTTACCACTCTGATCAAATGGAAAAGGTAATATCACTCTTTGGGCTGACAACCACAAATCCTCATAAATGCACCGTGACGAGTCACCACGGCTCTTTATGACTGACTTTATTGAAACTAATGTATACACATTTTAATTTAAATCTTTACACTTTAGCTAAATATAAATGAATGAGTGAGAAATGTTATCAGACTTATGATTTCAAATCACAAACCTATTTCTTAATATTCAAAGTTAGGGCTGATTGTAATTGTTACCAAGAGTCACGGAACTGATCATTAACACTATAACTGCATATATATATGTGTGGGTTCTCAAGGAAGATGGAATTAAATTAAATAAACAAGGGAAACTAAGTTTTTCTCCTGTTGTTAACCTAAAATACCATTTGGAACTTCTTTTATGACGAACATTGATCATTTTATTTCAGTTTAGTTAAAATCACAACTAAAATATACCAGTCCTTATTCTCTATAGTCACCATCATGTCATGCAATTGTATTAATACTGTATATATTGAAACAGAAACATTTATTTGATTCAACATTCAATTTATTTGATTTTGTGTATGAAAGGGAGACACCTGATCACCAGGAGATCCTTTCATGATTGATTCAAAATTGATAATTTAGAGTTTCCAATTAGCCAAAAGTGAATATATTTTTTCTTTTTGTGGGAGGAAACCTGAGTACCAGGGGAAAACCCACGCAGACACAGAGAGAATATACAAACTCCACACAGACAGAAAGAGGAAAGAATCTGTCTATGGAACCAAATCCAGGGAAACATTTTCATCATTTGGAGGAAAAAGAAATTGAACCTGACCTCAAGTTTGGGTTTTGAACTTTGAAAAATTCAACAGAAAGAAATAAAGAAAGAAAATAAAAATAAGTGTGTTACCCCAAATGTTTTGGAAAAATAAAAACACTAAATTATTCCAGCACTGAATCTGAATTATATTTAACCCCAAAACAACTTTTCATACACTTATTTTCATTTTTAATACATTGTTGAATTTCCAGACCAAAACTTGAACTTTAAGGTTAAAATCTTTTTTTCAAATGATCAAAACTATTGCCCTAGATTTGGCTCCACATCTGTGAGGCTGCAGTGCTAACCACTGAGCCACTGTGTCGCCCAGAAGGAAGGAGAGAGGGAAATAAAGGGGGAGGGGGATAGGGAGGAAAGATGGATAAAGAGATACACAATGTATTGACAACGGGTCCTTGTCGATACGTCAACCTGAAACAAACAGATGAAATAACAGACGTCCAAGAAAGACCACTATACTTGCCCTCCTCTTTTCTGTCCTCCCCTTCTTTCTCCTCCTTTCTGTGAGGACCCGGAGGGCACCACCGCCAGGTGGGGCCACGGTAACTCTGGCTACGGCCAAGTTGTGTGTGTGTGTGTCTGTGTGTTAATCAGGCGGATGCGGTACAGGCGGGAGGAGTGCTTCCACCGCCCACAGCTGCAACTCATCCCGGCTCGTTAATGGCGGTTAAAGCCAGCTTCCTCCCGGAACTCAGGTGTCGGGTGATTACGGCAAGTGCCCCTGTTCGAGGTCGTCAGCGTGCCGAGCTACGAGAACTTCAGCGAGCCGAGTTACGAGGTCGTCAGCAAGCCGAGCTACGAGAGCTTCAGCGAGCCGAGTTACGAGGTCGTCAGCAAGCCGAGCTACGAGAGCTTCAGCGAGCCGAGCTACGAGGTCATCAGCGAGCCGAGCTACGTGGTCATCAGCGAGCCGAGCTACGAGAGCTTCAGCGAAGCTACCCGTCACGAGCCAGCCACGAGAGCCGCCAGGAGGAGCGGCTGAGTACATTCTTTGTTTTCTTTTGCCCTGGCTGTGACTGTGAATAAACCCTTTTTGTTTTCCACTACTCCTATGCGCCCCGCGTCTGCTTTTGGGTCCTGACCTACACGCAAACCTGACACTTTCCTCTCTCCTCCTCTCTTTGTAAAAACAAATAAAAAACATGAAATAAATTTAAAAAATCGTTAGAGAATGAATGTAAACAAAGAAATCAGTATGAAAAAAAAAGATTGAAATTGATATTTACCTTTTTATAAGAGGGTTCAGACTTTCTCCACCTCTTCCTCCTACATTGTATAATACTTAACACAGCTAACACAAGGTTATACATGAAATAAAACATAACATTTCTAAAACAACTTAACCACATCATCTGCAAACAGCAGAGAGGCTATCCTGAGATCCCCGAACCTGACATTCTCCGCCCCACGGCTGCGCCTAGATATCCTGTCCATGAAAGTCACGAACAGGACCGGTGATAAAGGGCAGCCCTGGCGGAGGCCAACACCCACCGGGAACGTATCTGACTTACTGCCGAGGATACGAACACAGCTCCTACTGCAGGCGTACAGAGACCGGATGGCCCGTTGCAACGGGTCCGGCACACCATACTCCCGCAGAAAGCCCTGAGGGACCCGGTCGAAAGCCTTCTCCAAGTCCACAAAGCACATGTAGACTGGTTGGGCAAACTCCCAGGACCCCTCCAGTATCCCTGCAAGGGTAAAGAGCTGGTCCACTGTTCCACGACCAGGACGAAACCCGCACTGTTCTTCTTGAATCCGAGGTTCGACAAACGGTCGGAGCCTCCGTTCCAGCACCCTGGCATAAGCTTTTCCCGGGAGGCTGAGTAGTGTGATACCCCGATAGTTCGAGCACACTCTCCGGTCCCGCTTCTTGAAGATGGGAACCACCACCCCGGTCTGCCAGTCCATGGGCACTGTGCCCGACCCCCATGCGACATTGAAGAGGCGTGTCAGCCAAGACAGCCCAACAAAGTCCAGCGCCTTCAGCATCTCAGGGCGGATTTCATCCACCCCCGGCGCCTTGCCACCAAGGAGCTTTTTGACTACCTTAGTGGCCTCTGCCAGGGAGATAGGTTCATCCACCGCCAAGTCTTCAGGCGCTGCCCCCTGTTCAGCGGACATGTTGACCGGGTTTAGGAGTTCCTCAAAGTGCTCTTTCCACCGCCCGACGATATCCTCTGTCTGGGTCAGCAGCCCCCCTCCCCTGCTGATAACAGCCTGGGGAAGGCCCTGCTTTCCCTTCCTGAGTCGTCGGATGGTTTGCCAGAACCTCCTTGAGGCCAACCGAAAGTCCTTCTCCATGGCCTCCCCAAACTCCTCCCATGCCCGAGTTTTAGCATCCGTGACCACCGCAGCTGCAGCCCTTCTGGCCTGCCTGTACCTGTCAGCTGCTTCAGGAGCCCCTTGGGCCAACCAAGCCCAAAAGGCCTCCTTCTTCAGCTTGACAGCTTCCCTCACCCCTGGTGTCCACCACCGGGTTCTCGGGTTCGCCTCCCGGGTCTGGCTCCGGGAGGGTGCCCCGGTTTCCCTGGTCCGGGCGAGGTAGCTACAGTCTTTGGGCTGCTTATCATCGAGGTTTTTTGAACCGCTCTTAGTCTGGGCTCTCCCCCGAGACCTGTTTGCCTTGGGAGACCCTACCAGGGGCAGATGCCCCGGACAACATAGCTCCCAGGATCATTGAGCCACTCAAACTCCTTCACCGCGTTAAGGTGGCGATTCGCGAAGGAGAATTTAGAATTTAGAGTTTCCAATTAGCCAAAAGTGAATATATTTTTTCTTTTTGTGGGAGGAAACCTGAGTACCAGGGGAAAACCCACGCAGACACAGAGAGAATATACAAACTCCACACAGACAGAAAGAGGAAAGAATCTGTCTATGGAACCAAATCCAGGGAAACATTTTCATCATTTGGAGGAAAAAGAAATTGAACCTGACCTCAAGTTTGGGTTTTGAACTTTGAAATATTCAACAGAAAGAAATAAAGAAAGAAAATAAAAATAAGTGTGTTACCCAAAATGTTTTGGGGGTTATATGACATTTGGATTCAGTTCTGGAATATCATTTCAAATCTTTTTTTTCACTTTTACATTTCTTTTTCACTTTCAGATTGTATTTTTTCACTTCCAGACTTAATGCTGGATGTGGCGTGGCGTCAACAACCACTGAGCCACAGTCGCCGAATTCGAATCTGAATTATATCTAACCCCAAAACAACTTTTCATACACTTATTTTCATTTTGAATATATTGTTGAATTTCCAGACCAAAACTTGAACTTTAAGGTTAAAATCTTTTTTTCAAATGATTGCCCTGGATTTGGCTCCACATCTGTGAGGCTGCAGTGCTAACCACTGAGCCACTGTGTCGCCCGGAAGGAAGGAGAGAGGGAAATACATCAAATAAACACATCTAAAACAACTTGATACATCAAATACAACTGAATACATCTAAAGAAAATGCATCAAAAAAAGTAATTTAAATCTAAAACAACTTATGTGTGTGTGTGTGTGTGTAAAGAAATAAAGCGCGTGCGCGTGTGTGTGTGTGTGTGTTAGTTGACCTCCATTGGCTCACCATATCCTTCCGTGGGGTCCACTTCCATCGGCTCGTCCTCCGGGGGATCCACCTCCATCGGCTTACCGGGGTCCAGGAGTGGGGTGGAGGCTCTTTGGAAAACAACAAAATAAGTTATCAGAATTATGCAGATGAAACACAATGTTACATAATCACATGTCATGGGGACTATTGTCCAATACAAGCACAGTACAATGAGTACATTGGACCAATCAATAATTAAAAAGCAGAATCTTCTTCAAGTAAACGAAGACGTAGGTAGTTCTTTCTTACACTGCACTAACCTTTAGACTAATATTTTATTCTCGTCTAATTCTATTTTAGTTTGTCTAAATTTCAGGTTATCTTGGCGCTTTAATGCTTTAATTGTATTTCAATGTCATTTTGTGGTGTGTTTCTGTTGAACTTTTGATTTTGATGTTTAGTGGAGAGAACTTTCAATGGCCTGGGGAATAAATAAGCTTACCGTCTCATGCCTCGACTAAGGGAAGAGATGGAAGAAGAGGGGGAGAAGGAGGAGGAGCTAGAAGAAGGACCTGGGTGAACGGGCCGGTTGGGGTCCAGGATGGGGGAAGGCCTCCACAGGACGCGTTGGCTCGCCTGAAGGTAAAAAAAATTAAATATAACTATCAGACCACTGCTCCACAACATGGAAACAAACACTATGATTCAGTCCCATATATATGTAAGTAGCTTAACAGTTGTATTAACGTCTGTATGTACACACTCTCCCTTTTCTTTTTCTGTTTGTTTTTGGTTTAGCTGATTTTTGTGTCTCTTATTTATTTTCTGCTATTATTAAATTTAACTTGTATAAAAGCATAAAAACGTGCAATGGACTCTAAAGTAAACACTTGTCTGGGAGATGAAATAATGGATCAATAAAGTGTTAAAATAAGCGTGTGGCGTTCAGGTTCTTGGTGTTCTTACCATGCTGCAGGTTGGACTGACGGCCTGGATGACCGCCGGTGAGAGGCCGGGCCAGAAAGCAACTGGGATCCGGACTCTCCTGTAGGGGCAACGACGGGCCATCTGAGGGTAAAAACAAACAAAAAACAAGAACATTATTATTATTATCCATCTGGAAGCTCTTACAGTTACACAGAGTACATCTCCAATCAGACTTTTTAAAATACATAGACCTAACAATGCCTTGTAAATAGACAGCTGTACCAATGTCTCCACAGCGGGGACAGGTAGCGTGTCGTACTAAACTTTATGTTTGATAAAACCAAGATTTCATTTTTTAAATATGAAAAACATCACAAGATTGTTGGCAATGTGTGAATTATGAACATTTTCAAACATATATTGTCATGCCTGCATAACCTATGATCTGTATCACCTAGAAATTATATTTAATACAAGCAATCAATTCAGATCACCTAGACAGAAACATTTATTTGATTCAACATTCAATTTATTGGATTTTGTGTATGAAAGGGAGACACCTGATCACCAGGAGATCCTTTCATGATTGATTCAAATTGATAATTTAGAGTTTCCAATTAGCCAAAAGTGAATATATTTTTTCTTTTTGTGGGAGGAAACCTGAGTACCAGGGGAAAACCCACGGGGAAAACCCACCCCCATTTTCAAACAATAAGGATTACATATATTGTCATGCCTGCATAACCTATGATCTGTATCACCTAGAAACTATAGTTAATACAAGCAATCTATTCAGATCACCTAGAAATTATATTTAATATAAGCAATCAATTCAGATCAATTGTTGACATTGAAGTCTGATCCATGTTGTCTGTCACTTTCAGTAAAGTTTAGAGAAATAATACAATCAACTTGTTTAGCTTGTACTCTTGAAAACACACACCGCTAGCTAGCTAACTGTCACATGGCTGCAGGTTGGGTCCTTACCTTGTAGTGTAGGGATGCTCGAGTTTGTTAGCTTGCTAGCTTAATAGTAGAGGTGCTGTTCTTCAGAAGTTTAGCTGTTCTCTCGTTGGGGTCTTCAAGCGCAATGAGGAAAAAAGAGAGAAATTGTTGTCTTATAAAACATGCGTTTCCATGGAAGCGTTTAGAACATTCCAAATTCAATGACGTTATAGCCCGCTGCCACTGGGCCACGCCCCCTGGCTGCCGGAAGTCACTGACGGCGCCACGTAATTAATATGAGATATGTTTATTATTATCACTTTATGAAGTAGGTAACTGATAAATGTGGGTAATATTGGGTCATGCATGGAGTGCAACTATTTTAATCAAGCATACATTCATATAAATCACAACCACAAGTAAAACAGACCTTCATTGTATACAACAAAAATCAACAAGTTGGCCTGCGTTACTTTAGTACATATAATTTATTTATTTATTTCATTATTATTAATTTAGTACAATAATAATAGTTTATATTTATTATTTTAAATGTATTTTATATTATATCATATTTTCTATAGTGCTTTTCAAGCCACTTAAAGATGCTTTACATACAACAAAATTAGAAAGGGAACAACTAGAAAAACATGAAGACATCAATTAAAAACAGAACACTTTTGGATATAAAAGAAACCAGGAGGAGCTGTGTGGAATGAGTCCTGTAGTGGAGGATAGGGAGCAGGGGTTTGCAGGTGAAGGCGAGTTTGAAATATGTCCTCCTGTCGGCAAACTTGTTTAAAAATTAAATGGCAATTTTATTAAATTCAGTTTATTTTGTACAGCCCAAAATCACAAACTACAAATTTGCCTTAGAGGCCTCCACAATCTGTACACATACGACATCCCTGTCCTGGGACCTCATATCGGATCAGGAAAAAAAACCAGAAAACTGAAGGAAAAAAAAACTTTACAGAGAAAAAAGGAAGAAACCTTCAGGATAGCCACCGAGGAGGATCCCTGTCCCCTGATGGGCTGAAGCAAGTTATGTCATGTGTACAGAATGAACAACATAGTTACTGCAGCTCACAATGCTAGCTTGTGTTGTGCTCTAACCACCGGCTGTTCGCCTTCACCAGAGACGTCTCTAATGCTGCACTCGGTCTTATCTTTTACGACTTTGAAAGGCAGTAATGCTAAACGTGGATGACACCTACTGTAAACAATTAACACAAGCGTGAGTAAGGTGTTGTTACTCGCTGCTATGATTAAGTCATCTACCCACACTAACAGAATTACTTTCTCGTTCTCAGATTTTCTGCTGTAGACACAATGATCAGCATCATTTTGCACAAAATCATTCTCTGTAAGGTGATCATGCAGTAACATGTTCCAGTTCCGCCCGGACTGTTTTAAACCATACAATGACTTGTTGAGTTTACACACTAAGTGTTCCCCTGTTTTTGACTTGATCTCAAAACCTTCCGGTTGCTCCATATATACCCCACAGTCTATTGGAGCATGGAGGTAAGCAGTCTTCACATCCATTTGGTGGAGGCTAAGATCTTCCTGTACAGCCACCTGCATTAATGCTCGTACAGAGGTCATGTTGGCTGTCGGTGAAAAAGTCTCTTTATAATCAATCCCTTCCACTTGACTATAACCCTTTGCAACATATCTGGCTTTACAAGTCTCAGATCCATCCGGGCTCTCTTTCACTGCATATACCCAGCGACCTCCCACTGCTTGTTTGCCTCTTGGCAGTGGGGCCAGAGTGAAAGTATTATTCTCAGTCAAAGAGTTCATCTCCTCTTTCATCGCGTCAACCCACATTTTTGACTTCTTAGAGTCCATTGCCTCTTTAAGTGTTTTAGGTACATCATAAGCCACTCTGTAGAAATAATCTACATTTTCACTTTCGTCATTATTACACTCAGCTTTACACTGGTACTCCTTTAAGTATCCTGGAGCCTTTCTCTGTCTCATAGGGTATCTCTTTTCTCCCTCTCCTCTCTGAGTAATATCTGTCTGGGTCGGACCTGCCTCAGCAGTCTCCTCAACATTTGACTCTTTACTCTCCTTAGGCTGTCCCTGAGCCTGGTTGGCTATCTTCGGTGGTGTATCTCTTTTCTCAATATCTTCCCCCATGTCACAATCTGTCTGAGTCTGGCTATCTGCGCTACCTTTGGTGAGGAATTTTACCAGCCTATGTTTGAGGACTTTTCCTGTCTCGGGATAATACACGTTATATGCTGGACTATATTTGTCATAGCCTACAAGGATCCCCTTTTTGCATCTAGAATCCAGCTTTTTCTTATCCTGCTGATATACGTAGCATTCAGAGCCAAATATCTTCATGTTAGATAGGTTAGGTGTTTTTCCTGTGAAAACACGGTAAGGTGTCTGCTCTAGCCGCTTACTGTAGCACCTGTTGCGGATTTGAGCTGCTGTTTGTACAGCATATGTCCATAATTGTTTTGGGAGGTTACTCTCCAATAGCATGCATCGAGACATCTCGAATAAGGTTCTCCAACCTCTTTCGGCATTTCCATTCTGATGAGGTGAGTAGGGCGCACTCTTCTCATGCCTTATCAAGTTACTCCTAAGTAAAGACTGGAACTTCTGCCCGGTAAACTCTGTGCCGTTATCAGACCTTATGCACTTTATCTTTCCATATGGAGCTACATCTGCTATGAATTTTTCTGTAGCTTTTGTCGTGTCACTCTTTGCTTTAATAAAGTATGGAAAAATCATCCCACTGTAATCATCAGTAAATGCTATTGTATATCTGTATCCATCTTTATCTGCTGGTTCTATCGGACCGCATAGGTCTGTGTGTACTAGCTCTAATACAGTTGTAGCTTTAGCGTCTGCCTGTCTGTTTCTGCTTTGTGTAAACTTGCCCTGTGTGCATATTTCACAGTTTTGGTTGGACTTGTCATGTTTCCCTTTTATAGACATCCCTTCAACCACCTTTTCTAATTTTGCAACATCATCAAAATTACAATGACCAAGTATCCTATGCCACGTTTGAATGTCATGACAACCATACACTTCATCAACATTTTCATCCTCTACAGTGCTAAGGTAATACAGCCTACCATACACGTCCATTTTGAACATGGTACCATCCTTGTGGACCAGCCAGTCATTACCGTCCTTGAAGCGGACCTCAGCTCCGTTGGCTGTCGCTGCTTTGACTGAAAAGATGTTTTGTGGAAACGATGGGATGTAGAGTGCTTGCTTGAGCCTCGTTTTCACCTGTCGTCCCTTGCTGTCCAGCAAGTAGACTTCGGCGTCTCCCCTCATCTTCGCCATCCCGCTCACCTTGGATCCGTCAGCGAGCTCGATCATGTGGTCCTCGGGTCTGAAGCTCTTGTCAACTGTTTTGAACTTTGTGGCGTCGTTGATCATGTGTGTTGTGGCGCCGCAGTCGACCATGAGACCCTTCTTGTTTCCTCTTTGTGCAGGACAGTCATTCATCCTGAAACAGAAAGATGTATGCTCTGCTTTTTTACCGCACGTGTAACACTCGACATCAGCCATGTCCATTTTCTTCCCTTTTCCTCTTCCTCGTGACCTCGTTGCCCCGCTAGTCTTCATCACGTTGTCTTCTTCAACATTCACGTCACTTTTCCCATATTTTTCAGTACTCTCATAACTTCGCAGTTTTGTTTTAAACTCGCCGAACGTTACGGTGTCACTTGTCTGAGTGATGTACACGATGAATGGCTTGTATGAATCAGGTAGTCCTTTTACTACCATAGCCATCTGAAGCCCATCACTAATATGCTCCTCTGCTCTTCTCAATGACGTGAATATAGTCTCTGCTCGAATAATATAGTCCGTGACCGTTTCATTGCTAGCCTTATGGAGCGAGGAAAGTTCACAATATAAACTCACAACGCGGGGTTTGTCCTTTCCCGCATAGTGCCCGCGAAGAATATTCAGTGCTTTTCTTCCGTCACATTTCGCGTCTCTCATTACCAACGACAAGCTCTTGTTGTCTAGACATTGCACTAGTTCTGCATATGCCTCAACGTTCTTCTCCTCGTCTTCCGCGAGAGCTTCTTCGTCATCCTCAGCTATCTCCGGGTCTTCCGAGATAACTTCTCTGAGGCGACGTAACTCCATGTGCGCGAGGAACCTCGTTTCCCAGAGCTCGTAATTTTTCTCATCACCGTCGAATAAAAGTCTGAACCACCTTTGGCCTGATTGACTGGGCCCATAACCTGTAGCGTTAGACATTCCTGCAGCTATCTCCGTTATTACAGTCACCAAAGTGGTTAACTAGTAGCTCCTAGTAGCTAACATTCACGGGAGAAAAAGAATAGACCACCATCGTCTCTTTGGTCTGGGAACTCACACTGTTCGTTTTTATTCTGCGCATGCGCACAACAACACACCAGTGCACACAGGCACACATCAACATGGCTTTGTTGCTCTTAGCTAAAGAAGGCCATGACCTGTTGCTCTTAGCTGAAGAAGGCCATGACCTGTTGCTCTTATCTAAAGAAGGCCATGACCTGTTGCTCTTAGCTAAAGAAGGCCATGACCTGCTGCTCTAAGCTAAAGAAGGTCATGACCTGCTGCTCTTAGCTAAGGAAGGTCATGACCTGCTGCTCTTAGCTAAGGAAGGCCATGACCTGTTGCTCTTAGCTGAAGAAGGCCATGACCTGCTGCTCTTAGCTGAAGAAGGCCATGACCTGCTGCTCTTTACTAAAGAAGGCCATGACCTGTTGCTCTTAGCTGAAGAAGGCCATGACCTGCTGCTCTTTACTAAAGAAGGCCATGACCTGTTGCTCTTAGCTAAAGAAGGCCATGACCTGTTGCTCTTAGCTAAAGAAGGCCATGACCTGCTGCTCTAAGCTAAAGAAGGTCATGACCTGCTGCTCTTAGCTAAGGAAGGTCATGACCTGCTGCTCTTAGCTAAGGAAGGCCATGACCTGTTGCTCTTAGCTGAAGAAGGCCATGACCTGCTGCTCTTAGCTGAAGAAGGCCATGACCTGCTGCTCTTTACTAAAGAAGGCCATGACCTGTTGCTCTTAGCTGAAGAAGGCCATGACCTGTTGCTCTTAGCTGAAGAAGGCCATGACCTGCTGCTCTTTACTAAAGAAGGCCATGACCTGTTGCTCTAAGCTGAAGAAGGCCATGACCTGTTGCTCTTAGCTAAAGAAGGCCATGACCTGTTGCTCTTAGCTAAAGAAGGCCATGACCTGTTGCTCTTAGCTGAAGAAGGCCATGACCTGCTGCTCTTAGCTGAAGAAGGCCATGACCTGCTGCTCTTTACTAAAGAAGGCCATGACCTGCTGCTCTTAGCTAAGGAAGGTCATGACCTGCTGCTCTTAGCTAAGGAAGGTCATGACCTGCTGCTCTTAGCTAAGGAAGGCCATGACCCAATGCTCTAAGCTAAAGAAGGCCATGACCTGCTGCTCTTAGCTAAGGAAGGCCATGACCCAATGCTCTAAGCTAAGGAAGGTCATGACCTGTTGCTCTTAGCTAAAGAAGGCCATGACCTGCTGCTCTTTACTAAAGAAGGTCATGACCTGTTGCTCTTAGCTGAAGAAGGCCATGACCTGTTGCTCTTAGCTGAAGAAGGCCATGACCTGCTGCTCTTTACTAAAGAAGGCCATGACCTGTTGCTCTAAGCTGAAGAAGGCCATGACCTGTTGCTCTTAGCTAAAGAAGGCCATGACCTGTTGCTCTTAGCTAAAGAAGGTCATGACTTGTTGCTCTTAGCTAAAGAAGGCCATGACCTGTTGCTCTTAGCTAAAGAAGGTCATGACCCGTTGCTCTTAGCTAAAGAAGGCCATGACCTGTTGCACTTAGCTAAAGAAGGCCATGACCTGTTGCACTTAGCTAAAGAAGGCCATGACCTGTTGCTCTTAGCTAAAGAAGGCCATGACCTGTTGCACTTAGCTAAAGAAGGCCATGACCTGTTGCTCTTAGCTGAAGAAGGCCATGACCTGTTGCTCTTAGCTAAAGAAGGCCATGACCTGTTGCTCTTAGCTAAAGAAGGCCATGACCTGCTGCTCTTAGCTAAGGAAGGCCATGACCTGCTGCTCTTAGCTAAGGAAGGTCATGACCCAATGCTCTAAGCCAGGGGTGTCAAACTCATTTTCACCGCGGGCCACTTCAGCATCATGGTCGCCCTCAAAGGGCCGGTTGTAACTGTAACACTATAAATGTAACTACTACCAAGCATATTGTTAAATAACTGTCTTTGTATTGTTTATTCAAGTGTAAAAATATTGTACATGCATTTATATATATATATAAACCCACATTATTCTATCAAAGATCAAACTTAAAACAGAAGAAAATAACAAAGACAAAGACCAAACAATCGTTGTTATATTAACTTTGTTCAAAGCTTTTTTGTCACAGTAGAGAAGGACATAACTAGCCAATAAGAACATGCATGTGGTCTGGGGCAGTGGTTCTACTGGTCTGGCTGCACCATCACCCCTGAATGAACCGAGATCCAAAGCAAGGAACATGTTCAACTTCTCAAATGGATTTAATGAAAAGATGGTGCAGTTTGAGCCTGAAATGGTACAGAATCTCACATGCCAACACAAAAAAACTAGTTTGAAATATTCCCTTTTACACTCAATTAAAAACCCCAAAGTGCATCTTAAGGACACAAAGTAATACAACACACATAATCATTTTATAACTTCAGCCTTTTTTAACAGACTCAGCAGTGCTTTCATGCACAAACATAAAAAAAAGGTCCTGAATGAAGTGAACTATCACAAATAGTGCGGTGTGTAAACTCATGCAAGTGTGTTGTGAATGCAGCACTGAGGAGTGTGAATAGACGCACTCTACTGCATTCAAAATTCCCTTCAAAATAAAAGCACAATATTTTTATATTGCCCATGCAAAGGTCCGCAACCCACTGAAAACGGGTCCGCGACCGACTGAAACGAGTCCGCGACGAACCGAAAACGGGTCCGCAACCCACTGAAAACGGGTCCGCGACGAACCGGAAACGGATCCGCGACAGACTGAAAACGGGTCCACGGCGGTCATCATGCCTTCCAAGCCGTCGCGGGCCACATAAAATGACGTGGCGGGCCACATCTGGCCCGCGGGCCTTGAGTTTGACACATGTGCTCTAAGCTAAAGAAGGCCATGACCTGCTGCTCTTAGCTAAGGAAGGTCATGACCTGCTGCTCTTAGCTAAGGAAGGTCATGACCTGCTGCTCTTTACTAAAGAAGGTCATGACCTGTTGCTCTTAGCTGAAGAAGGCCATGACCTGCTGCTCTTTACTAAAGAAGGCCATGACCTGCTGCTCTTTACTAAAGAAGGCCATGACCTGCTGCTCTTAGCTGAAGAAGGCCATGACCTGTTGCTCTTAGCTGAAGAAGGTCATGACCTGTTGCTCTTAGCTGAAGAAGGCCATGACCTGTTGCTCTTAGCTGAAGAAGGCCATGACCTGCTGCTCTTAGCTGAAGAAGGCCATGACCTGCTGCTCTTTACTAAAGAAGGCCATGACCCAATGCTCTTAGCTGAAGAAGGCCATGACCTGCTGCTCTTTACTAAAGAAGGCCATGACCTGTTGCTCTTAGCTGAAGAAGGCCATGACCTGTTGCTCTTAGCTGAAGAAGGCCATGACCTGCTGCTCTTTACTAAAGAAGGCCATGACCTGTTGCTCTTAGCTAAAGAAGGCCATGACCTGCTGCTCTAAGCTAAAGAAGGCCATGACCTGCTGCTCTAAGCTAAGGAAGGCCATGACCTGCTGCTCTTAGCTAAGGAAGGTCATGACCTGCTGCTCTTAGCTAAGGAAGGTCATGACCTGCTGTTCTTAGCTAAGGAAGGCCATGACCTGTTGCTCTTAGCTGAAGAAGGCCATGACCTGCTGCTCTAAGCTAAGGAAGGCCATGACCTGCTGCTCTTAGCTGAAGAAGGCCATGACCTGCTGCTCTTAGCTAAGGAAGGCCATGACCTGTTGCTCTTAGCTGAAGAAGGCCATGACCTGCTGCTCTTAGCTAAGGAAGGTCATGACCTGCTGCTCTTAGCTAAGGAAGGTCATGACCTGCTGCTCTTAGCTAAAGAAGGCCATGACCTGCTGCTCTTTACTAAAGAAGGTCATGACCTGCTGCTCTTAGCTGAAGAAGGCCATGACCTGCTGCTCTTTACTAAAGAAGGCCATGACCTGCTGCTCTTTACTAAAGAAGGTCATGACCTGTTGCTCTTAGCTGAAGAAGGCCATGACCTGCTGCTCTTTACTAAAGAAGGCCATGACCTGCTGCTCTTTACTAAAGAAGGCCATGACCTGTTGCTCTTAGCTGAAGAAGGCCATGACCTGTTGCTCTTAGCTGAAGAAGGCCATGACCTGTTGCTCTTAGCTGAAGAAGGCCATGACCTGTTGCTCTTTACTAAAGAAGGCCATGACCTGCTGCTCTTTACTAAAGAAGGCCATGACCTGCTGCTCTTAGCTAAAGAAGGCCATGACCTGCTGCTCTTTACTAAAGAAGGCCATGCCCTGTTGCTCTTAGCTGAAGAAGGCCATGACCTGTTGCTCTTAGCTGAAGAAGGCCATGACCTGCTGCTCTAAGCTAAGGAAGGCCATGACCTGCTGCTCTTAGCTAAGGAAGGCCATGACCTGTTGCTCTTAGCTGAAGAAGGCCATGACCTGCTGCTCTTAGCTAAGGAAGGTCATGACCTGCTGCTCTAAGCTAAAGAAGGCCATGACCTGCTGCTCTAAGCTAAAGAAGGCCATGACCTGCTGCTCTTAGCTAAGAAAGGCCATGACCTGCTGCTCTTAGCTAAAGAAGGCCATGACCTGCTGCTCTTTACTAAAGAAGGCCATGACCTGTTGCTCTTAGCTAAAGAAGGCCATGACCTGTTGCTCTTATCTAAAGAAGGCCATGACCTGTTGCTCTTAGCTGAAGAAGGCCATGACCTGTTGCTCTTAGCTAAAGAAGGCCATGACCTGCTGCTCTTAGCTAAGGAAGGCCATGACCTGTTGCTCTTAGCTGAAGAAGGCCATGACCTGTTGCTCTTTACTAAAGAAGGCCATGACCTGCTGCTCTTTACTAAAGAAGGCCATGACCTGCTGCTCTTTACTAAAGAAGGCCATGACCTGTTGCTCTTAGCTGAAGAAGGCCATGACCTGCTGCTCTTTACTAAAGAAGGCCATGACCTGTTGCTCTTAGCTGAAGAAGGCCATGACCTGTTGCTCTTAGCTAAAGAAGGCCATGACCTGCTGCTCTTAGCTAAGGAAGGCCATGACCTGTTGCTCTTAGCTGAAGAAGGCCATGACCTGCTGCTCTTTACTAAAGAAGGCCATGACCTGCTGCTCTTTACTAAAGAAGGCCATGACCTGCTGCTCTTAGCTGAAGAAGGCCATGACCTGCTGCTCTTAGCTGAAGAAGGCCATGACCTGCTGCTCTTTACTAAAGAAGGCCATGACCTGCTGCTCTTAGCTGAAGAAGGCCATGACCTGCTGCTCTAAGCTAAGGAAGGCCATGACCTGCTGCTCTTAGCTGAAGAAGGCCATGACCTGCTGCTCTTAGCTAAGGAAGGCCATGACCTGTTGCTCTTAGCTGAAGAAGGCCATGACCTGCTGCTCTTAGCTAAGGAAGGTCATGACCTGCTGCTCTTAGCTAAGGAAGGTCATGACCTGCTGCTCTAAGCTAAAGAAGGCCATGACCTGCTGCTCTTAGCTAAAGAAGGCCATGACCTGCTGCTCTTTACTAAAGAAGGCCATGACCTGCTGCTCTTTACTAAAGAAGGTCATGACCTGTTGCTCTTAGCTGAAGAAGGCCATGACCTGCTGCTCTTTACTAAAGAAGGCCATGACCTGCTGCTCTTTACTAAAGAAGGCCATGACCTGTTGCTCTTAGCTGAAGAAGGCCATGACCTGTTGCTCTTAGCTGAAGAAGGCCATGACCTGTTGCTCTTAGCTGAAGAAGGCCATGACCTGTTGCTCTTTACTAAAGAAGGCCATGACCTGCTGCTCTTTACTAAAGAAGGCCATGACCTGCTGCTCTTAGCTAAAGAAGGCCATGACCTGCTGCTCTTTACTAAAGAAGGCCATGCCCTGTTGCTCTTAGCTGAAGAAGGCCATGACCTGCTGCTCTAAGCTAAGGAAGGCCATGACCTGCTGCTCTTAGCTAAGGAAGGCCATGACCTGTTGCTCTTAGCTGAAGAAGGCCATGACCTGCTGCTCTTAGCTAAGGAAGGTCATGACCTGCTGCTCTAAGCTAAAGAAGGCCATGACCTGCTGCTCTTAGCTAAGAAAGGCCATGACCTGCTGCTCTTAGCTAAAGAAGGCCATGACCTGCTGCTCTTTACTAAAGAAGGCCATGACCTGTTGCTCTTAGCTAAAGAAGGTCATGACCCGTTGCTCTTAGCTAAAGAAGGCCATGACCTGTTGCTCTTAGCTAAGAAAGGCCATGACCTGCTGCTCTTAGCTAAAGAAGGCCATGACCTGTTGCTCTTAGCTAAAGAAGGCCATGACCTGTTGCTCTTATCTAAAGAAGGCCATGACCTGTTGCTCTTAGCTGAAGAAGGCCATGACCTGTTGCTCTTAGCTAAAGAAGGCCATGACCTGCTGCTCTTAGCTAAGGAAGGCCATGACCTGTTGCTCTTAGCTGAAGAAGGCCATGACCTGTTGCTCTTTACTAAAGAAGGCCATGACCTGCTGCTCTTTACTAAAGAAGGCCATGACCTGCTGCTCTTTACTAAAGAAGGCCATGACCTGTTGCTCTTAGCTGAAGAAGGCCATGACCTGCTGCTCTTTACTAAAGAAGGCCATGACCTGTTGCTCTTAGCTGAAGAAGGCCATGACCTGTTGCTCTTAGCTAAAGAAGGCCATGACCTGCTGCTCTTAGCTAAGGAAGGCCATGACCTGTTGCTCTTAGCTGAAGAAGGCCATGACCTGCTGCTCTTTACTAAAGAAGGCCATGACCTGCTGCTCTTTACTAAAGAAGGCCATGACCTGCTGCTCTTAGCTGAAGAAGGCCATGACCTGCTGCTCTTAGCTGAAGAAAGCCATGACCTGCTGCTCTTTACTAAAGAAGGCCATGACCTGCTGCTCTTAGCTGAAGAAGGCCATGACCTGTTGCTCTTAGCTGAAGAAGGCCATGATCTGTTGCTCTTAGCTGAAGAAGGCTATGACCTGCTGCTCTTAGCTAAGGAAGGCCATGACCTGTTGCTCTTAGCTGAAGAAGGCCATGACCTGCTGCTCTTAGCTAAGGAAGGTCATGACCTGCTGCTCTTAGCTAAGGAAGGTCATGACCTGCTGCTCTTAGCTAAAGAAGGCCATGACCTGCTGCTCTTTACTAAAGAAGGTCATGACCTGCTGCTCTAAGCTAAAGAAGGCCATGACCTGCTGCTCTTAGCTAAAGAAGGCCATGACCTGCTGCTCTTTACTAAAGAAGGCCATGACCTGCTGCTCTTTACTAAAGAAGGTCATGACCTGTTGCTCTTAGCTGAAGAAGGCCATGACCTGCTGCTCTTTACTAAAGAAGGCCATGACCTGCTGCTCTTTACTAAAGAAGGCCATGACCTGTTGCTCTTAGCTGAAGAAGGCCATGACCTGCTGCTCTTTACTAAAGAAGGCCATGACCTGTTGCTCTTAGCTGAAGAAGGCCATGACCTGTTGCTCTTAGCTAAAGAAGGCCATGACCTGCTGCTCTTAGCTAAGGAAGGCCATGACCTGTTGCTCTTAGCTGAAGAAGGCCATGACCTGCTGCTCTTTACTAAAGAAGGCCATGACCTGCTGCTCTTTACTAAAGAAGGCCATGACCTGCTGCTCTTAGCTGAAGAAGGCCATGACCTGTTGCTCTTAGCTGAAGAAGGCCATGACCTGCTGCTCTTTACTAAAGAAGGCCATGACCTGCTGCTCTTAGCTGAAGAAGGCCATGACCTGTTGCTCTTAGCTGAAGAAGGCCATGATCTGTTGCTCTTAGCTGAAGAAGGCTATGACCTGCTGCTCTTTACTAAAGAAGGTCATGACCTGTTGCTCTTAGCTGAAGAAGGCCATGACCTGTTGCTCTTAGCTGAAGAAGGCCATGACCTGCTGCTCTTAGCTATGGAAGGCCATGACCTGCTGCTCTTAGCTAAGGAAGGCCATGACCTGTTGCTCTTAGCTGAAAAAGGCCATGACCTGCTGCTCTTTACTAAAGAAGGCCATGACCTGCTGCTCTTTACTGAAGAAGGCCATGACCTGCTGCTCTTTACTAAAGAAGGCCATGACCTGTTGCTCTTAGCTGAAGAAGGCCATGACCTGCTGCTCTTAGCTGAAGAAGGCCATGACCTGTTGCTCTTAGCTAAAGAAGGCCATGACCTGCTGCTCTAAGCTAAGAAGGCCATGACCTGCTGCTCTTTACTAAAGAAGGCCATGACCTGCTGCTCTTAGCTGAAGAAGGCCATGACCTGCTGCTCTTAGCTAAGGAAGGCCATGACCTGCTGCTCTGAGCTAAGGAAGGTCATGACCTGCTGCTCTTAGCTAAGGAAGGCCATGACCTGCTGCTCTTAGCTAAGGAAGGCCATGACCTGCTGCTCTGAGCTAAGGAAGGCCATGACCTGCTGCTCTTAGCTGAAGAAGGCCATGACCTGCTGCTCTTAGCTAAGGAAGGCCATGACCTGCTGCTCTGAGCTAAGGAAGGCCATGACCTGCTGCTGTTAGCTAAAGAAGGCCATGACCTGCTGCTCTGAGCTAAAGAAGGTCATGACCTGCATACAACTATGCTGCAAATGAACATTAAATATCAGAGGAAAGAAACTGCATTAAATACATCTGAATCAATAACCTAGTTAATTAACAAAGACACATGTAAATTTAACTAAATGTATCATTTGCATACAAATATACTGCCATCTACTGGTAGGAAGGGGAAACCCTTTACTCTGCGTCTCCTCATACAGGCTCTGCTGTGTTCACTGAAGAAAGAGCACAATGAGGAGGAAATATAAATATGAGGCTAACAGCAACAACTCTACACACCCAAATGACTTTGATTAAACTATATTACGAACTGTGTTGCATTAAACAATGCAAGGATTAATTGAAAAGTTGATTAATATATACGTACATATATACAGGAATATTAAAGTGCCTGTAGTCACGACTGTTGCTAACATATCCAGGTTTATTTATTTATATTGATTAATAATGTTCTTCTAACGTTACGGCAGCAATGTGTTTGCATAGAAGACTGTAAATAAGAATATCGATCACTAGACTTTATTTTGACATTTGTTTTAGGCACTTCCGTTCTCTCGTTTTGGGATTCAGACGACAAAAACGAGAAAACGGAAGTGCTTTTCCGTTTTCCCGTTTTTGGTTTGAAACAGAAAACGAAGAAACGATGGTATTTCCGTATTTTCGTTTTGAATGAACCAAAAAACAGACGAATAAAACGTACACGGACCTAGTTTCATGTAGGACCGGAAGTACGTCACTTCGTCTCGTTTTCTTCTTCGTCGTTCTTTTACGTAAAAGACCAGTCGGGGCCGTGAAATGTTTTTCTTGAGCCGATGTGAGATCCCAGTTCAGGGATGTTGTATGTGTACCTATCGTAATTCCTTTCGAGGCAAATTATTTGAAATTGTGATTTTGGGTTATACAAAATACACTGAAGTTAATTAAATGTTATGCATGTATGGCTTTAGAACCAGACAGAATAGCGCCCCCACGTGTGTCTGCTATGATACTACATCTTCATTCTTGAAAACAAGTTGCAAAGTTCAAAATGTACATCAATAGCACTGTGTGTCAAATTATTTTAATCAGAAATGAAAATAAATTAATTCTGAACAGATTATAACTACAACATGTGTTTAAATGGTGTGGGTGGGTGCCACTTCTTCATCCACAGACTCAGAAATAATAAAATACACCATTTATGAATTGGTAAAATGTCACTTTTTTATTGCATGACATTATATGATTCACCCCGCAAAGGATTAGCATGAAAGTGGCATGTCTGTAAGAGGCTAGTCATCATCAGAAGTGTCCGCAAGGGTCAGAGGGTCCCTATCCCACACCTCGTCCTCTCCCTCATCCTCCTCCTCCTCTTCCTGTAGGGCAGTGGCGTCCATCAAAACCATCCTGCATGGAAAAGCATTACTTATCGTCATGGTTTGCATTCAGAAATGGGCATGATTACATTGACAAAAATAGTGACAAAGATACTGGCTTATCAAGTGCTAGGTTATCTTCATCCTGTTATAGATTGCACATCATCTTTTCTTACCACATCTATCACACAGATGATCTGGCCAGACATGCATATTAGAAAGTGCTCCTGCTCTGTGAGTATTCAAATGTATTCTATAGTAGAGTTAAAAAATGTATTATAATGTATTGTCCTCAGACCTCCTTTGTAAACGATGAGCACCTTTTCATCGTAGTTGAACCCAAATCCCTGATCAGTCTTGTCTGGGACATGCTCATGTTTTATTATTGAACAAGTTGATTTTAAAGCTCTTTAGGTCGCGGTGGCGGAGAAAGAAATATAGTCTGAATCCAGCTGTCTTACTGTCATCACATTTATAATGTCATCTTAACATTGCTTCAAACCTGAGGACACTACTTTGTGGAGTGTGAAAGTCATGCATTTCAAAATTCAGAAATATATTTATATATAAAAGGAGTACTTATTGGAGGGCTTGCAAGAGACGTCAGTTCCGATTATGCAACTCAACTGCTTCCGTCATTAGAATCTGGTCTGATGGTCTGTTCAATGCCCCAGACAGTAACTGTAAAAGTCAACACTAAATATGATTTGTTTGCCTTAAGAAGCACGCCTGTTATATTTTAGCTTGTTAGCTTGATACTGAAACATTAACCTACTCCTTTTTAAATCTGCATACATTTTGTTGCTGAGCTTTTAGTTTAACTTACAAAGGAACGGTGATTTCTTCTGTTCTTTTTCACCTGGATCTTCTGTCCCTTCAATTGTCAGCCTGGTTGAACCCTTGTACAGTGTTTTGTTCTCCATGTAAAAAATATATTTTTTTGCAAACCCTTCATACAAAATAAAAAATGTTATGGACTTTCTACAACCTAAAAGCATGAACTACAAAGCAGTTCACAAAGAATCAAGCTTTTGTGGCAGGCGACTCAGCAGGAGGGTATTATGAACGACCTGGAAATGAAAATATTAAAATAAATCATATGTGAGCATTAGCATTCATTCTTAACCTTTAGTATCATGAGGCATAAGCTCAAGGATTCAATGCTACTGGTGTTCAGAGCATTCAACCCATCAAAAGTCCACATTTAGATCACGTGATGTCGGCTTTGAGCTATAATTTCCTTACCATAAATAATTAAATTAAAACAAGTAAAATACCTAAATCTATTGCAGTCAATATAATCATTAAAATGTAGCAAAATATGCAGTTGTATTGAAAGTCAGCAATATATCTGGCCTTTATGGAGGAACCATTTATCAACAGTACACACCCTGCCCATAGGTTCACTTTTGCTTATTTTACTTTGATATATGTTTTATACTAAAAGGATTATTTCTGAATTTTCAGTTATTGAAGCAGTGACGTTAATATTATGGAGGGATGGCTGAGAGGCTCTTTATGCTCAGTTCAATAAAGGTTTGATTTGAATGTAATTCATGTTCTGCATATCTTTAAATTACAGAAAGGCATCTTTAAATGTAATGGAAGTTTAAACACAAATGAATCATGAGACACTTAGTTTAGGGAAAAAAGATGTATTTAGACAGAATAAAATGTAAGTACATGCAATACAGTAGAACACAATATAATTTAAGATGATGTACATTACAATACAACAAAAGAAAGAAATACAATACAATAAAATGTAAGATGTAAGTACATGCAATACATTAGAATACAACAGGATTTAAGATGCATGTACATTACAATACAATAAAAGAAATACAACACAATACAATAAAATGAAATGTAAGATGTACAATATAATACAATACAATGTCAAATCTATGTACAACAATAGAAAACAAATACCATGTAAAAGCTATTTACAATACAATAGCACCAAATCCATCCGTCTTCCTTCCCTTCTGACAGAGGAGCAGCGCTCTAAGGCTGGAGCTCGGCCTCCTGGAGGAAACTCATTTTGGCCGCTTGTATCCACGAATTCGTTCTTGCGGTCACCACCCAGAGTTCGTGACCATAGGTGAGTAGTGACCTGTCAATCTCCCGCTCCATCTTACCCTTACCGGTGAACAGGACCCCGAGATACTTGAACACCCTCACTTTCAGCAGGCAGTTCAAGTATCTCGGGGTCTTGTTCACGGGTGAGGGTAAGATGGAGCGGGAGATGGACAGGCGGGTCGGTGCGGCTGCAGCAGTAGAACAGGCGCTGCACCGGGCGGTCTATGTTCTGACCCCCACCTATGGTCACGACCTCTGGGTTGTGACCCAAAGAACGAGGTCGCGGATACAAGCATCCAAAATGAGTTTCCTCCATAGGGGTCTCAGGGATGATTTTTGGGATACAATTTTAGACAATCTTTCATTTAGCAGCAGACTGTACATTGATTTACAGTTATGTAGAGGCTGAAAAAAGGGCAGAGAGATGGATCACAACTACATTGATATAAGTATCGACTTACTCCGGTTCTTCTTCTTTTCCGCTCCTGGCCGGGGTTGATTGGGTTGGTTGGGTTGGTTGGGCTGTTGCATGAAACAAAAAGTTGTTTGAATCTCCAGACTATCACAGTTAATAATCAATATAGGGGAGTGAGGCAACACTTACCGTCTTATTCCAACCGGTTTTACATCCTCGAAGGTCCTCTTACGACTCTGTTTGAGAGGCGCGACAGTGAAGGTGGGGTGGACCAGCCCATTGTTCGAGGTGTCCATGGCGTCATCAGTCGGAGTCTGAAAGAGGGAGTTTTTAAGATACATTTTTAGACCATCTTTTATTTAACCTTAAACAACTCACAAACCCAAGATATACAGCCGAATAACACATTAATTAAATGTCTTATTTTGTTTAATCAAAGGATATTCCCCCCCCCTACAACTCCCACAATGGGGATTCCCAAGTGACCTCATACGTAATAAGGTCGAAGGTCACATGAGTGACGCACGAAGCATTGTTTACGTTAGCCTGTTAACGTTAGCCTGCCATTAGCCTTACTGCGTTAGCCTGTTAGCGTTTCATTTTCAACCAAATCCATTGGACTAATTGTTATGCTGGTTAATGGTTAAGTAATCACAGGTGTTGCTTGGCGTTTCATGTGTAACCATTATTTTAATTCTACTCATGCAAGCGTTTTGTATTTTTGGATCTAGTACAAGCTTGGGATCCCTTTTGCAGCTTTACAACTGTTAACCATCTGATGTGTTCACACCATGTATATAATACTGTATATAATAACGTTCGCACTTTTGTCTGCATAGATCACGACATTTTCGCACTTTGCAGATAAATATTTGCTCTGCATGTTTAACTGGGAATAGTTTCATGTAGGACCGGAAGTACGTCACTTCGTCTCGTTTTCTTCTTCGTCGTTCTTTTACGTAAAAGACCAGTCGGGGCCCGTGAAACGTTTTTCTTGAGCCGATGTGAGATCCCAGTTCAGGGATGTTGTATGTGTACCTATCGTAATTCCTTTCGAGGCAAATTATTTGAAATTGTGATTTTGGGTTATACAAAATACACTGAAGTTAATTAAATGTTATGCATGCATGGCTTTAGAACCAGACAGAATAGCGCCCCCACGTGTGTCTGCTATGATACTACATCTTCATTCTTGAAAACAAGTTGCAAAGTTCAAAATGTACATCAATAGCACTGTGTGTCCAATTCTTTTAAAGAACGCAGATATATGTATTTATTTAGTTTTTGTTTATTCCTAATCTCAATTTGGAAAGTCAAATTCTCCTTGCACTGAGAACTAACAGGGTGCAGGTTTTTATTTGAATTGGTCCTTTAGGGGAGAATGGGGTTAGTTGGCACCCAGTTATATGCTGCTATGTTAAAACATCTAAAGATCACAAACACTTTAGTCCAGTTTTATAGTATTGAAAGTAAATATGTGCTCTGTGGACTAAACCTATAAAACTGATCATGATTTATGTATAAGAAAAACTAAAGAGACTAATTTTAATTTTATAAATAATCTTATAACAGTTTGGGAATTACTGTCTGGAGTTAGATAATGGAGTAAATAATATGGAGTAAAAATACAAAAAGAACATCAGCAGCACAATAATTTATTTTTGTTATTTTAGTTTCATTTCATTTCATTTTACCACTCTGATCAAATGGAAAAGGTAATATCACTCTTTGGGCTGACAACCACAAATCCTCATAAATGCACCGTGACGAGTCACCACGGCTCTTTATGACTGACTTTATTGAAACTAATGTATACACATGAAAAGTGATTTTTAATTTAAATCTTTACACTTTAGCTAAATATAAATGAATGAGTGAGAAATGTTATCAGACTTATGATTTCAAATCACAAACCTATTTCTTAATATTCAAAGTTAGGCTGATTGTAATTGTTACCAAGAGTCACGGAACTGATCATTAACACTATAACTGCATATATATATGTGTGTGTTCTCAAGGAAGATGGAATTAAATTAAATAAACAAGGGAAACTAAGTTTTTCTCCTGTTGTTAACCTAAAATACCATTTGGAACTTCTTTTATGACGAACATTGATCATTTTATTTCAGTTTAGTTAAAATCACAACTAAAATATACCAGTCCTTATTCTCTATAGTCACCATCATGTCATGCAATTGTATTAATACTGTATATATTGAAACAGAAACATTTATTTGATTCAACATTCAATTTATTTGATTTTGTGTATGAAAGGGAGACACCTGATCACCAGGAGATCCTTTCATGATTGATTCAAAATTGATAATTTAGAGTTTCCAACTAGCCAAAAGTGAATATATTTTTTCTTTTTGTGGGAGGAAACCTGAGTACCAGGGGAAAACCCACGCAGACACAGAGAGAATATACAAACTCCACACAGACAGAAAGAGGAAAGAACCTGTCTATGGAACCAAATCCAGGGAAACATTTTCATCATTTGGAGGAAAAAGAAATTGAACCTGACCTCAAGTTTGGGTTTTGAACTTTGAAAAATTCAACAGAAAGAAATAAAGAAAGAAAATAAAAATAAGTGTGTTACCCCAAATGTTTTGGAAAAATAAAAACACTAAATTATTCCAGCACTGAATCTGAATTATATTTAACCCCAAAACAACTTTTCATACACTTATTTTCATTTTTAATATATTGTTGAATTTCCAGACCAAAACTTGAACTTTAAGGTTAAAATCTTTTTTTCAAATGATTGCCCTGGATTTGGCTCCACATCTGTGAGGCTGCAGTGCTAACCACTGAGCCACTGTGTCGCCCGGAAGGAAGGAGAGAGGGAAATACATCAAATAAACACATCTAAAACAACTTGATACATCAAATACAACTTAATACATCTAAAGAAAATGCATCAAAAAAAGTAATTTAAATCTAAAACAACTTATGTGTGTGTGTGTGTAAAGAAATAAAGCGCGTGCGTGTGTGTGTGTGTGTGTGTTAGTTGACCTCCATTGGCTCACCAAATCCTTCCGTGGGGTCCACTTCCATCGGCTCGTCCTCCGGGGGATCCACCTCCATCGGCTTACCGGGGTCCAGGAGTGGGGTGGAGGCTCTTTGGAAAACAACAAAATAAGTTATCAGAATTATGCAGATGAAACACAATGTTACATAATCACATGTCATGGGGACTATTGTCCAATACAAGCACAGTACAATGAGTACATTGGACCAATCAATAATTAAAAAGCAGAATCTTCTTCAAGTAAACGAAGACGTAGGTAGTTCTTTCTTACACTGCACTAACTTTTAGACTAATATTTTATTCTCGTCTAATTCTATTTTAGTTTGTCTAAATTTCAGGTTATCTTGGCGCTTTAATGCTTTAATTGTATTTCAATGTCATTTTGTGGTGTGTTTCTGTTGAACTTTTGATTTTGATGTTTAGTGGAGAGAACTTTCAATGGCCTGGGGAATAAATAAGCTTACCGTCTCATGCCTCGACTAAGGGAAGAGATGGAAGAAGAGGGGGAGAAGGAGGAGGAGCTAGAAGAAGGACCTGGGTGAACGGGCCGGTTGGGGTCCAGGATGGGGGATGACCCACGTACGCTTATACAGATACATATCTCCCGGGTCAAAACGACCCACGTCCGTTTTGTGTTTTATCCCCCAACCCTGCCCTTATCCCGGGGTCGAAATGACCCACGTCCGCTTTAACATATACATATCTCTCACTCTATCCCCCGGGTCAAAATGACCCACGTCCGGTTTGTGTTTTCTCCCCCAACCCTCCCGTTGTCCCGAGGACAAAACGACCCACGTCCGTGTGTGTTTCTCTCCCCAAACCCTCCCGTTGTCGAAATGACCCACGTCCGTGAGTGTTTATCTCCCCCAACCCTGTCCTTATCCCGGGGTCGAAATGACCCACGTCCACTTATAAACATATACATGTCTCTCGCCTCATCCCCGGGGTCAAAACGACCCACGCCCGTGTGCGTCTCTGCCGTAAAATTGAATTAAAAATAATATATAAAAAAAAACATTTCCATTAATTTTCAACAATGTTATTTCGCCGATCACGAAGGTTACGAAACGCAAAAGCCTCGCACACATAAAAAAAATTGTATAAAAATAAAAAGAAATGATCACAGGACACGTGCAGTTGTATTATTTGAAACGTTTGATTCGTTTATTTATTCATTTTTATTTAGGCGTCCAGCTCCAGCGTTACAAGCAACGACACACATTTTCCGACACGGGGGTCAGGGATCGAAATGCAGGCGGCTGAGAGTATACCGGAGCCCGTCCGCCAGCTCCTCAGTTCTCCGGCGACACTGCCAGCCGTGCTTCCCGGGCGAGCGCCCGCACACGTAACACCACCGACACGCATCCAGCGTCACTTAAATCCCATCCGTCAGCGGCACCGCCGCGGCGGGGAGATTCCAAGCGGCCGGGGCCCCGATCGCGTTCGGATGCGCGACGAACCCTCTGCGGAATCGCTCTTGCCCGATCTCGATCTTCAGACGCTCGGCGGTGTAGGTCGCCTCGAGGTACGCGCACCCTCCCTGGGCGTGGTAGGCGTGCTGATTCAGAAACGTGTCGCCCGGCTTCCAGGCAGAGAGTTCCAGGTGGCACACGGAACATCGGTGAGCGTCGCCTCTGAGGGGTCCGACGCGCTGCATGGAGCCCGGCTCGCCCAACCACGCGAACCGACCCCATTTCGAACCCGAGCCCGTGGGGGTATCGGAGCAGACCGCGGGTTCGTCGTTCAACGGCGCCGCCTCTTTGCCGGAGCCCGAGCCGGAGCCCGAGAGCCCGTCGCAGGGTGCGACGCTCGCCTCTCTCGGCGGTTTTGGTGGTGGTGGTGATGGTGGTGGTGATGGTGGAGGTGACGGTGGTACTTCCGGGCCTCCGTCTGCGGATCGAGCTCGGTCGACGCGTCGTCTGTGCAGGTTTCCCCCCACTTCCAGATAGACGCGAGCGGGTACTTCGTCGCCGTCCGCTCTCTCGTAAAACAGCCTCCCCAGTCGGAACTCGTGGCCGAACGAGGAATCGTCACCGGCCGGAACATTCTTGCCTCCGTTCGTGGCTGCCATCCGGGCGATGCGCCTGGACATGCCTGCGTCAAAGTACGGATCGATGCCGACGGCCACGTATCTTCCATCTCTACAGACGATGTCGGAGTAGACCGTGGGTTCGTCGGTCGGCAACCGGCCGTAACCAGGGCCACCTGGGGAACACGACGGCGGCGGAGAACGCGCTGCGGAATCGTCGCAGGCCAGCTCATCCGCGCCTCCGTTCGCAGAGGACATGTCTGCTTTCCGGTGCGGATCTGCAACAGCGTCCGTCGCGTCTCCCCTTTATGTAGGCGATATTGCCAGCCACCTCCCACGAGACTGCACCTCATCCAACCCTATCGTTTCTTTTTTTTTTTTTTTTTCTCCGTCAGACTTCTCGAGTCCGAGTTGGCTCACAGTCCCAGGTAAATGTTTTTTTTTTTTTTTTTTTTTTGTTCCTCTCTCGAGCCCACGGCTTTCGACAATCCGTTTGACTCCGATGTGCGTCGGGGCGGCTCGATATCGAGTGGGCTACGA
Organism: Cottus gobio; assembly: GCA_023566465.1. Taxonomy (NCBI): domain Eukaryota; kingdom Metazoa; phylum Chordata; class Actinopteri; order Perciformes; family Cottidae; genus Cottus; species Cottus gobio. Next base: position 24,112,293 of record CM042231.1, read on the forward strand.
CACGAGGCGGTAACACTTTATAAAAGGTACACACTATTTAGCATTTGCAAAGCGGGAACGAGCACCGAGTTCATCATTCGCAAAGCGGTGCCGGTCGCCACTCTGCCAAAGTCATCATGACCGCGCGTCGTTTCACCAGAAGTCAGGTTCTCGATTGCGGTGCCGGTGCCGATCGCGGTGCCGATCGTGGTGACGGTCGCGGCGACGGCGGTCCTCTCCACAGCTCTGCCAACGCCATCATGGCTGCGATTCGTTTCACCGAAAGTCAGGCTCCCGATCTGCGGTTCTCCCCGGGTGCTCGGCGACAAACACGTGACACGGAAGAGGACGTGGAAGACATGTCGGAAGAAGAACAAGAAGCAGATGAAGAAAACAATGCAGTGCACGACGCGTCGTCGAAAGGGCGGCAGGACGATGATGAAGAAGGAGAAGAAGGAGAAGAAGTAGAAGGAGAAGAAGTAGAAGGAGAAGAAGAAGAAGGAGAAGAATTAGAAGAAGAAGAAGAAGAAGAAGAAGACGAAGAAGAAGAAGAAGACGAAGACGAAGAAGAAGAAGAAGACGATGGGTCGTGTTCAGAAGAAGAAGCCACAGCATCAGCACCAGCAGCAGCAGCAGCAGCAGCATCAGCAGTCCCCCAGAGAGGCGAAAGACAGACCTTCCCGTCGAAAAACGGAGAAATATCGTGGTCCTCGGTAGCGTACGACCGAGAGGGACGCACGGCGCCGAGCGCTACGATGATGACGACCCCCGGGCCGACCGCGTATGCCAAGTCCCACGCCGGCGACATCGCCTCGACGTTCCGCATGTTCGTCACGCCGGCCGTGGAGAGAATCATCCTGGAGATGACGAATCTGGAGGGCTCGCGAAAATACGGCGACGGCTGGAAAGAGATGGACGAGATTGACCTGCGCGCCTACGTGGGCCTGCTGATCTTGGCGGGCGTGTACAGGTCCCGAGGCGAGGCCGCTGCCAGCCTGTGGGACGCTGAGAGCGGCAGGGCCGTGTTCCGTGCCACGATGTCACTCAAACGCTTTCACATGTACTCCAGACTGCTGCGCTTCGACGGCCGCGAGACGAGAGGGGCGAGACGCGCGACCGACAAACTGGCGGCCGTGAGAGAGGTCTGGGACGTGTGGGTGGAGCGGCTGCCGCGACTCTACAACCCGGGGCCCGAAGTGACGGTGGACGAGCAACTGGTTCCGTTCAGAGGTACTCGGCTGGCTCTGTTTTTTGTGACGATGATGATGATGATGATGATGATAATAATAACGACGACGACGATAGTAATAATGCTCACGGACTCTCTTCTCCTCCTCTTCTTCTCCTGCTCTTCTCTCCAATCCTCCCCTGCTCTCCTCTCGTCCTCTCCTCTCGTCCCCCCCCCCCCCCGTATCCTCTCTCCTCTCTCCTCTCTCCTCTCCTCAAAAAAAACATCAAGGCCGTTGTCCTTTCCGGCAGTACATGTCCAGCAAGCCGGCGAAATACGGGATCAAGTCGTGGGTGGCCTGCGACGCCAGATCCAGCTACGCTTGGAAGATGCAAGTCTACACCGGAAAGCCGAGCGACGGACGGTCGGAGAGGAACCTGGGGATGCGGGTCGTGCTCGACGTCACGGAGGGACTGAGGGGGCGCAACGTCACGTGCGACAACTTTTTCACCTCGTACGAACTCGCGCGGCGGCTCCTGCTCAGGGACAACACCGTGGTCGGCACGGTTCGAAAGAACAAGCCCGAGCTCCCGCCGGCGCTGCTCGCGTCCAAGCGGAGAGACGTCTTCTCGTCAATGTTTGCCTTCACGCCCGCCGCCACGCTCGTGTCCTACCTGCCGAGGAAGGGCAAGAACGTGGTGCTCATGAGCACGCGGCACGCCGAGGGCGACGTCGCCGATCGAGCGGACGGGAAGCCCGTCATCGTCCTCGACTACAACCGCAACAAAGGCGGCGTGGACAACCTCGACAAGGTGACCGGGACGTACAGCTGCCGAAGGATGACCGCCCGCTGGCCCCTGGTCGTCTTCCACAACATCCTCGACGTGTCCGCCTACAACGCCTTCGTGATATTGTGGCTATAGGTATAGTTCAGACGTAAAATAGGTACGGACACACGGGGATTTAATTAACAAAAAGAGGCTTTATTGTTCAAACGCAAGGGAGCAGGGAAGTGGGAAAAAAGAAATCAAAAGATCTTCCCGTCCGGGGTCCGTCGGCTTCACTCCGTCTGCTACTCGCACGCCTCTTCCTGGAAGGATAGCACAGAAGAGATATGAATTCTCCGTTTACCTCTCTTCGGCGGCAGCTCTCTTCTCTCTGGGAAACGCTCCCCGTCGCCCTCCCTCTCTCTTCCTCCCGGCTGCAGAAATACCCTCTTAATTAGAGATTGCCGGCAGGTGTGTCCACTGCCACGTTCCGATTGGCTGCAGCACCTGTACTGGGAAGTACCGGCCATTTAGTACTTCCCCCAACCGGAGCCTGGGGATCCTCCCCCTGTGCTCGGTCTTCCTCTCTGGTCCCTCACACACCCCCTCCACCAGCTCCAGGTTATGGCTGTGAGCGTCCACCCAGCAACACTCCTCCCTCCTGGAAAGGGCGTCGGCGTTCCCATGCGCTCTTCCAGCCCTGTGCTCCACAGAGAAATTACAATTTTGCAGTTCGAGGAACCATCGGGTCACCCGGGCGTTCGTGTCTTTTGCCTGTGCCATCCACTTTAATGGGGCATGGTCCGTGACGAGTATGAACTTCCTTCCCAATAGGTAGTATTTCAGCCTCGTCAAGGCCCACTTGATAGCCAGACACTCCTTTTCCACTGTGGAGTAATTCCTTTCATGTCTGAGGAACTTACGGCTAATGTATGTCACTGGATGTTCTTCGGTTCCCGTCACCTGCGACAGTACGGCCCCTACTCCGGTCCCCGAGGCATCCGCGTGCACCACAAACGGTTCTCTGAAGTTCGGGGTACTTAATACCGGCTCGGTGCACAGGGCCTCGCTCAAGCTCCTGAAGGCGTCCTCTGCCTCGTCGGTCCAGCGTACCTGGTGTGGGTAACTCTTCCTGGTCATTTCGTGTAGGGGTGCTGCAAGAGTGGCAAAATGCGCGATAAAACATTGATAATACCCGACCAGCCCCAGGAACGTTTTAACCTGTCTTTTTGTTGCTGGTTTGGGCCAGGTGGTGATAGCCTCCACCTTCCCGATTTGGGGCCGGACGGTGCCTCTTCCTATTGTGTATCCCAGATATTGGGCCTCCTCCAGGCCCAGATGGCACTTCTTGGGGTTGGCTGTTAGCCCCGCTTGTCTCAGGCTCCCCAAGACGGCTCGCAGGTGTCCCCTATGGGAGGTCCAGTCCTTGCTGTAGATCACCACATCATCTAGGTACGCTGCGGCATATTCCCGATGGGGCCGGAGGATCAGGTCCATCATCCTTTGAAATGTTGCCGGAGCCCCGTGTACTCCGAAGGGGAGGACCTTATAATGGTATAGGCCGTCCGGGGTAGTGAAGGCCGTTTTTTCCTTCGCCCTCTCTGTGAGCGGGACCTGCCAGTATCCCTTTGTGAGGTCCAGGGTTGACACAAACCGGGCCGATCCCAATTGTTCAATCAGCTCATCGACCCTCGGCATCGGATAGGCATCGAATTTGGAGATTTCGTTGACTTTCCTGAAATCATTACAAAACCGATCAGTGCCATCAGGTTTGGGGATCAGAACGATAGGGCTGGACCACTCACTCCGTGACTCCTCAATGACACCCATTTCCAACATACGTCTCACCTCCTCCTTGATGGCCTCCCTCTTGGCTTCGGGGATGCGGTATGGTCTCATCCTCACCTTTTTCCCCGGTTCGGTGACGATGTCATGTTGGATGACATGGGTTCTGCCGGGCAGCTCCGAGAACACCTCCTGGAACTGGTTGGTCAGCTCCACCAGATCCTGTCTCTGTGCTGGCGCCAACTGTGATCCCAGGTTCACCATCGTCGGCCCCGGCCCCTGGCCTAACAGTGCTACCCCTGGGGTCGGTAGAGCGTCCGCGGCCTGCCACTTCTTGAGGAGGTTCACATGGTATAGCTGACACTGTTTTCTTCTATCCGGTTGTCTCACCTTATAGTTCACCTCACTCACCCTTTCCACCACTTCGTACGGTCCTTGCCAATTCGCCAGAAACTTGCACTCCGAGGTCGGCACCAGGACCAGTACCATTTCTCCAGGCTGGAACTCCCTCACTACGGCCTTCCGGTTGTAGCTACGGGCCTGAGCCTGTTGGGCCTGCTGCATGTGTTCCCGAACCAGGGGCCACACCTTCCTCATCCTCTCCTGCATCTGTTCGATGTACTCTATGGTGGATCGGTGGGGGGATGGTTGTTGTTCCCATGCTTCCTTCGCCAGGTCCAGGAGTCCCCGGGGCCTCCGTCCGTACAGCAGCTCGAAGGGTGAGAATCCCGTGGAAGCCCGGGGCACTGTTGAGAAATATCAAATGCTCTATGATAATGTTTTATATTAATTTGCTTTGTGTGGTTTTTATATTCATTTACGTATGCAGGACCTCTTGCACAAGCGGAGCTATGTCTGTTGGGCAGAGAGCCCACCAGAGAGGAAACCTTCATAGAGACAAATAAGGAGATAAACGAACACATCTGAATTTCCTCTTATGTTGAGCAATTCCTTTTGTTATGTTGAAATGGAATTTGGCACCATACAAGGAAAAAGAACCATCGTACTGAATAACAGGATGTGCGTATGGAAAGAACTATGCTTCCCCTAGAGTAAACAAAGAGCGGCGGTCACGTTGACATGTATCAAGGAAACGATCTCCATGCAATGTGGGCGTATGTTGGTGTGTAAACTCTCTGTGTAAGAAATCTAATAAAAGACGAAATTACGGCAGGGAGGACAGATTCCGTTAGCGAGGCTTTGACTGCGTAGTCTTAGCAAGTAACGTTATCTCCTCCGGCCGGAGCTTTTGACAAACTGTTATACTTGGTCTTGTGTCTTATTGTCCATTACAGAGAACCTGAAGAAGTCCGTACGTGGGTGTGCACGTAAGAAGCGCATCAATTGGGGGCTCGTCCGGGATTTCTCTAAAGACGGCTTCTTCACGAATTGGTGGTCTCTTGGTCCAAAGGTGAAAAGACTCGTTGAACATCTGACGTCATAAAAAAGGGTAAGCAGACCATTCTTCTGCATTGAATACAGCTAAATTTAAGGGTGTTCAACGTCTTAGTAACCCGCAGACTGCTAAAATAAATGTATTTTCATTTCTGAGTGGACAATAGGAATTATTGTTGTTATTATTATTGAAAAAGGTCAGGGACCTGACGGTCTGGGACCGGTAAAAAGGTCTGGGACCTAGTGATTACTGAATCACTAAAGAGGTCTGGGACCTCAGCGGTCTGGGACCGTGTAAAGTCTGAGTTTGGCAACTCCGCCTATTTCCTGACGAGGGATAAGGTTTTGCTGGGTCGTAAAAAACCCAAAGAAGTAGGGCACCTTTAAACCCTAATCCCCTAAACCCTAAATCCCCCCAACCCTAACCCGAACCTGACAGTCTGAGACATTGAAGCAGCAGTACTGCCCGAAACCTCACGGTGTAAACAAAAAGCAGTAGTCTGTTGAAGTAGATTGAAAAAAAAAATAAAATAAAATAAAGCATGAATGAGATGTGTATGATTGCTGAATGACAACAATTGAAGCAGCAGTACTGCCCGAAACCTCACGGTGTAAACAAAAAGCAGTAGTCTGTTGAAGTAGATTGTGGCCATTCAGATAATAAAGCTCTGCTGATAACCATAAAAGTGTTCTTGGCAATGTGATAACCTTCTTGGAAAGTTGTGGCAGTTTAATAAAGAAGTTGTGGCAGTTTAATAAAGTCCCTTAAACTAGTTTTGCAATTTAATAAAATCCCTGGCAGTTTGATAAAATTAAAAGTTGTATAATGGACGGGGAATTTGATAGGGAAATAGATGATGGAGGCTGGGGAGTTAAGGGTGGCTGTGGGCCGTATAAACCAGTAGAAAAACAGTTGCAAATAATGGAACATGCCGTAGCCAGAGTACACAGAAAAGGGAAAAAATCTGAGGAAGTGATGGCGCGCATGCGTGAGGAGGTAGGGAGGATCCTAACAGACCAAGCTGAGACCACGCAGTGCCAAGAGCCTCTGTCCAAAATCTTTTGGACACAGGTAAGGGAATGTTCCCATATGTCCCCCATTTTAACATAGGCCGTTGTTGCGAAGTGTCCCTTTTTGGTCTCAGTGTCCCCGCGGATGCCATTTCGACTACATCCCATGTTAAACGCCGGGACAAATGGGAACAAAAGGGACATTTGGGGGGGACACTTGGGAACAAAAGGGACATTTGGGAATCCTGTAGGGGGCGATGGTGGCTGAGGGACACTTGGGAACAAAAGGGACATTTGGGTCAAAATCCTTCCTTTAACAGGAAATGGATGGAAATGACAGGAAATGGTTGGAAATGGGCGGGTTCAAGGGACACTTGGGAACAAAAGGGACATTTGGGTCAAAACCCTTCCTTAACCATAAAATTGGTCAACATTCATAGATTAAGCTAAAAATACGTGGAGCAAGTCCCCATTGGCTCAAATACTTGAAATTACTTGGTAATTGGTGTTTTCGCAACACTCCTATTTTAAATCAAACGTGGGACACAGCGGGACACCCTCTTCAAGGTTTTGGGGGTCTTAGCTCACTAGCTGGCTCCTACCGGAAGTTAGCTTTCTAAAGGGTCTACAGACTTGTGCTTCGGGGATCCGGGTCGCGCTGTCTAGGGCAGCATACACCCAAAGTTTCAGGCTGTTTGGACCTTGTCATGAGGAGTTATGCTCTGGGTAAACTCCGGGACATTTGGGCTAAACGTTGCCCATGTTAATGTAGTCGAAGTGGCAGTTTTTAAATTATAAGGATACATCCCTTATAAATCAAAAAGGGACACTTCGACTACATTAACATGGGGAAGGCTACTACCCCAAATGTCCCGGAGCTTACCCGGGAATAGAGGCACTTTATCTGGGTACAGGTTCGGGAAATCAACCCCCTCTCCTCCAGGGCATGTATGGTCTTACTCTACCCAGGAATAGAGTCACCTGCTCTGGGTACAAGTTGGGGAAATGCCCCCTCTCTCCCTGCCCAGGTATCCTCTCACTGTACAAACATGTTAAAACCTGGAAACCTTATATATCGGGACATTTGGACTACAAAGTTGTAGCCGGAATGTCCCGATTGGCGAGATTCCACCCTGCCACTTGGCACATTTTCACCCTGCCCAAGGACATTTCGACTAACAGTCTGCCCATGTTAATGTAGTCGAAGTGGCAGTTTTTGAATGATAAGGATACATTCCTTATAAATCCAAACTTATTGAGAACTGAGGAATTGCACCAAAAACACCCGTCTACTCCAGTTCCCAACAGTAGTTCCTCCAGGGCATGTTTGGTCTTACTCTACCCAGGAAAAGAGACACTTTCTCTGGGTAAACTCAGGGACATTTGGGCTAAACAGTCTGCCCATGTTAATGTAGTTGAAATGGCAGTTTTTAAATGATAAGGAGACATCCCTTATAAATCAAAAGAGGGACACTTCGACTACATTAACATGGGGAAGGCTACTACCCCAAATGTCCCGGAGCTTACCCGGGAATAGAGGCACTTTCTCTGGGTAAAAGTTGGGGAAATCAACCCCCTCTCCTCCAGGGCATGTGTGCTCTGACTCTACCCAGGAATAGAGTCACTTTCTCTGGGTAAACTCAGGGACATTTGGGCTAAACGCTCCTTTATATGGGACATTTCGACTACATCACTAAGAATGGCTGGTGGCGCAGTGGTAGTGCTCCCGCCTGGGGACCACAAGGTCCGCGGTTCAAATCTTGCCCCGGGCAACTTTTTTTTTCCTTCAAATCTCACTTGTGGAGAGGTCAGAAAGGTGATTTGAGCTTCGTTTTTGGAGTCAGGAGAGTTTTTACTGGGTGCATTAAAAACACTTTTAAATGACCTTTCGACACAATATATCATATTTAGAGACGCCAGAGCATACTCTACCAGGATCCGTTGGAGTTAGCTCAGTAGCTAGCCCACAACGGAAGTTAGCTTTCTGAAGGGTCTACAGACTTGGGCTTTTGGATTCCTATTCAGGGCATCCAGGGCGTTGTGCCCACCGAGTTTCAAGCAGTTTGGACTTTGTCCCGGGGAGTTATTAGCCTTTGGAGGGGCTTAATTGGTCATTTTTGGGCCTTTTCAAAGCCCTGCCATTCGGCCATGCTAAGGGCTACAGGGTCGGGGCTAACATGGCTGGGTCCCATTTGGGAGTGGGTACAACGGGGAAAATAAAGCTAAGCTCTAGCATGTTCAGAAAAAAAAAAGCTCTGTTCAGCCCAAGATCTGCAGGTGCTCTCGGATCCGTCAACCCCAACACCCTTCTCAACTTCTTAGTTCCAAGCAGCCAATTAACCCTTGTGAAGGGTTTGGGGGGAATTTCACAACACAGCCTCCTTCTAGGACCCTCACAGAGTGTCCCTGCAGAATTTGGGATATATTGTACAAGCAGTTTTGAAATGATGGACTGTTTCTCACTTGTCAAAAAAGATCAAAATGTAAGGGAATTGTGGTCACTTTTTACCCTTCTGGATCGTTTTTGGGGGCCTTAACCTGCAGCTTTTGGTCCCAAACTTTAGGGTGTCTATGTTCAGATGCCCCTCTTGGAATGTGAACAGGTTTCAGGTCTCTATCTTGTTTTAAAGTATTTAATTACAATTAAATGTCTGTTTTTAGGGACACTTGGGATCAAAAGGGACATTTGGGGGACATTTTGTAAGGATTCCGAAAAATTCACTCTACAAGTTCTAGGGCACATATGGTCAAACTGTACCCAGGAAAAGAGTCACCTGCCCTGGGTAAAAGTTGGGGACATCACCCCCTTTCCTCCTGGGCATGTGTGCTCTGACTGTACCCAGGAATAGAGGCACATTCTCTGGGTACAAGTTGGGGAAATCAACCCCCTCTCCTCCAGGGCATGTGTGCTCTGACTGTACCCAGGAATAGAGTCACCTGCTCTGGGTACAAGTTGGGGAAATCCCCCTCTCCTCCAGGGCATGCATGCTCTGACTGTACCCAGGAATAGAGTCACTTGCTCTGGGTACAAGTTGGGGAAATGCTCCCTCTCTCTCTCTGCCCTGGCATCCTCTCACTGTACATGTTAAAACCTGTAAACCTTATAGTGGGACACTTGGACTACAAAGTTGTAGCCGGAATGTCCCGATTGGCGAGATTCCACCCTGCCACTTGGCAAATTCTCACCCTGCCCAAGGACATTTCGACTAACAGTCTGCCCATGTTAATGTAGTCGAAGTGGCAGTTTTTAAATCATAAGGATACAACCCTTATAAATCAAAATGGGACACTTCGACTACATTAACATGGGGAAGGCTACTACCCCAAATGTCCCTGAGCTTACCCGGGAATAGAAGCACTTTCTCTGGGTACAAGTTGGGGAAATCAACCCCCTCTCCTCCAGGGCATGTGTGCTCTGACTGTACCCAGGAATAGAGTCACTTGCTCTGGGTACAAGTTGGGGAAATGCTCCCTCTCTCTCTCTGCCCAGGCATCCTCTCACTGTACATGTTAAAACCTGTAAACCTTATAGTGGGACACTTGGACTACAAAGTTGTAGCCGGAATGTCCCGATTGGCGAGATTCCACCCTGCCACTTGGCAAATTCTCACCCTGCCCAAGGACATTTCGACTAACAGTCTGCCCATGTTAATGTAGCCGAAGTGGCAGTTTTTAAATCATAAGGATACAACCCTTATAAATCAAAATGGGACACTTCGACTACATTAACATGGGGAAGGCTACTACCCCAAATGTCCCAGAGCTCACCCGGGAGAAGAGGCACTTTCTCTGGGTACAAGTTGGGGAAATCAACCCCCTCTCCTCCAGGGCATGTGTGCTCTGACTGTACCCAGGAATAGAGTCACTTGCTCTGGGTACAAGTTGGGGAAATGCTCCCTCTCTCTCTCTGCCCTGGCATCCTCTCACTGTACATGTTAAAACCTGTAAACCTTATAGTGGGACACTTGGACTACAAAGTTGTAGCCGGAATGTCCCGATTGGCGAGATTCCACCCTGCCACTTGGCAAATTCTCACCCTGCCCAAGGACATTTCGACTAACAGTCTGCCCATGTTAATGTAGTCGAAGTGGCAGTTTTTAAATCATAAGGATACAACCCTTATAAATCAAAATGGGACACTTCGACTACATTAACATGGGGAAGGCTACTACCCCAAATGTCCCTGAGCTTACCCGGGAATAGAAGCACTTTCTCTGGGTACAAGTTGGGGAAATCAACCCCCTCTCCTCCAGGGCATGTGTGCTCTGACTGTACCCAGGAATAGAGTCACTTGCTCTGGGTACAAGTTGGGGAAATGCTCCCTCTCTCTCTCTGCCCAGGCATCCTCTCACTGTACATGTTAAAACCTGTAAACCTTATAGTGGGACACTTGGACTACAAAGTTGTAGCCGGAATGTCCCGATTGGCGAGATTCCACCCTGCCACTTGGCAAATTCTCACCCTGCCCAAGGACATTTCGACTAACAGTCTGCCCATGTTAATGTAGCCGAAGTGGCAGTTTTTAAATCATAAGGATACAACCCTTATAAATCAAAATGGGACACTTCGACTACATTAACATGGGGAAGGCTACTACCCCAAATGTCCCAGAGCTCACCCGGGAGAAGAGGCACTTTCTCTGGGTACAAGTTGGGGAAATCAACCCCCTCTCCTCCAGGGCATGTGTGCTCTGACTGTACCCAGGAATAGAGTCACTTGCTCTGGGTACAAGTTGGGGAAATGCTCCCTCTCTCTCTCTGCCCAGGCATCCTCTCACTGTACATGTTAAAACCTGTAAACCTTATAGTGGGACACTTGGACTACAAAGTTGTAGCCGGAATGTCCCGATTGGCGAGATTCCACCCTGCCACTTGGCAAATTCTCACCCTGCCCAAGGACATTTCGACTAACAGTCTGCCCATGTTAATGTAGCCGAAGTGGCAGTTTTTAAATCATAAGGATACAACCCTTATAAATCAAAAAGGGACACTTCGACTACATTAACATGGTGAAGGCTACTACCCCAAATGTCCCTGAGCTTACCCGGGAATAGAGGCACTTTCTCGGGTATAAGTTGGGGAAATCAACCCCCTCTCCTCCAGGGCATGTGTGCTCTGACTGTACCCAGGAATAGAGTCACCTACTCTGGGTACAAGTTGGGGAAAAATCACCCATCTCTTCCAGGGCATGCATGCTCTGACTGTACCCAGGAATAGAGTCACCTTCTCTGGGTACAAGTTGGGGAAATCCCCCTCTCCTCCAGGGCATGGATGCTCTGACTGTACCCAGGAATAGAGTCACCTTCTCTGGGTACAAGTTGGGGAAATCCCCCTCTCCTCCAGGGCATGGACGCTCTGACTGTACCCAGAAATAGAGTCACCTGCTCTGGGTACAGGTTGGGGAAATTCCCCTCTAACAGTACCTGGAACTCTGGGTCAGTTAGTCAAAGGGACATTTGGGAACAAAAGGGACACGGCGGACCATAACTGCAAGCCGATTTTGAAGCACCCAAATGTGGGTCAAAGTGGACCTCTTCAGCCTCCTCTGGAGCTCACACCCGAACCCGGCTCACCCCTCGACCCCGTGCACCCACACTTAAGCACACCCCCGGAGTTAAAACCCATAAACGCGAGTTTTAAAGTTTCGTGCCCCTGGTGCTCTAAATGAAGGAAATCCTAAAAATATACACACACAGTTATGCTAAATGTCCCTTTTGTTCCCATATGTCCGGGAACAAAAGGGACATATGGGGGACATTTTGTAAGGAATCACCAGGGACATTTGGCCTAAACGGTCTGCCCATGTTAATGTAGTCGAAGTGGCAGTTTTTAAATCATAAGGATACATCCCTTATAAATCAAAAAGGGACACTTCGACTACATTAACATGGGGAAGGACACCACCCCAAATGTCCCAGAGCTCACCCGGGAGAAGAGGCACTTTGTCTAGGTACAGGTTGGGGACATTCGGGCGGAACAGTCTGCCCATGTTAATGTAGTTGAAATGGCAGTTTTTAAACTATAAGGATACATCCCTTATAAATCAAAAAGGGACATCCAGACTACATTAACATGGGGAAGTATAATACCCCAAATGTCCCCAAGCTGACCCGGGAATAGAGGCACTTTCTCTGGGTCTGCATATTCGATCCGGGACTCCGGGTCCGGGTCTGGCTCCATGGGTCTGTCCGGACCCCCCACGTGAGTCCACAACCCGAATCTGGGCTCCGTAGCACCTTCCCACGTGGAGTTATTTAGGAATGAGTACAACTAGCCCCCACCTTTGCGCTCAGCACTTGCTGCAGTCTGTGTCAGCCCCCACCTTTGGGAAACACTCCGAACGGCCTAGCTCGGGCTCTAGACCACCTAGAAGGACGCGGTTTGGACCGGGGCACTCCAGGGACCCGGGGCTACACCCCCCAGTCCTCGATGAGTGACCAAGAGCGGGTTAAGCCGCCCGCATGCCCGAAAAAGTGCTCTTTTTTCGGATCAAACACAGTGTGTTGTCCCTGTGGTATTTTTAAATACATTGTTACCAACATTTCACCTGCAATAGTTCCTCCAGGGCATGTGTGATCTGATTGTACCCAGGAATAGAGTCACTTGCTATGGGTACAAGTTGGGGAAATCACCCATCTCTTCCAGGGCATGCATGCTCTGACTGTACCCAGGAATAGAGTCACCTGCTCTGGGTACAGGTTGGGGAAATTCCCCTCTAACAGTACCTGGAACTCTGGGTCAGTTAGTCAAAGGGACATTTGGGAACAAAAGGGACACGGCGGACCATAACTGCAAGCCGATTTTAAAGCACCCAAATGTGGGTCAAAGTGGACCTCTTCAACCTCCTCTGGAGCTCACACCCGAACCCGGCTCACCCCTCGACCCCGTGCACCCACACTTAAGCACACCCCCGGAGTTAAAACCCATAAACACGAGTTTTAAAGTTTCGTGCCCCTGGTGCTCTAAATGAAGGGAATCCCAAAAATATTCACACACAGTTATGCCAAATGTCCCTTTTGTTCCCGGATGGCCGGGAACAAAAGGGACATTTGGGGGACATTTTGTAAGGATACACCCATCCCTTGTGAATCAAAAACGGACATCTGGCATACATTAGCATGGGGAAGGCTAATACCCCAAATGTCCCCGAGCTTACCCGGGAAAAGAGGCCCTTTCTCTGGGTAAGCTTGGGGACATTTGGGCGGAACAGTCTTCCCATGTTAATGTAGTTGAAATGGCAGTTTTTGAATGATAAGGATACATCCCTTATAAATCAAAATGGGACATCCAGACTACATTAGGGACACTTGGGGGACATTTCGTAAGGATTCCCAAATTCATTCCAGGGCATGTTTGGTCTGACTCTACCCGGGAAAAGAGGCACTTTATCTGGGTAAACCCAGGGACATTTGGGCGGAACAGTCTACCCATGTTAATGTAGTTGAAATGGCATTGATAAGGATACATCCCTTATAAATCAAAATGGGACATCCAGACTACGTTAGGGACACTTGGGGGACATTTCGTAAGGATTCCCAAATTCATTCCAGGGCATGTTTGGTCTGACTCTACCCGGGAAAAGAGGCACTTTCTCTGGGTAAACCCAGGGACATTTGGGCGGAACAGTCTACCCATGTTAATGTAGTTGAAATGGCATTGATAAGGATACATCCCTTATAAATCAAAATGGGACATCCAGACTACATTAGGGACACTTGGGGGACATTTCATAAGGATTCCCAAATTCACTCTACAAGTTCCAGGGCATGTTTGGTCTTACTCTACCCGGAAAAGAGGCTCTTTATCTGGGTAAACTCAGGGACATTTGGGCGGAACAATCTGCCCATGTTAATGTAGTCGAAGTGGCAGTTTTTGAATACATCCCTTATAAATCCAAACTTATTGAGAACTGAGGAATTGCACCAAAAACACCCGTCTACTCCAGATCTCAACAGTGGTTCCTCCAGGGCATGTGTGCTCTGACTGTACCCAGGAATAGAGTCACCTTCTCTGGGTAAACTCAGGGACATTTGGGCTATATGGTTGCCCATGTTAATGTAGTCGAAGTGGCAGTTTTTAAACTATAAGGATACATCCCTTATAAATCCAAACTTATTGAGAACTGAGGAATTGCACCAAAAACACCCATCTACTCCAGATCTCAACAGTAGTTCCTCCAGGGCATGTTTGGTCTGACTGTACCCAGGAATAGAGTCACCTTCTCTGGGTAAACTCAGGGACATTTGGGCTATATGGTTGCCCATGTTAATGTAGTCGAAGTGGCAGTTTTTAAATCATAAGGATACATCCCTTATAAATCCAAACTTATTGAGATCTGAGAAATTGCACCAAAAACACCCATCTACTCCAGATCTCAACAGTAGTTCCTCCAGGGCATGTTTGGTCTTACTATACCCAGGAAAAGATGCACCTTCTCTGGGTAAACTCAGGGACATTTGGGCTATATGGTTGCCCATGTTAATGTAGTTGAAATGGCAGTTTTTAAATGATAAGGATACATTCCTTATAATTCAAAAACGGACATATGGCATACATTAACATGGGGAAGGCTACTACCCCAAATGTCCCTGAGCTTACCCAGGAATAGAGGCACATTCTCTGGGTCGCAGTTGGGGAAATCAACCCCCTCTCCTCCAGGGCATGTATGGTCTTACTCTACCCCGGAAAAGAGACACTTTCTCTGGGTAAACTCAGGGACATTTGGGCGGAATAGTATGCCCATGTTAATGTAGCTGAAGTGGCAGTTTTTAAATCATAAGGATACATCCCTTATAAATCAAAATGGGACACTTCGACTACATTAACATGGGGAAGGACACTACCCCAAATGTCCCAGAGCTCACCCGGGAATAGAGGCACTTTATCTGGGTAAACTCAGGGACATTTGGGCTAAACAGTCTGCCCATGTTAATGTAGCTGAAGTGGCAGTTTTTAAATCATAAGGATACATCCCTTATAAATCAAAAAGGGACACTTCGACTACATTAACATGGGGAAGGACACTACCCCAAATGTCCCGGAGCTTACCCAGGAATACAGGCACTTTCTCTGGGTCACAGTTGGGGAAATCAACCCTGGCTCCTCCAGGGCATGTATGGTCTTACTCTACCCAGGAAAAGAGGCACTTTCTCTGGGTAAACTCAGGGACATTTGGGCTATATGGTTGCCCATGTTAATGTAGTCGAAGTGGCAGTTTTTGAATGATGAAGGTCTTCCCTTACAAACGGACACTCCGACTACATTAACACAACATGTAAATGTAGTCCAAATGTCCCTCAAAAAGTCACTCGGTACAATTTGACGCTGTGTCGAGATATCTACGTCCCGACGTCGTGCGTCGCTCGGTTGCGGAGATCTCGACGTTTTAAAATAAATCCCAAATCTCGCCGATCGTGGCCCCCGAATGTCCCTTTTGTTCCCATATGTCCCTGCCCCAAATGTCCCTTTTGTTCCCGGGTGTCCCCGACCGCTCGCCATCTGGTGGCCAATTTCGGTACTGGGACATTTCGACTACACCTTCCGAAACTTTGGAATTTTGCCACGGGGCGAGCGTAAGAGCCAGGGGGACCCCGCTTGCCTTCCTGCAACTAGGAAAAATATGTTATCCGAACACAGTCCGAACCGATTTTTAAGAGCCTCCGAAGTGCCCGTTAGGAGAGCCTGAAAAAAGTGATTTTCGAATCCTTACGCGTAATGTAAATGTAGGCCAAGTGGCTAACTGAATCCTACGGCCGGAAAGGAAAGCAAAGATAGAAGAAGAAAAGGCAGAGCAAGCAAGAGAAAAGGGAAAGCTTTTTCAGAAAGGAAAGGCAAAGAAACAAAGGGACAAAGCAAGTCAGGAGAAGCAAAAATGGGCTCAGTGGGCCATAATGTGGCAGGGAGTCAAACATCTAATGTCAAACACAGCACAGGGAAAGGGGGAAAAACTGCCACCACCATATGCTCCAGTACCCCAAACAGCGGGGTTGTATCCTGTTTTGGATATCTCTAGTGGGCAACTAGTGGTGTCCGGATGCGAAGGCACCAAAGCCCCTCCCCAGGGGGCAACCCCGCCGCCGCCGCCACCACCGTCTCTTGATGTGGATGCATGGGAAGTTAGAATAATCAGGGAAAATCAGAGTGAAGAGAGAGAACTAGTCAGATCACAGGTAAAGAAAAATCAGCAGCTCAGAGCAGAACTAGAAGAAATGAGAGAAGTCTTCTCTGCTATTCAAGAAAATGGAGAGAAAATAAGACAAGGAATAGCGGAGAGATCTGGTCTGACTAGCCCTTCACTAGCGGAGGGAGTCATTCAATATAAGGAACAGATGAGGATAGAGAGAGAGGAGGAGGAAGAAAAAAAGATGAGGGAAAGCAGGCTGCACCGTAGCAGTAGTGTAGAAGAACTCCGACAAGGGAAAAGTCAGGCCAAAGTTTGCGGAAGCAGGACTAGGGTAAGGAGCATCTCCCCGTTCAATGGCCCACATTGTTCAAAAAGTCATGATGGGCAGGTGTCAATGAAAGTTAATGGTAATTGGAGACTAGAGCCACCTCCACGTTACAACTTACGTAGTTAGGGACCAGTATTACCAAACCCTCCACCTATTCAGGGGCCACACGTCCAAGATAGCGATGCAGAGGGGGAAGGGGAGGAGGGAGTTCAAACCGCATATGAATACCCGTTGTTCAGAGTAGGGAAAGGGGACAAGTATAAACCATTTTCCATGGGGGACCTCCAGGGCCTGGTGGATAAGCTTCCACCCATGAGTGAGGGAGGAGCCCATTGGTTGAGTAAACTAGAAGGCCTCACAGCCGGCCAAAAATTAGCCTTAGGGGATTTCAGGGCCATAATTCATCGCTGTATGCTCACGGCCGACGTCCGGGAGCTTGAAGAAGAAAGCCACATTCTATATAAAGAAGATGATACCCCGTACACTCACATAGCCACTGAGGTAGGCAAATATTTGAGGGCTAAATATCCCGTCTCGCATGCTGCCGCCATTCCCAAATTTAAATGGGACGCTAAACAAAGCCCGAGGGACTTTGTGGATCATTGCAAGGAAAGATGGACCTCACAGACCGGGTGTCATCCCAATCTCCCAGGAGCACAACAGCAGTGGTACAGGACAGCCGTCTTAAGCGGGGTTCCTGAAAAGGTGCGTGTGGCGATAGAAGAAAATCCAGACATGGCCGCAGCTGATTCCACTAAATGGGAACGACACATAATTTTTCATATGACACGTGCACAAGACACCATAGACACTGAAGAAGCAGACCTTAAAGAGCTCCAGGCTCAACTGCTCAAGTTACAATTAACTGAGGTCAAACAAAAGGTCAATGAGGGAAAGAAAGACAAAGATAAAAAGGGAAAGCATGTCATGGCTATGACTGCCAACTCCCCACAAGGGGACGCTGATCTTTTCCCAACTCCTGATTGGGTCCCACCAAGCCCGATGCAGCCACCTGTCCAGTACTATCAGGCACCACCACAGCAGTGGCAGCCACGAAACAATTATAATGGGGGAAGGGGCAGGGGAAGACAAGGGAGGGGGCGGGGAGGTCCGCCCCGGGGAGGAGCTTCGGGGGCCTGTTTTACCTGTGGTCAGATGGGACACTGGGCTAGGGACTGTCCGCAGAATGGGGGTCGGCAGCAAGGGGGCAGGGGACACCAGCAGGGAGGGCAACAATCACAAGGCCCCCCTCAAGGTCAGCAGGGCCCACCACCGTTCCAAATGGCTGGATGGCCTTGGCCTGGTGATGCCAATTACCAGCCACAATGACACTCCCCAGCAGAACAGCAGGACACAGGGACAACGGCAGATCCCATGGTGTCCATGGTAGTGGAAGGAGTCCAACAAGCTTTTTTAGTGGACACAGGGGCCACATGTTCCACAATTAGACATTGTCCTCCACAAAAGACTACACCTAAAAATATCACAGTGATGGGCTTCTCTGGGGAGAAACAAAGACTGCCAATAACCGAACCACTGCACACTGCTATCGGGAAGCAACGCGTACGTCACCCTTTCGTCGTATCGCCAACGGTTCCCATGAATCTTATGGGGAGGGACCTCCTCATCAAGCTGGGAGTGTCTATATTGTGCAGTGCAGATGGACTTGTTTTGACTTTTCCAGACGGTTGCCAGATAACATGTACCGAGGAATACCGAGGTCACGGACAATATGTTCTCTCCCCCGCTTCTGACACCCCCTATGCCGACATATACTGGGCCATGTTGTCTCCAGAAAACCCGGGTACTCAGGGCATCCTTAAGCAATTCTTCCTTCGAAGCCCTGGATTTCCCAAATGGCACCCTATGTTCCAACCCCCGATCCCCCTCATATGACCCTTAAATATGATATTAAATCTGACCTCTTTTATCAGGATGCCTTTCAGGCAATAGAAGACACCAAGTGGGAAATTACCACACAGAATATCTATGTAGGACCAGAGGGCGTAGCCGCCGCTGTCCAACTGACTCCTGAGCAGTTACCATGGTTTGTTATGCAGGACGAATCAGCACCACATGTTTCCTTAGCTTTGCACCCAGGTCACGACGCAAAAACTTTAGGTCCAATGGTAAAGACGGCATTAGCAGCCACTGACTGGACATCAACACCCACCCCACAGATCCAGTACTCCCCACAGACTAAGACCTTTTGTATTTCCTGTACATGCTATGACATAGCTACACCACAACATGAACTCATTACCAGACACCATGGTAGGGAAAGAACTGATCACCAAGATGCTACACAAATACTAGACAAACTTCCCGGACCATTGTGGTCCCAAAATCCCACGGACGTGGGTAAAGTAACGTGTGCTCCAATGACCTTCCGACTAAAAAATTCTCCTCCGATTTGGATTCCACAGTACTCCTGTTCTAGTGAAAAACAGCTCGGAATAGCTGACACAGTAAAAGGCCTTTTGGAGGCCGGGGTTTTAGAGCCGTCTTGTTCCCAGTGGAACACGCCCATCCTTCCGGTGTTAAAGCAGGAAACAGGCAAATACCGGATGGTCCATGACCTCCGTGCCATAAATGAGCTAATAGTGGATACTACGCTCACAGTTCCAAACCCACATGTAGCCCTGGCAGATATCGGTCCTCAGCATCATTGGTTCACAGTGCTTGACCTGTCTAATGCATTCTTTTGCATTCCGTTAGCCTCTCACTTGCGCGACGTATTCTCTTTCACCTATATGGGGCGCCAACTTCGTTACACACGATTACCTCAGGGTTTTAATCTCTCGCCAGGCCTTTTTAACACAGTGTTGAAACAATCCCTGAGTGGGTGTGATCTACCCCCAGACACAGTACTGGTTCAGTACGTTGATGACCTTCTGATTGCGGCAACCACGGCTGTGGATTGCCTGAAAGCAACTCAGGATGTGTTAGTCACTCTGGCCAAAGAAGGCTATAAGGTCAGCAGAAAAAAGATCCAGGTCTGCAGACGGGAAGTGACTTTTTTGGGGAGGGTACTCTCAGCAAATGGGGTAGGAATCTCGCCAGCGCATAGATCCTCCATTTTGTCACATCCTAAACCCACCACAGTTAAAGACATGTTGTCCTTCCTGGGCCTAACGGGGTACAGTAAGACGTATGTTCCAGGGTATGTTGACCTAACCGACCCTTTAAGGGCCATGGTCCGAGAGAAAGGCATGCGCAATCTGTCCTCGCCGTTAGATTGGACAGAACAAGCAGATGAGACATTTGTCACAATGAAACAATCGCTGGCAGCGGCAGCGAATCTAGCATGCCCCGACTATTCCCTGCCCTTCCACTTGGATGTTTCTGAAACAAAATGCGCAACAAATGGAGTTTTGTTTCAGAAAAAGGGGGGTAGAGTGGTATTGGTCTACATGAGTATTCCACTTGAACAGATTGAAAAACGCCAACCAGCCTGCACGCAACACGCGGCAGGGGTAGCTAAATGCATTGAAAAATCCTCCCACATAGTTATGGGACACCCTCTGATAGTTCTGACGTCACATAGCATCGTGTCCTTCGTTAACTCAGCAATGTTCTCCCTCACCCCCACCAGACAGAGAAGGATCAGTAAGATACTGCAAGCACCCAATTTGTCCTTCACACACGAGGGCATCAACATGGCCGATCAGATGGGGGAGGGGGAACCACATGAGTGCGAGGACAGAACCAGGAAGGTAGAAAAAGTCAGACCAGATCTCTCAGCACAGCCACTAGGGACAGGAAGGGTGTTGTACACAGATGGTTGTTGTTTCCGTCATGAGACAGACGGACTGAGGGCTGCCTACGCAGTAGTAGAAGACACAGGAGACAGTGTAGTGACCATTGAAACTGAAAGGATGCAGGGAGCACAGTCAGCACAAAGAGCAGAGGTGGTAGCACTTATCAGGGCCCTAGAGTTAGGGAAGGGACAGGAAGTAACCATTTACTCAGACTCAGCGTATGCAACGGGAGCAGCGCTCCTTGAGTTACCACAGTGGTTAAGAGCAGGGTTCCTCACAGCAGGGGGAAAACCAGTCAAACACGAAGAAGAAATGAAGAGGTTGGCACAAGCCATTCTCCTACCTGCTAAGGTAGCCATAGTCAAGTGTAAGGGCCACAGCAACACACAAGATACAGTAGGGAGAGGGAATGATGCAGCAGATTGTGCAGCCAAAGCCGCAGCGGGCTACCAACCCCACCAGCTGTTACTGACCACCGACTTAGAGAACAGAGCAGAAATAGACAAGGAGACCATTGTTAAAATGCAAGCCCAAGCAGCGCCACAGGAAAAATCCATGTGGCTAGGTAGAGGAGCTACCCAAAGTGAAGGGCTGTGGAGGGGACCGGATGGAAGGCCCATCCTACCTCCAGGGACAGGTTGCAGCTGTTCACCAAGCGGAGGAGCCAAAACCAGCTCCAGAGTCCGAGTGGGTGCTACTGAGGGTCATCAAAAGAAAGTGGTCAGAGCCACGGTGGTTGGGTCCATTCAAGGTAACAGCCCGAACCACGCACGCTGTCCAGCTCCAAGGCAAGGGAACGCAGTGGTACCACTGGACCCAGTGCACGCCGACTCAGGAACCAGGACGTCCCAACACAAGAAGTAGTCAGGGATCTGGCTACCAACACGGAGGGCATCCATCTGACACCAGGGCAAAAGAGGCAGAATAATCCTCTCCAGTGTCCAACAGAGTACAGGGTAGTCTACCCCTGGTACTTGAAGAAAGAAGACCTGCAGAAGAATCGACGCCGACGTAACGTATATTGTTAAATGTACATCATGCTGTATTGCCAGAGTTGTAACTAGAACCCATAAAGGAAAGTTGAAACCTTATTTACAGAGTCCTACTGCTGTAATAATCTTGTGAAAAAGGAACTAGTTGAAGAAAGTTTGCTTGCTCAAAATAATACCCGTGTGGACATATGTGTGTAAAAGTAATTGTAACGACTGTAACTATATTAAGTGTGGGCATTGTGACTCTAATCCTCTGGTGGTATTGTAAGCTTCCTCGACAGGGATGTTCTCGGGGGGCTTGACCTAATTCCAGTGGACAGTACTCATCCGGGTGGTGGCCCTGATTTGTATCATAGTGATAACGTCATTTCTGGCTGTCTTTACTCAGTGATACAGAACATAATTAACGCCGCCCCGTGCCCTTAAAGATGGAAAGACAGCTTAGACGCTGTTTTGGGGATCCAGATCGACCTGGTACCTTTCACAACAGACCGCGTACATTAAAGGAAATAGGATTTGGGAAAAAGACCCTTTTCCTTTTAGGCGTAGGACTCACCCTCGTAGTCCTATTAATGATCTGGGGAATAGAGTCCCTTGAGAGATCTAAGTCCGGCCTAACCGCTAGGACAACCTCGTTAAATACAACTCATCTCCGAAACGGTCGCAACAAGAGGTCAGTAGTAATCCATTACTCAAAACAATGTGTAAACCACTACCCCCAATGCTCGGGGGTCTCGTCTGAAGTAACATCGCAAATGATCTTGTGTTTTGACCCTAGAGCCAATGGCTCAAGGACCATGACAATGTCGGGCTTTCAGATTGGCGGTTATACTAGTTCAGAATGGTCAAATTATGAGTGGTTCTTGGGCTTTCACAGAGATGAAGGATGGGGTAGCACCATCGCATGTACCGGGAACTGGGGGAAGTCTTCTTATGGGTGGGATCACGATGCTCGGTTATGGAAACACATAACAACAATATCTCAGCAGAACGGAGTGGTAAGAATTACTTTCGCGGAGAGGTTCCCTACACAATGCGGGAACCCGGGGGAATGCTTCCAGTTCGTCTTAGGGGTATATAAGGGACAAGGGCATGCCCGTGTGCGTTCACATCCCCAAGTAAAATTCGGCCTATGTCCTGCGACATCTGCCAACACTTCCAAAATAACAGAAGACATCGTTAAAGCACCACATTCCCGCGTTCCAGTAACAGTCTTTTCTGGTCCGCCCCCAGGTTCAGTAGATGAGCAGATTTATAGCGCCACCGGGGTGTCAGGGCAAATTAATAACTGGATGTTAATGGCCGAAAGGGCGGCAAATCTTACCAATAGTTCCTGCATGTAAAGGACCACTTTGGGTTTGAGTTTAAGGGCTTTTGCCAATATTTGTAAACGTTTGTAATTTATTAAATAATTCTTATTTAATTAATTATATATCTCGTATGTGCGTCAATGTTATGTGTATGATTGACCGGAAGTTCCGCGCACCTGCGGTGTCGGGGTCGGTCCCTTTTTTGTCGCCGTAGTTTGCACAGGTGAGATGAACTTTTACGATGACGGTCTGACGAAGGTCACGCAGCCGCGTTTGAGCCTGTATGTTGTATCTGAAGTTATTATGGATGGATTTGAACAGCTCGACGCCCGTTTATGACGGAAGAAAGGATTATTTTATTGTTTACATTCCTTGGTGAGCGCAGCGAGGTACGATATGTTTTACTTCGTTGGCACATATGAACGTCTCATTTTTCCATGTAACAAATGTTTATGTATTTAATGACTTTGTAACTAGAGACCAAGTGTGTGAAAGATTGTTTTGTTTGTACGTTTTAATACAGTTTTCACGGTGCAAAGGCGATGAGGAAATAAAGGACGGACGTCATACTGGTTTGACGAACGGAATAAAAAGAACACCTTATGCATCAGTCGAGACTCTCTTTTTGGATCCAAGGGCTGTTACAGTGAAAACTCGACGCTACATCGGAGTCATCTGCTATGCTGTATGACACGCCATCTTCGTTCCTGAGGTCGCCATCGTTCGCCCCACGCACTCAAGCGAGGTCGTAAGTCAGTAGCACATCTAACAGAGACTATATATGCGCTGAGAGACTGGTCAACGGAAAGAAGAAGGAAAAATACAAACGAACTGAGCTGTTTACATTTACATGTCCATATGTCCTGATTGATTCAAGTTATAAGGCTAAATAGCCTAGCAGGCTTTTGGGTTTGTGAATTTATTGTGAAGTGTGCAATGCTTGAGGGTTTAATTTCATGTTGAATCTTAAAACTCGTGAAAGGCGTGTGATATTGAATTGTTTATATTTCAAAGGTTAACTCTAGCTACTCTAATCCTTGAGCTGTCTGGAATGTTTAAAGTGTTTACATCTGGTTATTTAATTTCCATTCTGGGTAGACCTACCTTAATGTTTGAAGCGAACAGCATTGGGTTACGTCACTATCTTGTAACCGTAGCTCCCGAAATCACTTTAAATCTAAAAATAAATCAATTAGTGATTCAAACATGTCAGAAGGGAAATCTAAATGCCCAGAAGAAACGGCTTCTCGTGAACGGAAACTTACAGAAAAGGGCAAGCAAATGCGTGAAGAGGAAGCTAAAAGGCACTTAAAGGCATTTCTGAGAGCCTATGAATCTTGGAAGCAGATAGCACGTGAGTCAAGAACCAGGCTGAAGAAATTCTGTCAGGAGGAGGATCTTGATAAAATAAATCAAAAGATTCAGAGTGGATACGACCGTGTAAATCAAAATTATGAACCAATTCAACGCAATTCTCTTAGCACACCAGAGATTATGCAGAAACTGGATGCCTGTAACACACTGACAACAGAAATAGGTGACCTTGTGAGTAAACGGCTTGATGTAAGTCTAGTTCAAGAGACTTTTAAAAAGGAAGCTGAAAAGGAAAGAGTCCGAATGATTCTAAGCCGTGAAGAATATGCATCTGTCTTTGGTGGGACAAGCACTGAAAGTGTTATTTCAGAAGAATCCAGAAAGCTTGATAACCTGTCAATTGGAAGCTCTAAAGCTTCCAGCAAGCGAGTAGATGCTGAAGCAGATCTCGCAGCCAAATTAGAACAGGCAAGGTCTATTGAAGAGATACAAGCTCAACAGGTCAAACTTATTAAGTTGGAAAGTGAGTGGAAGCTCCATGAGTCACAAATATTGATAGAAATGAAGCAGAAACAAGCAGAAGTGGACTTGAAGTTAGAAGAGGAGAAAACAAAGTTAAAAATGTTGCAAGCGAGTGTGGATGTGAAGGTGGCTGCAGCTCGAGTTAGAACATATAATAAACTGGAAGGTGATGTGGAGAACGTGGTGGGAGAACCTAATACAGTTTCTGCTGTCCGAACCACCGCTGCTACATATTCAAACAGAGAACTAGATACTGGAGTCTCCCTGTTCCAATCGAAACCATCACCTCAGAGCGTAACAGCCAACTTAGCTGAAGCAATTGCAAGCTCATTAAGTTTAAATCGTTTGCCTGTCCCCGAACCAACCATGTTTTCTGGTGATCCTCTGGAATTTGTTGACTTCCAGATGTCGTTCATAACTTTAATTGACAGGAAACCTATACCTGACAGGGAAAAAATGCTTTACTTGAAAAACTACCTCTCAGGAGAAGCACGCAAGGCTGTGGAAGGGTTCTTTTACCGGAGCTCTGAGGATGCATATGAAGGCGCTTGGGCAGTTTTAAAGGATAGGTACGGAAATCCATTCATTGTGCAGAAAGCGTTCCGAGATAAGCTGGTAAAGTGGCCTAAGATTAGTCCTAATGATTCTCTGGCACTTAGAGACTTTGCAGACTTCTTAAAGAGTTGTGTAGAAGCTACGCCCCATGTCAAAGGGTTGTCTATTCTAAATGATTGTGAAGAAAATCGTAAGCTCTTGGGAAAATTACCAGTCTGGATTGTCCGCAAATGGAGTCGAATTGTAACGGAGCGGCTTGATGCATCTGGAGAGTATCCAACCTTTGAATACTTTACTAAGTTTGTGCTGAAGGAAGCCCGTATAGCCTGTAATCCCATCACTTCTTCTTTCTTGAGCTCCATTACATTACATTACAGTTCATTTAGCTGACGCTTTTATCCAAAGCGACTTACATGCTATACAGTATACCGTAGACACAGCAACGGTGAGCAATGAGGGTTAAGTGTCTTGCTCAAGGACACAACGACATGGACTGGCTGAGCCGGGGTTTGAACCTCTGACCCTCTGATCCAAAGACTGACTTGCTAACCACTGAGCCACCGTCGCCACCAGCTCAGTAGATGAAAGGTGCCCCAAGAGGGCAAAGGCCCTCAGTACAAGTGCCCAAACAAGATATCGAGCATTTAAGTCCGAAAGTTTACCTCCTTTCAAGCCAAAGCGGCCATGTCTTGTCTGCAACGATGAGCTGCACGGAGTTGCTAAGTGCCCAGTCTTTGCTGCCAAGCCTATGGGAGATAAAAAGGTGTTCATACATCAAAATTATTTATGCTTTGGATGTTTGAATAAGGGACATATAACTAAAGATTGTAAAACGCGGCATGTCTGTGGAGTCTGTAGCAGGCGCCATCCAACCTGTTTACATGGAGAGAGAGAGAAGAGATCCGGTGAAACAAGGAGAAGTTCGATTTCTGACGTTAGAGAAGGACAGGAAAATCAGCAAGTCCGCAAGGTTTTGTCCCATGTAGTAACTCAGAATAATTCTGCCACTTCAAGTATTGTTCCGGTTTTCTTGTCATCCCTGAAAGAACCTCAGAAGGAAATTCTTACCTATGCTCTGCTTGACACACAGAGTGATTCATCCTTTGTCTTAGAGGATCTTGTCAGAGAGCTGGATGTAGTTTCTCAACCATTACAGCTGAAGCTTAGCACAATGGCTGCTGTAGATACAGTTATAGCCAGTCAAAGTGTGCGTGGTTTGCTGGTTCGAAGCTTTCATTCTGAAAATCATATACAGTTACGACAAGCATACACACGTGATTTTATCCCTGTCGATAAGTCTTGTATACCAACCAGAACTACGGCGTTGCAGTGGCCTCACCTCAAACATCTTGCAAATAACCTGCCACCTCTTCAAGACTGTGCAGTGGGATTGTTGATCGGCTATGATTGTCCTGCAGCTTTAGCCCCTCTTGAAGTTATCCTCGGCGACGAAAATGAACCATTTGCACAGAAGACCGAGCTGGGATGGAGTATCATAGGAGCAGCCAATCCTCATTTGGATAGGTTGGGAAGTCAAAGATTTGTACATAGGGTTGTAGTGAGAGAGATCCCAGTTCCATCCGTAGCAGACGTCTTGAAGGTTCTGGAGTCTGACTTCAACGAGAGGAACTCTGAGGGTAAATTTGTCTCTCAGGACGATATGCGTTTTATACAGATACTTAGCGAAAACATTCAGCAGAAAGAAGACGGTCATTTGGAGATGCCGCTCCCGTTTAAAGGCCAAAGTCCTCCATTAGTACCTAACAATAAGAGGTTGGCTACAATTCGCCTGCAGCACTTAAAGAAGAAGTTAAAGGCCAATTTGCAGCTTTATGGTGATTACAAGGCATCTATGGAGGATGTGATCATCAAGGGTGACGCAGAGTTGGTTTCGGAGGCATCTGTTGGAGATGTTGTCTGGTACATACCCCACCACGGCGTGTACCACCCGAAGAAGCCTGGCAAATTGAGAGTTGTCTTTGATTGTTCATCTAAATTTCGCGGCATCTCATTAAATGATACCCTGCTGACAGGCCCCGATATGATTAACTCCTTGGTGGGAGTTCTCTGTCGCTTCAGAAAGGAGAAGGTTGCCGTTATCTGCGATATTGAAAGGATGTTCCATCAGTTCTTCGTTACTCCTGACCATCGCAGTTATCTGAGGTTTCTATGGTGGGAGCATGGAGACCTTGACCAGGAGCCTAAGGAATATCAGATGGCAGTCCATCTTTTCGGTGCTGCTTCCTCTCCAGGGTGCGCTAACTTTGGCTTGAAATATCTTGCCCATCAACACAGAGCTCACTATCCCTCTGCAGCAGCATTTGTTGAAAATAGTTTCTACGTTGATGATGGGCTTGTGAGCGTTCCCACAGTTAAAGAGGCTTGCGAACTGATAGTCGAAGCGCAAGAATTGTGTAAAAGAGGAGGCCTACGACTCCATAAGTTCAATTCGAACGAAAGGGAGGCCCTTCATTGCGTTGAGGCATCCGAGAGAGCATCAGAGGTCAATTGCCTTGACCTCAATCCTGATTCAGCCTCCATAGAATACGCACTGGGTATTCAATGGTTAACCGAAAGTGACAGTCTCAGTTTTGACATAAACATGAAAGACAGGCCAGACACACGTCGCGGCATTCTATCAGTCATAGCTTCCTTGTATGATCCTCTGGGCTTTGTGGCTCCATTTGTCCTAAGGGGAAAGTGCATTCTGCAGGAACTATGTCGTCAGAGTATTGGATGGGATGACCTGCCTCCTGAGGACTTGCTCCTACGGTGGTAGGAATGGAAGGTCGGTCTGCGAGAGCTTAAAGTAGTCCGTATCCCAAGATGTTATCACTCACAAGACTTTGGCAGGGTTGTGAATGTAGAACTGCATCACTTCGCAGACGCTAGCAGTGTAGGCTATGGTGCATGCTCTTACCTTCGATATAAGGATGTCAGCAACAAGGTTCACTGTAGTTTTGTCATGGCAAAGGCTAGAGTGGCACCATCAAAGATTATAAGCATTCCCCGCTTAGAACTTTCAGCTGCTGTGGTTGCAGCTAGATTGAGCGTTTTTCTGAAATCAGAGCTAAATATGAAGATTGATGGGGAATTCTTCTGGACAGATTCTCAAGTCACTCTAGCATATATCAACAACGAAGCGCGGAGATTTCATATTTTCGTGGCGAATCGTGTTCAGCTTATACGAGAGTGCACCAATCCGAGCCAGTGGCACTATATTGACACAACGGAAAACCCAGCGGATCACGCCTCTAGGGGGGCTCCATGCATCAGACATCTTATCCACAACCTGGCTATCAGGTCCTGAATTCTTGTGGAAAGAAGAGGTTCACTTGGGACCTACTACGTCCCCCGACCTGTTGGTTGGTGACCCTGAGGTTAAAATCATTCAGGCATTTGCAATAAGAGTGACCGATTGCGTGAACATGCTTGATCGCCTGTCTCGTTTATCCTCCTGGACAACGCTCCTGAAGGTAGTGGCAAGAATAAAAAGACTAGTGCCTGGACGAGAGTGTCGAACTGATGTTGTGACTGTCAAAGAGCGCGAGAGTGCTGCCAAAGCAGTGATAAAACTTGTACAACAGCAAGCATTCAGTAGGGAGATAAAGGCGCTTGGAACAGGGGAAAGTCTTCCATGTTCTAGCTCCCTTTTTGGTCTTGATCCCATCCTTAAGGATGGCATACTTTGTGTTGGTGGACGATTGAAGCATTCATCGCTTAGTGAAGGATTCAGGCACCCGCGCATTCTACCTAAGGACAGTTATATTACACAGCTTGTACTATCACACTATCATTCACAAGTATGCCATCAAGGTCGAGGTCAAACTCAAATGGAGCTTAGAGCAAATGGGTACTGGATCATCAGCGGCAGCAAGTTGGTTGCGAAATTGATTCACATGTGTGTTCAGTGTAGGAGGCTGAGACGTCCGGTAGAAGAGCAGCGTATGGCTGAGCTTCCTAAGGAGCGTGTTGAAGCATCTGCCCCATTTACCTACTGTGGAATGGACTGCTTTGGGCCATTTGTCATTAAAAGGTATAGAAAGGAGTACAAAAGGTACGGCTTGATATTTACCTGTTTCTATTCCCGAGCTGTCCACATCGAAATGTTAGAAGATCTGTCCACCGACGCCTTCATCAATGCTTTACGGTGTCTCATCAGCCTAAGAGGAGTAGTGCGCCAACTGTACAGTGACCAAGGCAGGAATTTCATAGGAGCTAGGAACGAATTGAAAGAGGCACTTAAACAGTGTGATAACAAGGCTTTGGAAACGTTCCTGGCCGAGCAACAGTGTGAGTTTGTCTTCAATGCCCCGTCAGCAAGCCATGCCGGTGGAGTATGGGAGCGCCAGATACGCACTGTTCGAAGTGTGCTGGATGCTACTTTGGCCCAAAGTTTGGGAAGGCTCGATGATTCCTCCCTCAGGACACTCTTTTATGAGGCCATGGCTATCGTTAATAGCCGCCCACTGACAGTAGATGGAATAAACGATCCCAACTCTCTTGAACCGCTGACGCCTAATCATCTAATCCTAATGAAGTCAAAAATTGCTCTTCCACCACCAGGGAAATTCGAGAGTGAGGACGTGTACGGTAGAAAGCGATGGCGCCGCGTTCAGTATTTGATTGAGCAGTTCTGGAGTAGATGGAAGAGGGAATACCTTCAGAACATTTCCACACGACAGAAGTGGCATGTGGCCCGGCGCAATATCAAAGTGAATGATGTGGTCATTGTAAAGGAAGACATCCTCTCAAGAAACCGGTGGCAGTTGGGGAGAGTAGTGGAAACCTTCATAGAGAGTGATGGTTTAGTGCGGAGGGTCAAAATACGAGTAGGAGAACAGAAATCAGAAAAGCATCAGTGTTCATCTAAACCTTCTGTTATAGAGAGGCCCATTCAAAAGCTGGTGCTGCTTCTTGAAAGTGAGTAGCGATAAATTATACGTTCTCACATACATATAATCCATCATAGTAACCTAACTCTACGCCCGTTGCACTATTGCCCAACATCTGGGATAGTAAGTGGTCTATAAAATCTTAAGAATCATGTACGAGTTATTTGGCGTTGCAATTATGATGTCATGATTGGTGGGAGTGTAAAGGACCACTTTGGGTTTGAGTTTAAGGGCTTTTGCCAATATTTGTAAACGTTTGTAATTTATTAAATAATTCTTATTTAATTAATTATATATCTCGTATGTGCGTCAATGTTATGTGTATGATTGACCGGAAGTTCCGCGCACCTGCGGTGTCGGGGTCGGTCCCTTTTTTGTCGCCGTAGTTTGCACAGGTGAGATGAACTTTTACGATGACGGTCTGACGAAGGTCACGCAGCCGCGTTTGAGCCTGTATGTTGTATCTGAAGTTATTATGGATGGATTTGAACAGCTCGACGCCCGTTTATGACGGAAGAAAGGATTATTTTATTGTTTACATTCCTTGGTGAGCGCAGCGAGGTACGATATGTTTTACTTCGTTGGCACATATGAACGTCTCATTTTTCCATGTAACAAATGTTTATGTATTTAATGACTTTGTAACTAGAGACCAAGTGTGTGAAAGATTGTTTTGTTTGTACGTTTTAATACAGTTTTCACGGTGCAAAGGCGATGAGGAAATAAAGGACGGACGTCATACTGGTTTGACGAACGGAATAAAAAGAACACCTTATGCATCAGTCGAGACTCTCTTTTTGGATCCAAGGGCTGTTACAGTATGCTTGGGCCCCAGACCATTGCTACGTATCGTCCCGGCTGCAGTTCCGCTCCAGTGTCTCCTTGAATTGGTGACATGTGAAAATGTGTCTCCTGACTGTGCAGCCTCAGACCAAGCATACCCTCTAACACCCACTACCTCGGCGCCCCCGTTGTTCTCCATCCAGGTAGCGGTCAATAATTTCATTTGCGTACGGCAGAATGGCTCAAAACCAATAGCTCAGCATAATATTTCTAGTTGCGTTACCGTGCTGACAGCGTCCAACACCAGTTCTTTTGCATCCCGGTCAGATCTCTGGTGGTGGTGTGGGAGTATGAAATTATATAACGTACTTCCGAAGGGAAGGCAGTGCGCCGTGGTGTCTCTAATTATTCCAGCATCCCTCTTTACCGTACACGATGATTACTGGCCAGACCCCAGCTCGGCATTACAGGACTTTTTACCGGAAGTACATGCGGGGACTGAAGTAGCCCCTTCCAGGCGCAAAAGATCCTCTACTCAATATGAGTGGTTGGGAAAAGGTGACCCCACTTATGTTGATGGCATAGGAGTCCCCAGAGGCGTACCGGATGAGTATAAACTCACGGATCAAATAGCAGGTGGTTTCGAGTCCTCCATATGCCCATGGTGTACTATAAACAAAAACGTAGACCGCATAAATTATATCCACTACAATGTGCAGAAATTGGGAAATTGGACTCAGGAAGGGTTTGAATCGGTGCACGAGCAGCTCCGGGCCTCCTCTCTTATGGCTTTCCAGAATAGGATGGCTTTGGACATGCTGTTGGCCGAAAAAGGGGGAGTCTGTGCCCTATTTGGAAACCAGTGTTGTACCTTCATTCCCAACAACACCGCTCCTGACGGTAGATTGACCAAGGCCATAGATGGACTTCGAACCCTGAATGAAAAGATGAAGGAACATTCTGGAGTTGATACCACCATGTGGGACAGCTGGATGAATACATTCGGGAAATATAAGTCACTAGTCTCATCCATTCTGCTGTCCATAGCAGTCTTTGCTGCCCTCCTCACTTTGTGTGGGTGCTGTTGCATCCCATGTCTTAGGGGGCTGTCTGAGAGAATAATAACGAGAGCAGTGGGGGGTACGGAAGTTCGTAACGCCATAATGCCCTTGTTGGCTGAAGGGAAGGCCAATGACCAGGTGGAGGAATTGGAGTTACAATGCTGAATGAAAAAGTCATGTTGGGTGGACTCTTGGTAGAGTCCAAAAGGGGGAGTGTGAATTTTCTTAAAAATACAACAACATTGCTATTAAAAGTGTAAACATGCTATGTATACCAAAAAGGCTAAAAAATAACCATGCTTCTGTCTCCTATCATAGTGTGAACTCTTCGTAGAGTTCAAAAGGGGGACTGTTGAGAAATATCAAATGCTCTATGATAATGTTTTATATTAATTTGCTTTGTGTGGTTTTTATATTCATTTACGTATGCAGGACCTCTTGCACAAGCGGAGCTATGTCTGTTGGGCAGAGAGCCCACCAGAGAGGAAACCTTCATAGAGACAAATAAGGAGATAAACGAACACATCTGAATTTCCTCTTATGTTGAGCAATTCCTTTTGTTATGTTGAAATGGAATTTGGCACTGTGGCAGGGTTCCTCGCTACCGTGGGTGCGACGCAGCTCTTCGCAGAGTGACGACACGAGAGCGTAGCGTTTGTGGCGCTTTGGCATTCTTTATTTCCACATACAAGCATATACACACACCTATGCTTCTCCCATCCATCTCCCCCGACTGCGTGGCTCTGGGAGCTTATCTAGCTCCCTCCCCCGCCCACGCAATCCCACGATCATGTGGATCAGCTGTGCCGCCTCACGTGCCGCACAGCTGATCCCCATGATCGCCTCTCCCTCTCTCCGTGCTGCAGGTGCGCTAACCACGCCCCTCACCCCACATACCCCCACCGCCCGACTTAGGCCGGGGAGCCACCGGTCTAACCAACTCCCCCCCCTCTCCCTCCCACTGGGAGCGGGAGTCGACCCCGACCATCTGCACCCCCGACCTATGGACCACCATGGAATTAACTTGCGTTTCCGCCAGATGCCAACGGGTGGCCCGGGCGTTGGCATCCTCCATCCGTGGGGGTCCGGGCGCGGGACGAGGCCCGACCCGAGGGTGATAGAGCGCCCGGGAGGCTCCCTCCCGGGCCCAAACGGCTCTCACCCTCCGACCGCCGCGCCACCTGCAACACAAGAGAAAGAGAGAGTTAGGGAAGCGGGACCCAACCTGGTCCCCAATGTGTCCCGGCCCACTGGCCCCATACACGGGCCCGAGCCCCTTGCTCGGCCCTCCGTCTCCGGCCCCACCGGGTCCCGGCCCCCTGGCCTGTCAGCCGGTCCTGCTCGGCCCTCCGGAGCCGGCCCCGGAGTGTCTCGACCTCCCGGCACAGCCGGTCCTTCTCCGCCTCCTCTTCCCGGCTTACGAGGACCGGCCGGCCCCAGTCTCTCCTCCACACCGGCGGGCCCGGTGACGTTACCCAGGGTGCCGCCTCTGGGTTCAGCGGGGTGGCCCACGGTTGGCCGCCCTGCCTCCCCTGGTCTGCCTGCCACCCCGGACAGGACCACTGCAGGTGGCCCCGTCCCCCGCAGCTCCAGCACCGCCTGGCGCACTGGCGTTGCAGGTGTCCCCGGCGGCCGCACGTCCAGCACGCCCGCCTTGCCGTCCCTGGGGACACCCAGCGTTCCGCCTGGGCGAGGCCGCCGTTTCCCGGGCCCGGTGTTGGTTCCCCCGGGCTCCCGTCAGCCTGCCACCGCCCCGGCTGCCTACGCCGCTTCGGAGCCCGCTGCGCCGTCGTCTGCGACGTCAGCGCGCCCACTGACGTCTGCGCCGCCTCCTCCCTCGTTGGAGCCGCCGCGCCCGCTGACGTCTGCGCCGCCGCCTCCGCCGTCGTTGGAGCCGCCGCGCCCGCTGACGTCTGCGCCGCCGCCTCCGCCGTCGTTGGAGCCGCCGCGCCCGCTGACGTCTGCACCGACGCCTCCGCCGTCGCTGGAGTCCGCGTCGTCGGAGCCGTTGACGTCTGCACCGACGCCTCCACCGTCGTTGGAGCCGCCGCGCCCGCTGACGTCTGCGCCGCCGCCTCCGCCGTCGTTGGAGCCGCCGCGCCCGCTGACGTCTGCACCGACGCCTCCACCGTCGCTGGAGTCCGCGTCGTCGGAGCCGTTGACGTCTGCGCCGCCCGGGTCTTCTGGCGGCGGGCGTCCGTCTGGGTCGCCCCGACCCTCTGGCGCCTTACGTCCGTCTGGGTTGCCGCTTGGCTTCCCGGCCCAGGCCTCTTCCCGCCCGCCGGGTCCAGCTCACCAGACACCTTCAGCCAGCTGTCCAGCGTCTCAAGGAGGAGCTGCTCCCTCGCTGTCTGCTCCTCCAACTGCTTCACCAGCGTCTGCACCGTGCTGGCGTACTCCTCAATCTGAGCCTGCAGCTGGCCCCGCTCGTCCTCCAGCTGCCGCAGCCGTGCGCTGTCGGCCAGCTCCCGTCCCTCCGGTGCCGTCGGGACCCGCACCGCCTGTGCCACGAGCCGGACCACCGGCGCCCCTTCGCCCGACATGGCGGCATACAGCCGCTCAATCTCCGCGTTGCCGTCATCAGGCTCCTCCAGCCGCTGCGTCCTCCCCACCGGCATCCCCCGTTGGGCGCCACTGTGGCAGGGTTCCTCGCTACCGTGGGTGCGACGCAGCTCTTCGCAGAGTGACGACACGAGAGCGTAGCGTTTGTGGCGCTTTGGCATTCTTTATTTCCACATACAAGCATATACACACACCTATGCTTCTCCCATCCATCTCCCCCGACTGCGTGGCTCTGGGAGCTTATCTAGCTCCCTCCCCCGCCCACGCAATCCCACGATCATGTGGATCAGCTGTGCCGCCTCACGTGCCGCACAGCTGATCCCCATGATCGCCTCTCCCTCTCTCCGTGCTGCAGGTGCGCTAACCACGCCCCTCACCCCACAGGCACCATACAAGGAAAAAGAACCATCGTACTGAATAACAGGATGTGCGTATGGAAAGAACTATGCTTCCCCTAGAGTAAACAAAGAGCGGCGGTCACGTTGACATGTATCAAGGAAACGATCTCCATGCAATGTGGGCGTATGTTGGTGTGTAAACTCTCTGTGTAAGAAATCTAATAAAAGACGAAATTACGGCAGGGAGGAGAGATTCCGTTAGCGAGGCTTTGACTGCGTAGTCTTAGCAAGTAACGTTATCTCCTCCGGCCGGAGCTTTTGACAAACTGTTATACTTGGTCTTGTGTCTTATTGTCCATTACAGAGAACCTGAAGAAGTCCGTACGTGGGTGTGCACGTAAGAAGCGCATCAGCACCTCTCGGATAGAAAACAGAACATACGGTATTATCTGGTCCCAGTTTTTCCCGTCGACCTCGATGGCCTTCCTCAGCATTTGCTTGAGGGTTTTGTTAAACCTCTCCACCAACCCATCGGTCTGCGGATGGTACACCGATATTCTGATTTGTCCTACCTTCAGGAGCTGGCACATCTCCCTCAAGACCCGCGACATAAAGCAGGTCCCCTGGTCCGTTAGGATCTCCTTGACCAATCCGACTCTAATACAGAGGAGGAACAGCTCTCTGGCGACGGTCTTCGCTGTGGCGGTACGTAGGGGAATGGCCTCGGGGTATCGGGTGGCATAGTCCATCATGACTAAGATGTAGCGGTGTCCCCTACTGGACTTGGGGAGGGGTCCCACAATGTCCATGGCCACTCGCTGGAAGGGAATATCAATTATGGGCAGAGGGATTAATGGGTTTCTGAATGATACCTTAGGGGCCGTCTTCTGGCATTGCTGGCAGGCTCGGCAGTAGTCCTGGATCGCCCTCTTAACTCCTGGCCAGTAGAAGCGCCCGATGACCCGTTCATAGGTCTTCTCAACCCCTAGGTGTGCCCCCATCAGGTGGGAATGTGCTAAATACAGGACTTTGGAGACATAGCATTTGGGTACCAACAACTGGTCTACTACTTGTTCGCCTATTTTGGCGACCCGATACAGTAGCCCATTTTTTATTGCAAAGTGTGGGAGAGGGAGTTTACGCACCTGGTTGATTGGGGACCTGTCCACCTCGATCACATCTCGTCGGGCTTGCTCGAGGTTGGGGTCTTCCAGCTGGGCGGTCCCGAACCTTCCGGTCCCGGCTGTGGGTCCAATTTCCGCCATGGGAAATTCGGAGAACCCCTCTTCAGGGGAGGTCTGCATCCCTGGGGTTGCCACCGGGTCTCTGGTCTTGGCGGGACTGTGTATTTCCTCCTCGATTTCCCGGTCTGAGGTGCTGGTGACGTCGGATGGTGCGGCGCAAGCGGGGAGGGGATGGGGAGTCCTTGGCCCTCGGGGTCGACTAGGAGGTCTCCTCTCGCTGTCCGTGGCTTGGTAATCCCACAGCCGCCAGAATATGGGGCAATCCCGACCAATCAACATCAGCACCGGTAGATTGTCAACTAACCCGGCCGTGACCTGAAACGCTCCCCGTGTGGTCTTCACCTGGATGTGGCTGGTGGGATAGTTTCTGGTGTTGCCATGAACACAGGCTACGGGGATAGGGGGCCCTCGTGGGCTCCGGGTCAGCCCTGGCCGCAGGAGTGTAACCGCACTCCCGGAGTCCAGTAGGGCTTCGGTGTCCTGGTCTCCTATCTTAACCGGTAGTCTCGGGGCCGTGGTGCTTTCGTGGGCCCAGCACGTCGTCAGATAACTGGGGTTCCGGGAGTCGCCGGAGGCCGCCGTCGGCATCGGTACATCTGGTCCCGGGCAATTCCATGCCAAATGGCCCTCCTGGCCGCAGGTGAAACACTTCCTTCGGTCGGGGTCGCCGGAGTTTCGGTGTGATGTCGTCATTGGCCGAGTCCCTGCCCATCGCTCCGGTCCGTTAGGCCCACCGTCACGTTCCCTCTTCTTCTCTCGGGTCGGTCCTCCCGGATTCCTGGGGCGCCATCCCCGGAGGTCTTCCGGCGGCCGGCTCTGCACTATGGTCACGGAAACTTGGTGGTTTTCGACCAGCTCCACCAGAGCGTCTACGGTCCTTGGGTTGCTGCGGGCGGCGTGTCGTTGGGCCTCCCCGGGGAGCGCTCGGACACAACGGTCGATCACCACTCGGTCCAGGGCCAGGGGTCCCTCCCCCGCTGTGAGCCAACTGCGGGTTAACCGCATGAGGGTGGCGATCTGGGGTCGCACTGGCTTGGTCTCGTCGTAGGTCCAAGCGTGGACCCGTTGGGCCCGGGTCTGAAGATTATGTCCATGGTGGGCTAATACCGTCGCTTTCAGAGCTCTGTAATCCTCAGCGTTCTCAGCGGCCAGGTCCTGGCAGGCTTTCTGCGCATCTCCGGTCAAGAAGGGTCCCAGGATTCCCGCCCATTCGGTTTCGGGCCAGCGCTCCCTTCTCGCGGTTCTTTCAAATAGCTCCAGATATGCTTCCACGTCATCTTCCCCCATCTGCTTGGTGAGTACCCTCCCGGGATTTGCGAGCCTCTCGGGTTTCCCCAGCTGCTGCCCCAGCGTCGTCATTGCTTCCTGCAGCGCTTGCAGGCTCTGGGTCTGTTGGGCTTGGGTTTGGATCAGCAGTGCGATCGCGTTCTCCATGACGCTGTGTTTCTCCTCGGTGGTACCTATTTTACGCTGAACCTGTCCCGTGTTAGATCACAGTGCCCACATTCTCCACCATCTGTGGCGCCCAGGGGGAGATAGGTATAGTTCAGACGTAAAATAGGTACGGACACACGGGGATTTAATTAACAAAAAGAGGCTTTATTGTTCAAACGCAAGGGAGCAGGGAAGTGGGAAAAAAGAAATCAAAAGATCTTCCCGTCCGGGGTCCGTCGGCTTCACTCCGTCTGCTACTCGCACGCCTCTTCCTGGAAGGATAGCACAGAAGAGATATGAATTCTCCGTTTACCTCTCTTCGGCGGCAGCTCTCTTCTCTCTGGGAAACGCTCCCCGTCGCCCTCCCTCTCTCTTCCTCCCGGCTGCAGAAATACCCTCTTAATTAGAGATTGCCGGCAGGTGTGTCCACTGCCACGTTCCGATTGGCTGCAGCACCTGTACTGGGAAGTACCGGCCATTTAGTACTTCCCCCAACCGGAGCCTGGGGATCCTCCCCCTGTGCTCGGTCTTCCTCTCTGGTCCCTCACAATATGGAGAGAGACCAACCCCGACTGGATGCCCGGCAAGCGGAACAATAGGAGGGTGTTCCTCGAGCAGCTGGGAAAGGCGCTCGCGTCCCCGTTCATGGAGAGGCGGGAGCGTCCGCCCCGCACTCCGGCCTCCGCCGCGGTCGTGAAAGCCGCGACCGAGAGGGCTAGAGCTCGAGACGGGCCCGAGGATCCGGCCGCCGACGCAGCCGACCCTGGTCGGCCGCCGCCGCCTCGACGCGCGGGGCCGCGAGTAAGCGGAAGAGGTGTCAGATCTGCCCGCCGAAGAAGGACTGTAAAACGCACACCGTGTGCAGCGGTTGCAACAAGTACATCTGCAAGGGCTGCGCGCTGCCGTACTGCCCGGAGTGTGCGCCGTAATCGGCCGAGGTTTAGGGCCTCGCGTTGTGTTTGAGGAAAAAGAAAATATATATATATATATATATATATATATATATATATATATATATATATATATATGTATATATAGGTCTGTTAGACGCTGTCATTTCATTCGCCTCCGGACCTTCTTCGTTGACCTGCTGCTACTGCTGCTGCTGCTGCTGCTGCTCCCGCTCCTGCTGCTTCTTTTGCTGGAGCATCCGGAGGTTATCGTTGCTGCTGTCGCTGCTGCTGCTGCTGTTGCTGCTGCCGCTGCTGTTGCTGCTGCCGCTGCTGTTGCTGCTGTTGCTGCTGTTGTTTTT
Source organism: Cottus gobio (assembly GCA_023566465.1). Classification (NCBI taxonomy): domain Eukaryota; kingdom Metazoa; phylum Chordata; class Actinopteri; order Perciformes; family Cottidae; genus Cottus; species Cottus gobio. The sequence goes on from CM042231.1 coordinate 24,150,871, forward strand.
TTTTTCTGTCGTCGCTGTTGGTGTTCACGTGGATTGGATTCAAAGCGAGATGTCGTCTCCGCGTTGTCTGGACGAGACCCCGACCGGACGTGTTCTGGATACGCCTGCGGGCAGTATACCTAACGACGCGTCTGTGGATGCACCCCGGCCAGAGATACGGCAGACGGAGGGTCTCGCGGCCGGGAAGATCCCCGTCTCGCAGATAGACGTATTAGACGGCGAAAACGCCAATGCACCCCCGGGATGGACCGCTCCCGGCCCGCCGGCCTCTCCGTCTCGGTGGGGTTGCAACCCGTCGCCGACCCCGACTGCTCTATCGTTGTCGGCTGATACTGAGGAGGAGGAGGAGGAGGAGGAGGAGGAGGAGGAGGAGGAGGAGGAGGACGACGACGACGACGACGACGACGGCGACGGCGACGAGGTCTCCGGAAACAAAGACCGTCCTTTGTCCGACACCGACGACGGACCTCGTGCGGGTGCAAATGTGTCACCGGCGTTCCTAACCGGTGTTCGAATCAGCGTGTTACATTTGTTGAACACCGTCCTGTGTCGATACGCTGTAGAGGTGTGCGACGGGTGTCGGGTCAGTCACCCCAGTCAGATGCGACATGCCTGTATGTGGCCCGTGGAGGAGACGTTCTACAGGATTCACTTTCAGCGGCTAATGAAACGGGTGTGGACCGACGGTTTCGTGCCTTCCGTATCTCTTTACCTGTCTATGAAAGGCGTCCGAGCCAGCTACGAGCAAATCCAGGGAGCCGCGGCGTGGGTCCTGCACGACCTCAAAGCCGTTGACGATGTGACTGGCGAAATCTCCAGAATGTACGATCTCGTGAT